>CM069862.1:99297194-99469694 GCA_036172795.1 Pelodytes ibericus | reverse complement strand
AAGGTTTATCATATCCCCACAAAGACATCTTTTTTTCCAGAGAAAACCATCCCTATTGAGACAGCCTAACATAGCTGCAATGTTCCATTTTGTAGCCCTTCTCTGAACCCTTTCTATTTTCATTATGTCCTTTGCAGGGATTCTCATTCCACACATAAATGGTGATGACACTAACCATGCTATGTTTTCCATTCCAAACACACAAGTGCATCTCGTTAAAACGCACACATTGTCCACAGATGGTATTCATTCTTTTACATGAACACAGCACACCTCCATCCTCACACATTATATTGCAGTTCAACAAATTTGTGCCCAGAATGTTGTTATTTTTTTTCTAGGGAGCATTTAAAGTTTTTTTTCCGCTCATTGAATAGATTTTCTGGATATGGTTTTATTATTCATTTAACTTGTTTTTTTCTAAATAAAATTAAAAAAAACATTTGCTCTTCCTTAACCAATATCTAACACACAGAAAAAATCCTCTCCCTCTTAGCTCAGTACACTCACCTTTGCTTTGGCAGAATCGCTGTTGGTTGAATCTGAAATGAAACAAAGGAAATGGTAAGACCTTTTGATCCCCTTCTGCATTTCAGTTTGTCTTTATGAGTGCCCATAGCACAGAAGTTTGCGACAACTGGCCATTAAGGGGTTGTTTGGTTTCAACTTCCATCATAGTTATTAGCCATCTGAAAAAGTTCAAACTCATGAGCACACTGGGTGCCACTGAGTTGAGAATATTGATTCAGTGTGCACACCCCTCGGTGGGTTAAAGTTCTCCTGGCTCGTCCAAGGAACATTCCTGGTCTATATTTAGCAGACATTCACAACACAGATGGGCAGCCAACATCACAAAAAAACACGTGTGACACACAGCACGTCACAGACACAACACGGCACGTGTCAGCTTCAGTCTGGTCACTATTAACATATTAACCAGGCATAAGATGTTACATTATTATAGAACGTACTTGCTTAAAAAACACACATGGTAAAAAACAAAACATGGCATTTTCCATAGACAGACACATGGATTACACAATAACAAGCAGGCTCCTCCAGTAGACAAAAGGTTTATCTTTTAAAGATGGGGCAGAAATCCAGAAGACGCAAGATGGAAGGAAAGTGTTACAGGGGATGAAAAAGTATGAGTACAATATGGAAAATGGCAAGAGAATGTTAGCAAAAGAGAGAACAATATGGCACAATTAAGTAAAGGCACAAGTATTGTGCAAGAGAAAGTAAAGCTCGCTGCCTCGGTCTGGGCATTGGGGTGCACCCCAGTAAACAGTTAGAATTGTAGTCTCTTGTTGAAATCTTATTGTAATATTTAATCTATACATTTCATGGTTAATGTATAAATAGAACTGTATCCATTTTAAAATAATTTTCCGGAATTACATTAATTCATTTACAGTTCAAAGAGGGAAAATGAAAGGAGAATTACGCAGGTGAAGACAGAAGGAAAAGGATAACACATTTAGGAACACAGTACAGAAGATGACTCTACTATGGGGAGCCTACGTATACTGCATTGCAGCTCTGTAAGTGTGTGAGAGCAGCAGATGACAAAGCGTGACACAACGCCACACACTAACAGGGATGAGATGTGTTAAACCCCTGAGCAACAGGCGGCGGTAAGAGAGATGTTTAAAAAAAATGAGCAGCAAGACCCTTTCTGTCACTCTACAATTGACCAACACCTTCATCATACCTAGGCAAGACTTCTCTGCAACTAAGCAGACAAGAGGGTAAAGATTGCTGCGGCCAAATCAAACTGTCTAGGAATCTCTGGTAAACATCTGGATGCAGAGCAGCGCTCTTATTATGGTGTGAGAACCTGAGCCCAACCTGTGGCCACCCTGATTTTAACCCTTTTGGAGGAACTGCCCAATTGTCATCTCTCTTACGACCAGCCAAGGGATTAGAGGGGAGAAGCGGTAGAAACCAAACCATACCCGTTCACGGCTGCAGAAGGTCCGCTGAGAGAAGAGAGAGAAGGAGAAGCAGATGGCAGGAGAAGGAGGAAAGGAAGAAAGGCTGGAAATTACTTCAGGTCACAACATGCCAAGACAGATGGAAGGTCTGTATCTACCACATGAGGACGTCAGAGGGATGTTCATGCCCTACTTCAGTCACTTGGAATGTAATATATGTGGCACCCACAGAGCCATGCACTGACGGTTCCTATGAGTGATGATCAATTTTCTTGAAAATGGTAACATTAGCTTGGATAAGTATCTGAGAAAATGAGCAGTTATATGAACAAGTATTCACATGCTTGCATCAGGATTCTCTTGACATGTGATGAATGAAATGTAATTCTGTTGGTGAATTGTGTGATCCATACATATTACTGCGGTAGACTGCCAGAGATACATGAGATCTATGTACACATCCTAATGTTCTAACCACATGGCCAAGTATATGCTCTAATGAAATCAAGACTTACCTGAGGTGTCCCCAGTTCCTGCTGTCCGTCCAATATTGGGTAAAAGATGTTCAATGTTTGGTAGCAACTGTGAATCCGATTCATCCACGGGCGTCTGGTTCATGAAGACATCAAATAAGAGGCGGACAGAAATATAGAAGCAAATTGAGAAACAAGCAACACGAACAACACAAAGCAAAAGGCTTTTCAAACACAGTCTAACATTCCAAGAGCCAGAATCCTGCTAAATGAGCACAGATGGACAAACAGTTGCCCGAGTTGCTTTGACAGGTCGACCTGCACTAGTTAAATTCACACAAGCACATGAAAGTATATCTTGACAACCTACACTGGATTAGTGTCTTAAAGGACCATTACAGGCTCAAATAAATAACTAATGCATAGAAATGCAACCCTTTTCCTTGAGAACGATCCACCCCCTTGGTACATGAAGTCAGGAATGCACACGTGTGCATTGCAAGTCGTCATGTCTCTTTGTGGAGAGGCAGCTGTACACTCCAAATTCTTACAACTAGACTAAAAACTGGGATGTGCCTATTTGATGGCAAGCTCAAAAACTGGAAACAACAATGCGTATTTGATCAACAACATTTTGATGCAAAAACAGGGCTACACCAAACGCCCAAATTGTATCTGGAGTGGCCCTAATAATATTATCTGTAGCTCCAATATTCCAAAATCATAGCTCCTTGCTTTGGACCAGTTGGATCACTTTGGTGATCCAAATATCCCTTAAAGTTTCCTCAGAGAACACCAAAGTGATCTCGAATCAGCATGAAAGTTGGCCAATTAAATTTTTTCAAAATTCAAAAAAATTTACAATTCAGTGTTAAAATCGGCCAAATTGAGTAGCTGAATTACAGAAAATTCTGCAATTTGACTAGAAGCTCCGATTTTGCCCCACTTTGGGCCAGATCATCCTATATTGAATAGACTCTTATTTTTGAGAAACAATTTTACCATCACAAGACTATTGGGTATCCCACAATCTTGATTAATACACTCACCTTCTCTGTTTTTTCCTGTTCATCACTAAAAAACCATTCGGACTGTAAAAAGAGACAGAAAGAGCTTAATATGATCACTTTCATAGCCAATAAGAACAAAGTATAGAACGGGCATGTCAACACATTCCAAGTATAGGAGTCTCACACAGCAAGTTTCTAAATGTAATTAAAGAGAGGACTCCTGTACTTGCAAAAAAGGATACATATTTAGTGTGTCCACTCACTGAAATGGATGCAGGCTTGACATGTTTCGTGCTAAAAGCGCTTGGTCATTTGAGCTTATGACTAAGCACTTTTAGCGCGAAACGCGTCAAGCCTGCTGTGTGCATGCCCTGCATCCTTTTCACTGTGTGGACACAATAAATTTGTATCCTTTTTTGCATGTACGGGTTATTCCTCGGCACTAGTCGAGCACACAAGAGAGTCAGCACCAGTCTTTCATGGAATTTAGAGCCATACAAACCCGCCCAGCCACATTGCAGCCCAGAAACCCTTTTTATTTCGGAAGTTTCTAAATGTCCTAAACCAACACATCATATTCATTGCTTTTTATTGAGATTCAGTGTGTGTCAGTCTTGCCCCAGCTTTTACATGGTGTGTATGTGCTTTGTGAGGGAAAGCTAGATCAGTAGAGATCAATAGTCACTGACAGAAGGTCTCCAACCTCTCTCTCTCTCTCCATTTGACTCTTCGATATGATTGATTTAACTGTTACAAATGAAAGCGTTTGGATCACACAAAACAGAAACATGACTGCAAGTAAGATGGCTTGCAACGTGCAACGTTATCACTTCCTCCTTACAATCCTTGTTTTAACTGGTATACAGATGGCACTAGTAATGATGAGCTCTGTAATGTTGTTATACAGTATTATTGACACTACATCCATTGAAAACAGGCCACATTCCAGATCAGTGTGATTACACAGCACTGGTGTTAAGTATACCACTTACTCTCTGCTTAGAGATGTGAAATGTCGTTTTTGATCATTAGCAGAACGCTTAGTGGTTTCCTTTAAGGAGCCTGTAGTTATTTGAAAAAGCAAAAACCCCTCCACTGCCTTCTCTTTAGGTCTTCAATCTCATCCACTCTTACCCACTGAAAGAACATGCCAGTGCAAGTCTCTATATCTGATATGTTGACAAAACACACATTCCTCACATTGTATTGCCAGACGTTTCAACCACATAAAAAAAGCCTCCATTTAAGAACTACAGAAACACAGCAAAGCTCAAAAACATGACAAAAAAAATCTAAATTATTACAAGAGAAACCAAGTTGCAGGCAGGTTGTGTATAGCAGCGCCCTAGGCTAGTGCCCTTTCCCTGACACCAAAGGCAATCATTGCAGGGTGGGGTAAACTCACAGATAAAGGCTGGTGTTGCAAACAGGGTGCAGCAAAACAAAACCTGTTAATTTGTATCTCTTTCCTGCTCTTAATCAAATGTTGTTTTTTCAACTGAAATCATCATATTGTGTATAATCTGTACTCCAAATCAAGAGAGGATGTTATTGCACAATCCTAAATACATCAACCAGAGTATCTACTATATATATATACACACACACACACACACACACACTGATCAATCATAAAATTATGAGCACCTGCCTAATATTGTCTAGGTCCCCTTTTGACGCCCTGACCCATTGAGGCATGGACTGCACTAGACCTCTGAAGGTGTGCTGTGGTGTCTGACACCAATATATATATCCTTTAAATCCTGTAAGCTGCAATGTGGGGCCTCCAAAGATTGGATACCTACACCGATTAAGCAGGTGGTCATAAGGTGTTGGCTGATCTATGTATGTAGTATGTATACATACATATGTACATACATACATACTTTCTCCTAAGCCTAAACATTGCATATACTGTTAATCTACAGAATAAAGAATGATGAAAAAGGATCTATACTTTGTGCAAGCAGAACTGCATGCAAATGCATAAATTAAGAAAAATGTATTTTAAACATGTCTCCTTTTTATGACATCACCTGCGGCTTGATATGCAAATGAAGTAATTTTCAATGGGAAATTCGTCATTTGCATATCAAGCCACAAGGCACATTCAAAACATGTATTAAACCTTATTTTATGCATTCGCTTGCAATCTTGACAGCACAATGTATAGATCAATTTTGCCTTTTTGTGTTCTTTAGAATCACAGTATAAGCTATGTTTAGGTTGCCAAAATCCACTTAATAAAAAAATTGACCAGGGCAACTGAAAAAAAATTTTCCCCCCCGCGATAAAAGGATGTAGGCAGCATATGAGTAGATTGATCTCAGGAAACCCCTGATCTAAACAAATAAAAATGGGGTTTGTGAACATAGACAAAATTTCACAAGCTCTTTTGGTGACCGTCTTATCCAACTGTACTCACGTGTTGGATGAGTGTTTCCATTATCTTGTAGCGGTCCGGCATATGAGTCACCATATCTATCATGTTGTCCTCAGAGGTACGAACCAGCGTTGGACCAAAAACCAAGGCTAAGTTACGAGGCTCCATCTGAAAGTAGGACCAAAACCTGTGAGTCATGGACTACAATTCCATCCTCAGCAATACAAAGGAAGAGGAGGATAAGTCCCTGTAGACAGAACTGAGAGATGAACCAAGTGGACTAGAAACATCCAGGAGGGTGGTATATTAATATGCATTGAGAACATTTGCTGCATTATGGTTCTGTACTGAAATATTTGGAAAGAGATGGTGTTGATTGTATTGACTATAGTGCATGGTTAGTCTTTGATTGTATTGACTATAGTGCATGGTTAGTCTTCTCTATAAGTCTATGTCACTCTTCATCCAATGCCTGTTGCCCGTTTAAAAAAAAGTTTTTTGTACGTGGTGAAAGGTTGGCTGGCTCTGTGGGAGAAGGCATGCTTTACTTTCTCAAAGACTGTTTCTTACAGGCTAACCTGGTAGTTACAATGACCCAGAACAGAAATACGGTTGTTATGATGTCTGCAACATTTTCACTTGATCTCCAGATTATTAGTTCAGTCATAAAATAAAGATCAGCTTTACTACATATCTTTCTACCAGTGATGCCAACTACTAAGCAATATTTTATACACATGCTCCGATACAAGTGGTTCCATCCCCATCTCTGTAAAATAATAACAGATCAGAGAGATTCAACAAACAAACAATCAGGACAGACCCACCTTGTTCATATTGGCGTGGTCAGCGACGGTCTTCAGATGTCGAACCAGGAAACGAAGGGTCTCATAATAGTATGATGGGAGTTCTTTAATCTGTGTGTGAGAGAATGTTTATTTTTCATTATCCATGCTTAAAACACATAACTCTCTATACCCATGTACATTGTTTTGCTGATGTACTAAATCAGCAAGATTAGGTTGCTGGAACACTGATAATTATTAGCCCAACATTGCTGTGAATGCCGGACCATCAGATGTCACATAACTGCAGTCTTCTGTAGAGCATTCATGATCGAAGCCTAATAAATCAAAGTATTGATAATCTGAAGATGTGATAGCATCTTTACTGATTTTTCTTAGGTTAATAAAGAATATTTTTTATTTTACTACAGAATGCTCATTCTACATATAAATGAGCCACTGTCCCATACAATTTGCTTTTCTTCAATGTAGTAGATGCCTACAGTATATGGTGGTATAGGATAGTGTGATGAATTGTGCTGTAACCTACGGCTGATAGACAAGGAGGTGAGCCTGATTGCAAGGAAATTTACCAAGATGGGGAGATGGAGGGAGGAATTATGTGAAGCTTGGACTTGTGGGTTTAAATAGGTCTTCTAGCAGCCTGGTTGCTGTTATTAAGATCCATAAATCTAAAATATATCTCTGAGCGCTATCAGAAAGAAGCAAATTAATGATCATACAAATGTAAATACAGTGAATAGAAGAGAATGTAATATGCACTTAGCCAGAGCCTTGGAGAAGGGGGGGGGGGGTGAGGTAAGGAATCTGGCATCTTTCTAAAAACAGAGACTGGTATTCAGGAAATGCTTAAAGAGACATTCATGCAGTTCATACAATAGATCCCATTTAGAGTTAAAACTTTTATGCAATAGATAGGAGATTGGCCTATTTTTAATTTATTTTGCTCCAGGGAGGTTGAATTTTATAGCACAGAGGGCGTGGCAATATAGTCATGCCAGCTTCACATTTTTGGTTGAGAACCAGAATTTGCATTCCGGTTGTACTGTGCTTGGTTTAGAACACGAAAAAAAAAAACCAGATAATATTCATCAATTTCTATTCCGGTATTTCTGACCTTTTTTAAAGACTGAAAGATTAAGCAGATAGCTTCATCAATCAAAGTGGGAGGTGGGTCTTGTAAGCAGTATTAGGGATTATAAGGGAACAAGAGCTTTGCTACAAAACTACTACAATGTTCTGCCATTAATTTATGTTATGACTTCATCTAATCTCTGTCCGTATCAAAGTGATTTTACTGCCACTGATGTAGACCTTGGGCATAGGAATAGGACCAGATTGTTAGAATGGAGATAAAGGAAGGACTTGTCTTCCTGAAGGCCTTGAAAGTTACAGCTGGGATTTTATATTTCACAATCAGTGAAAGCACAGACAGAAGAGGTCAGGGTTTAAAATGCAATATGTACGAATCGCATTTGTGGTGGGAGGAAGGGATTGTATCCATCCATGATTGTATTCAACTGTAGCAACTATCTCAAGCCCTGAAGATTCAAATAATTAAGACAAATGCTTAATTAAAATCAGGGGTTTACCAACAAACACTGCTCATGTAACTCTGTGCAGTAAAAGCAGATTTGATCTTCCGCCTAATTTTGTGCCCAAAATAGGTGGTGAAGTATTTCCCATACCATACAATCCTCTGCTGAAGGCTATTTAACAAATCCATCACCCTTCCTGTAAGCTACTGAGAACTTCCTGACAATTCCCCTGAGACTGATGTCCTCTGGCTCTCCAGCCTGACCTCTTGTCCTAGATCATCTCTCTCAAGCAAGCTCTGTAATCTTTTGTGGACAATTTATTAAGGGAACAGTATAGACTACAGACATATTGGTCTCATTATATTCTTATATGGTGGTCTGTAAATAATGTAATTACATGTAGACTCACTGTAATGCAATATCATTCATTTACACGCTATAGGACTGCAACATGCAGTGCGTATTGTATCACACATCTACGCAGTATACCTCTGCTGTATGTTTAGAATTAAAAGAAATTTGAATCTACAGCTTAGCAGGAATCTTTTTTTCTCATTTCTTCGTTCATGAAGGAGTCTCACCTGGTCCAGCTATACTGATAAAGTCTGCCAGAGTTGCGGCAAGTGTGCCATACCATGATTCCATCCATGCTCCTAGGTTATAGGAGCTGGGTTTGGGAGTTTAATTATACACATCACTATTTCTTTTGAGTGTTAATACAGTAAATATTGCACTTGGGTTCTGTTATTTATTACGTTTTTTTTTATTATTCTTTTTCATAACCTTGGAGGTAAAGGTATTCTACAAATATAGGTGCATTATAGTTTGAGAAGAATTACATCCCATTAAGTATATTGGAATATAGCCATACGGATGTAGGGAGTGTGTTATATGTAAGAATTGATATTGTTTGCTATCACTTTCCAACATTTATCTCTGAATTTATCACAGGGTTTGCATTTTTAATTTGTTGCTGGATCACTTTTTTCATCCATTTCAATGTATAGAATGTAATATTCACTTGCAACATTCATTTATTTCTGTCGCAATACGGGAATTGTTTTAATTGTTATTATTTTAAATGTCCATGCGCCGTGTGCTAGAATTTCCACTTTTACCCAGATAAAATAGAGGACCATTAAATGGATAACAGTAACATCCCCAGGATGTGCTGGAAAGCCAGTGAATATCACAATGTACCTTTCCTGGTTGAATAGACAAAATTGGTCTTTTTTGCACTGTATTTCAACAAATTTTCAGCTCAGAAAGTGCAAAATGCTAAATCTAAATAGCTTCCTCCATACGATGATAAACAGTATAAACAAAACATACGCACTTGGCTACAAACTTTATGCAAACATCCTCTTAATTCTATATTCCCCCGGGCTTGCTCACACACTAGAATATTTATAACTCCATAAACACAACTGGGTAACAATATGTGTGCATATGAGCAAACAGACCCCAATAGTTAATGTTGTGGTTATGCTTTTTCCATTTATGGAAAATGTCTGTTGCCCCCCATGGACGTATTATTAAGGTAAGGCATCCTGCTTTCTTAATCTGATGAGTCCAGGAGTTGCAACAAAATTCATTGTGAAGAATACCTATGTAGAGAATGATCTGACTTTAATCTGACAATTCCGCACACGTGAATGAATTCATTGAATTTGCATGTCCATTTCTATTAAGTGGGTGACACGGTAGTTTTGGAAAATGAAATATAATGTGGAATCAAAATACTGAGATGCCAGCAGGAAGTGGAGGAATTTCTTCTTCCTCAGCCCTGTCGGATGTCGGCATACGACAGGGCTGAGGAGTTGTAAAACATGTAGGAACGTTTGCGCTACCAGTTTCCTCAAAGTTTTCAGCCTCTCTTTGGAGTCCTCCATGCGGTTTGCCTCAATGAAGTCATTGTACTTGTCTGCAATGAAAATATATTACCCATTAAAAAAAAAAAAATTACTCCACATTTCTATACTTTATTCAAATACAACAAAAATATGTGCCCAGCCCCATCATTTATACTCCAGGTAGACCAGATTGGTCTGCATTCGAATATTGTTTATGTTCGATATCTTAGACACAAAAGTGTTTCCTATTCAAACAATCAACCATTCATTTCCTTTTAGCCTTAGCAGCGCATGTAACTCTTTATGGTCCTCATCTAACAAAGTATTTGCAGTTTCATTTATATACCAGGAGTTTATAATTACCATCCTCTGCATGTATGTGCACTGAGCATAAAGACACATCCTTACTTATGCACCATGAGTTTACACAGCCATACTCTGCATATATGCACAGGAATTTCAAACTTACAGACAAAATGTTTCCAACTCGGCTACATTGGCCTAAAGTTTGAAATTTCCATCTAAATTCCCTGCAATTCTCTAAAATAGTCAAGGGCATCGATGGACAGAAGGGAATTGAAAGATACTCACCGTCAGTGAAGAGAGGTTCTGGGAGTTTTCGAAAGAAGGACTTGAGCAAACTACTGACCACGTTCATATCCTGCCATCTCTGGAAAAGAAAGGAAGATAAGTATCTCCAGCTTTAAGGACCTTCCCTACAGACACTTGCATAGTTGCCAACATTGGCCATGATTCCAGGGACAAATATTTGTTCCGAATGCTGCAGAAAGAGCATGCAAAGTGCAGCCCGGCAGTATGTAGGATGGATATCCGCACAGGCAGTATCTAATTAATTAATCAGGGTGGAGATCTTATAGGACTTACCATGAATAATTAATTGGATTGTGTCTGTGCGTCCATCCTACATACTGCCGGGCTGCACTTTGCATTCTCTTTTCTGCGTAATGTGGAACAAATATGTGTCCCTGGAAACAAGGCCGATACTGGCAACTATGCACTTGCTTCTACCACCAATAAGAGTTCTTAGTTTTCAGTTAGAAACCAAGCCCTCCTATCACATAATGTGAGATATTTGCCTTGCTAGAAGGTTTTTAAAACACTGTAATAGGTTAAATGCTTGAGATTCTATGGCAAATAAGACTTTTTGGATATGTTAGCAGGAATGAGATTATATATTTTAACCTGTCATTTCCCACAGCACATGTATGAAACCCTGTCACTGCACAGAGTCCATTGGACCAAACGTTACCTCATGACCAAATGTATCCTTGCTGGAAGTATCACACCTACTTGCAGTCACACATTCTGTGTGTCTCTTTAATTATTGAATTACTTGTACTTCACAAACCAGTAATATGGGTATATACAGGCAATTAAAGCGTAATAGTTCATTTTAAATAATCAAATAGTATTGTAACATAGAAGCTCATTGCACTGTGCTGTGTTTTTAAATCAGTTTCCTCATGAAATGTTTTGTCTTGCTGCCAATAAACTCTACATATCTCAGTCATAAATAATAGCAAATCACACGTTATGGTTTAAGTGAATATCATTTAACTCATTAGGCAGGTAAAAAACTCTTGTAGTAGCACCACAATGCAATTTGTAAGGCATCAGTTAGTATAGGGAGACTACAATTACATAATAGATCATAAGAATAATGATCATAAAGTATTTTACCAGGAATGATGCAGAAAACACCAAGCTTTAATGTGAAAATTGCTGCAGGGCATGCCGACAGTGCAACACTTCACAAATGGTACAATACCCAGTGCCAGCTTTGTCCTCACATCACTTGCCATACTACCAGTTTTGGCCCCACATTAGTCAGTGCAGTACAATGGTCGTAGGGGTAGCCTAGGTTCTCTAGGGAGGTGGGCCCAGTTGCAGTGGACATTAATGTGATGCAGCATTATTTTCAGTGTTTTTTTGTTCTAAATTGTACAACTACTTGTAAAGCGTTAAATTAAATTGTGCAACTTAACCACGACAAAGTACATTCATTAGTAGGTATGACTCCTTCTCAGATGTACATATGACTTTTTTGGGTTGTGGGCTTGTCCTACTGCACTTCGGCTGTGTGAATGCTTTGTCAATGTCTCACCTGATCTTGCATGCTGGTTTCACACAGTCCCTTGTTGAGTTGTTCCTGCAGGCTGCAAACTACTGCATTATTTCCGGGAACACGATATATCCCAAGGTATTCAAGGCCATTCTCCTCCACCAGACCACAACACAACTCGACAATCAGAGGAACCTTCTGCAGGAGAGAAAGTTTGGTAATTACAACAAATAAGTAAGAATACAACTCAAACTCAAGAACTACCATCACATTTAGCATGGAACAGAAAGGGACAACAATGTTTATATATTAGGAATACAGGGAAACTTTCTCTTGCACAATGAAGAAATCCAGATGTTGCCATACCAAATTCTCAGCTGCTGGCTGACAATCCTCCAGTCTCACTCCAAAAGCCCTGGGAGAGCACTTTTTATTCTTTTTCATGAGGTTTATTCCCCAAGGAACCCTGGAAGAAGGTACCTCTTCTACAATAAATGAGAGAGCACAAGAAAAGATCACAAAACTATAAACGAGAAGCAAGTAACTTTAATAGGCTTAAATGAATACAAATTAAAAATTAAGAGTTCTGCTTAAGCAGTGTACAGACACAGAAATTTCCCTACCAGAAAAAAAATGTGCAATGGTCCTACCTTTACTGACACTGTCTTGCTTTGGAGATCGTGGCATACCCAATCCTGATGCCCACAAAAGATCCGAGCGGATCCCCAAGCTCCGTGTCCCTTTAGGAGACGTCTCAGGTTTGGCCCCAGAAATACTGAAAGAAAAGACAGAAGAGAAATTGGACATTAAACATACAGCAGATCAATGAGGTAGTTCTTTTCCGGAGCCTTGTATAGCCATCTTACCTCACTTTGCGATAATCATTAAGTTTCTTACTAATCAAAGCTTGGCTGGCAAAGTCAGGGTCCTGTAATAATAAAAAAAAAAAAGAGAGAGTTTAATTAGGAAATCGCAAGACAAACACATTCTTAGCAGATAAGGGTCTACTGGAAATATATTGAATTAAGCAAATGTCTGCTTAATGTGATTGTATACCCTTGTAGTAAAATACAACACTGTTTGGATCACATTTGCTCGCTTAAGTATTGCTCATCTTCATACATGTCCCTTGCAAATCTGAATTTACTTTCTGGCTTAATGTAAATAATTGTCATGTTGCCACTGTGGTCTGTTACTCACCTCCCCCTCCGTTCGGCTGTTTTCCCTGATAGCTTTGACCCAGCCCAACATGTCATCCCGATCTTCGGCCTGAAAAAGATATTCACAGAAGTCAGGGGTCGTCAGTCGGAACACATGCTTCCTCTTGGTCTCGCTGTAAGAGATGTCCACCAGGCTTCCAAGGATGCTGATTGGCTGCTCCTCCTCACCTGGCCCCAAACCCCGTGACTCAGGGCGCTCCTTGTGCAGGAAGAGCAGGTGAGGGCGCAAAATAGAGAAGACCCGCTTCCACTGCCGGAGTCCACCACCAACCTTCTGAGGAAACAGAGAGAAATGTGAGGTTGTGGATATTCTGACCAAGAGATCCATACTATTTGCTACCAGCAAGAGGGGCAAGAGGGTAACAGAAGATGTACATACCATCAATTGTGTAGAAAATCCATCATAAGTAGGAAACAAGTCATATTTGCCCTGCAGGGTATTACAACTGCTTGCAGGGCCTCTGGGCAAAGCCCTATTCTCTAAAGTGATCTAATTTAATTGTGCTTTACCTTAAGATACTCAACTTCCCATCCATTTTAAGGCCTGTTAGTTCCCACTTTACTTAGGCTCTAGTCCCATTACCTTGGACCTCTTTCCTTATGCCTATTCGAAGAGTAACTTATCCACCAATGTTCCAAGGTATGTGATGTTCACAATAAAGCTTCTCTTTAGAATGCTTTTTCAATAAGCACCAGTGTTTAAAGGTGTGATCTGATCCCATAACCACAAAGAACCAACAAAAACAGCAAGAATATACATTATGTCGTATGTGAAGGGCTACCTACCACTGCGAAAACAGGTCATATTCTAGAATCTATAGGCTTTCCAGCTATGTTTAGGGCACATAAACCTGTGAAGGCCACATCTGGCATATGAACATCAATACATTATATTAAGTAGAGTGGGAGAGGATATTTAATTAATTAAAGAAATGAATAGCATTTCAGACACACATTCACACTTACCCACCCACTTCCACTGATCCCAATAATACCTTTCCCTTGTTGGTAAGAATCTGTTTGTAGAGCAACCAGCCCTCCCTGCGGACATCACTGAACTCTGTTTCAGACAGCTCTGACACTGAAACACGCTTTGACCGTCCTTCCTCGGATGCTACCAGACTATCTAAAGACTGCAAAAAAACAATAACCATCAGTATTAAAACATACAGTACTGTGCCAAAGTTTTAGGCCAGTGTGAAAAAATAGACATGTTAATAGTTTATGCTTATCAATTATCAAATTGCAAAGTGAGTGAACAGAAGGGAAATCAAAAATCAATATTTGGCGTGACCAGCTTTTGTTATCAAAACAGCATTAATTCTTCTAGGTACACATGCACTCCATTTTTTAAGGAACTCAGGAGGTAGGTTGTTCAAAACTTCTTGGAAAACTAACCACAGTTCTTCTGCGGTTTTAGGCAGCCTCCCTAGCTTCTCGCTCTTCTGAAACAAACCTGATGATGTTGAGATCAGGGCTCTGTGGGGCACATACCATCACTTCCAGGACTCCTTGTTGTTCTATGCTGAAGTTCTTAAATGACTTTGAAGTATGTTTGAGGTCATTGCCATGCTGCAGTAGGGGCCAATAAAGGAGCCCTACTGATACTGCATGATGGAGAAATATCTGCCTGTACTCCTCAGCATTGAGGAGACCAAGTGTGACCAAATCCCCAATTCCATTTGCAGAAATGCAGTCCCAAACAGTCCCCAAAGGAACCTCCACAGTGCTTCACTGTTGCCCGCAGACACACATTCTTGTACTGCCCTCCAAGCCAACCAACTCCAAATTTGGTTTCGTCAGTCCAGAGCATGTGTTTCTTTTTTCTGCACCCCAGTTCCTGTGTTTATGTGCATAGTCGAGTCGCTTGGCCTTGTTTCCACATTGGATGTGTGGCTTTTTGGACGCAAGTCACCCACATAAACAACACTTCTGACCAGACTTCTCTGGACAGTAGATGGGTGTACCAGGGCACCATTATTTTCTGTCAGTTCTGAGCAGAGGGCACTACATGGACATCTTTCGATTATGAAGGCGAAAAAGGCATTATGTGTCTTCCATCTGCTGCACGAATTTACCTTGGCCAACCACTGCATCTACAGTCCTCAACATTGCTTGTGTATTTGTGAGTCTTCAAAAGAAGGTGGACAGCACTTTGTTTCCGTCTTGCCACAGTGTATGACTTTTAATGGTAAAAGGTCTTCAGTAGTAATCTCACCTTGTTAGCAGAATTTGGCCGTTCCTCACCCAGTTTTGCTCCTACACAGCAGTTTCAGTTAATGATCATGTTTCAACCTACATTTTAATTTGATGATCATGTTTGGTATAATCATTTAATCATACATCTGACTATATGCGTACAACATCCCTGCCTTTGTGCAAGTGCACCTAGAAGAATTGATGATGTTTTTTTTAAAGGTAATAGGTGTTCACAACACCTTCTGTATTTTTCTTCTGTTCACTCACTTTGAATTTTGTTAATTGGTCAAATATACACTTCTTTCTTTTTTTGAAAGAATTCTTACGTGTCAGCATTTTTTTTACACCTGCCTAAAACTTTTGCACAATACTGTATACATAAGAAAATTACCTTTTACTAACATAATAACTAGGTTTAAAATATGAATTGAAAAACAGTTTGAATATATAACATATTTTTTTTATCTGTACACATATTTAAATTTACATTCGAAAAATGATCAGCATTTTTAAATTAATTTTCATAGAAAGAGTAGAAGAGTAGTAGTAGTTTCCTTGATTTGGTTATATGCATTTGTACGGTGTGTAACCTTGCATTAATGTAGAGCCCTCCACACAGATATATCCAACATACACATGCTTCTCACCCCATCTGTGAAGAAACTACGCAACATCCTCAGGCTTGGAACACGGCCTACAGGTCTCCTGTGAGGAGGAGAATTCCAATCAAATCAGAACAATTATACAGCCACCAAGCCTCTTTAGAGGCCTGCATCCCTACCCAGCTCCCCAAAAGTAGTCTTACACTAGCCATCTGCTTGTCTTTATCAATTACCTTTGAATTCTCGCTTCATCACGGAAAGTGTTAAGCCCATCATCACAAGACTTGGAACGCTCAGTGGTTATAGCAAGGAGGTAAGAGGATCGTCGATTGGATTTAATGCTACCTAAGTGCGAGATTGGGGCGTGAGATAACAATATAGGAAGACAGAGGAGAGATTGGTTGAGGAGAAAGTATGAAACAGGAAAGAAACAGTTGGGAGAATGTAATGTGACAGAAAATGGGAAAAATCTAGGAGGCGGAGGAGCATATGTGATTAACAGATAAAACGGTACCAAAAGAAAGTCATGTTATTAGGGAAGTAACTTACTGCAGTCCTGAGAGTAATGACGACTGATGGAAAAGCTGAATGTCGGAGAAGAAGGGCTGGCAGAAGCAGCGGGAGCAGAATTTATGGCGCTCGACACAACACAGGAGGCAGGGACATGTTTGGCTCGTAAGTCAATACTTGGACTTGTTGGCTCATCTAAAAACATTAAAAAAAATGAGAGGGAGGCTAGAAGTGCTGTCATGTACCTGCAGGTTTGTATTTAAAGTAGATTTGAGCTGGCATTATAAGTATCAATGGACTTGCCTTTCTAAAAGAGAAAGATGTGTATGAAATAGAGGTTAGCCAGGCATGGCTTAACTAAAAGTCCATATGTGTACACAAGCATTGGGAAAGCAGGGCTGCTATCAATGTAGAGTTTGCAATAGAAAACAAAGCTTAGTATTGCTAGCACTGCTGTTGTGAGTGCAGTTGGCTGTTCTGTCATGCTCTTTAATGCTCTTAAATTAGACTAGAGCTCAAATTATTATAATGGACCAGAGAATACACCAAAAAAAAATAGCACCCGCCTGCTATAAAATGGAGACCACAGTGCAACATAACTTATTTTACATGGAGATTTGAAAATAAAAAATTGTAAAGCTCTTTATTGACTTCAACCATATTTTAATTCCAATACTTGTTCTTTCTTAGAACCTATATTTAAGTTGAGGCATTACTTTCTCTTTAACAGACCAGTACTGACTACTAGAATAACATAGAAGTTGAGTCTTACCAATAAAAGGAATAGATGCTAAAGGCTCTTCAGAACATGGCAGTGGGGGTACCCTTTGCAATGGTCGCTCTTTAGGAGTTTCTTCACTGTTAGCAGAAGTTCGATACTCAACATCCTTTCCCTCCTCTGGAAAGATTAAGTTCACTTGCCGTGCTACTGGAGGAGCTTTGCGACCTGTTGGTGGCTTCTGTCTCAGCACTACTTCCTCTCGTTTCTCCTCTGTGTTGCAGCTCTCATCAGTGGAGCTGGCACTAACTGATAGGTCCCTCTTAACTGGAGGGAGAGGGGGAGAACCGGGATACTGTGCAGTCCTAAAGGTTGGGAGCCCACTGAAAGCAGTTTCCCGAAAAGAAAAGGCATGAAGAAGTTCAGTCCGGCGTTGAAAAGAGGGACTGTAACTCCGGTATCCAATGTATCCAGAGTCTCCAGAGCTGGGGGGCAGTGATGGAGGTTTCATGACTTCCCGTGGGCCAGTTGCTACAGTCTGGCTTGAAGGAATGTGCGAAATAGGAGGAGCTGTCCGGGGGGGCTGGTCTGACCACATAGGTCGATCATATGGTGGTGAGATCAAACCAGTCAAGTCAAGTTTCTCCACAGATCTTCCATAATGAGCTAGGAAGTTGTCTGACTGTGCTCGGTGACCCCAAGACTCATTAATGGGGGGTTGGTGGAGGGTGTCCTGAGAGACACTGTGAGGCCAGTTGCCCCGGTCTGAAACCTCCCCTAGCCGATCTTGGGAGGCACTGCGTCTTCTAGGGGGGAGTGCAGCAACCCCCCTGCGAGGTGTTTGTTGCGACATCCAGCTGCACAAGGCCTGGTGTCGCTCCCAGTGACTCACCCAGCGGGGATTGGACAATTGCTCCCAAGAATCAGGAAATATTTTGTTTGGTGGCTCCGGAAGATTGCGTGGTACCCATCCATGGCTGGAGAAGCCTGGAGGGCCAGGTCCCCTGAACCTATCAGATGAGGCTGGTGAACCCAAGTAGGGCCTTGGTGGAGGCAGTAAGGGAGGAGCTGGCTGTGAGTAGTCACTATGGCCAGGGCTGCCTCGTGGCACCTCACTTTGTAAGGGGTTTCTAGTGGATTGGGCATCACAGCTGGGACGATGGAATCTGCAGCTTGGTGGATACAAAGGAACATGCTCTGGTGTTTGCCCACGCAAAGGATAGAAAAGAGGAGGGGGCTCAGGAATGCTATGTGCACCTCCACGATATGGCTCATTCCCTTTCAGATATGCATCTTGAGAGTAGGCCTAGAAAGGTGAGAAGATGGAATATAAATATGGAGGAGTATCAAGGCAAAAATAATGAGTAGAATATTAAATGATCCACTTATAAAGACACACAGTTATTAGTAGCCCACTGTCTGCAGAGCTTTATATCTCTAGAGGGTTAACCTAACCCATATCAAACACAGATGCAGGAGTTGGTTCCAGAAAACCTTATATCCTCAGTGCCTATTGCTCACCAGCTGTAATATATCTTCATCCCGAGGCATAATGGAGAGTTCCAAGGCATCATCACTGCAGGAGACCAGAAACAAAGCCAAAGAACAGAATCAAAATCAATCCTCAGACAGTTTTCATCATCATCATGCAATGAACAATACACACAACACACTAGCTTCTGTTTTTTAATCTCTCTCTTCTCGCTCTCTCTCATTCTTTATATCTTATACTCAGGTGTTCTCTGCCATGCTCCATTTCACACCTGTTTTGTATCAGAGCGATAACCTGTGAGTATGTTTTCCCGATGATACTTTCTCCATTGACTTTCACCAGTCGATCGCCTTTAAAAAAAGAACAAAGAAATCCTTAATGAGAAATATTTCATTTACATAATTCAACTTCTGTGCTATTATTTTAAACAAGTATAAATATCATGCTATTATTTTAAAAGATGTATAATTTAGGAACATGATCCAAGAAAGGCAAGAATGAATTTTAAACTTTATAAGCTACAGCAACCTAGCTTCTTGATTTTGTAACATTCTGGCCAAGTTCTGATTTTTCTATAATGCACACGCACACACAAAAAAAAAAAAAAATCAACCATATTCAGGGTCACCATAGATACTTTACTGATGGGAAAACAGCGGTTATTTGTATTGCTACACTAGAGGTATTCCTATTACGCACTAGTAAAACTGTGTTTCATGATGTGTTTTCCCCACGTGTAAAACCTAAGCTTAAAATTTTGGGAGATTACTATGAATATTTAATTGAGGGAAAGGCTGTATCTTTATTGACATCGATGTGCACTTTAAAAGAAGCAGTTTTCGGAAAGTTGTTTCCTCTCTCTGCACTTAATTCTGGAGCCTTTTATGAGGTTTCCCAGTTTTCTAATGGGTTTTTGTAACTTGTACTGTATCTAAGTGTTTGTATTGTTTGTACTGTCTTTTTAAATATGATAAAAAAAAATAAAAGAATTTATAAATCAACCGTTCTGAATCTCACCAGTGCACAACCCGGCTTTTTGTGCTGGTCCTCCCTCCTTCACATGCTTGACAAAGATGGTGTCCATGGGTTCAAGGCGGTTGGGTGCAGAAGGAAATTCTGTAATATACAGGATAATGGTACAATGGGATATATTAAGTGAAGGCCACATTTAGATGAAGGTCCTCGAATGAGCTTTCAACTTTACCATTTCATAATATTCCATCTTTAAGCAACCCTTTGGCTTAAAGTCATTGACATGCATTAAATCCTGATGGCCTCCATGACTGGGGTTCCTGGAGGTGCCTGAGGGCCAAACAACTCCCTATAGATTATGGGCCTTGGCATTAAAAAGGGGTTTTGTTTTGGGGGATTTGGGTACAGTGGGTAAGTTTGCACTTTGCATTGACTTTACTCATGTACCCAGATGTACCCTCTGTAATCCTGACTCACCCTGGCTAATGTGCTATAACTGAATACCTTAATATGGTTATTTAGTTTTATTCTGTCATTATATTGGTTTATGTGTAATGTTTAATTCTGTGAGTAGACCACTCTGAAGGATTACATTGTGTCAGTGACAATAATTGATAGTTTACTCCAACATCCATTGTTCTGTGTTAATTGAATGTACTGTTAAACTGATTATTGTGTGGTTTTCGATATCTGTAAAAAATAATACTAGATTGTATTCAGCACTACGTTTCCCCAGTGGATTCAAAGTGCATTTAGAGCATGACATTGGAATTAACCAAATCAGCAGCTGAATAACATAGGTTATTATAACCTAACTTAATTGTAGTCACTTCAACATCAGAATGTCCACTGTAGTGATGGATTTAATGAGATAATCCGAGACAACAGTGAGAAGTATAAAACATGGATATTGCACACCAACATGTATTATTGTTACATACCTGCACCGCCATTCTCCTCCTGCAGAGAAACAGAGACCTGAGTTATTACTTGGATTCATCACTTGGATGAAACTTTGTGTCTAGTCAGACCAGATAATGCCAACCACATGCTGTGTTAAATGAGAACTCTCATGCCATAAGTAACTTTGCCTGAAATAAATGAATAAGCCCTAATATATAAACGGATCCATTTTTACAAAAATAAACCTATTCAAAATATTAAATTATTTTACCATTTAGCAGCAACTGCTGCCCATGCAATGACTGCCCTGTTGCCTCATACTTTGGGTCAAATCTCTCACTTTCCGCCGCACCTCACAGCCCTGTGTAGCTGTGCCCCCCAAATGAGAGCGCTGTTCATACAAGGCTGCACACATCAGCCTGTATATGGGTAACAAGGCTCCAGGGAGTAGACAAGATCTCCCCTGCAGCCTTGTTACCAGAATACAAGCTGTGAGATCTTGTATGAACATCTTGGGAGTGGGCGGAGCTACATGGGAGGCAGGGTTGCATGGAATTTAGGGCAGAGCTACACAAAGCTGAGGGATGGGACTGTAAGGTGCTTGGGCTGGAGAGCCAGCGATCCAGCACAAGCTAGAAGAAGATAATAGCCATTACATGTGCAGCAGTTGCTGTTAAATGGTAAAGTAACTGAAGTTTTTGTTTAGGTTTATTTTTGTGAAAATGGCACAGCTTATATTTAGGGCTTATTCATTTATTTTAGACAAAATCCCTTATGGCATGACAGTTGTCCTTTAAAACGTTATAAAGCGTGCATGCAAACATGTACATGTTGGTACCCTGGGATACTTTCACATACATTCAGCAATGTATCGACTAAGAAGCAGATACATCAGTAACTACAGAAGATTGAACATTAATCAGGTACCTTTATAGTTATGTCTAGGTTTTGTATCTCCCAGTATTCCATCCATTGCCTCACAAACGCTGTGAAAATATTCTTCACTTAAAAATTCCCATTGACCTCCCATACATAATGATCTCCTCCTCATTCTCTCACTACCCCCTCTTTCCTTAGTAACCACACCAGACAAGGCCCTTTGCTCACTCCATTTAGGAGCATATTTTGCCCTCCCCATTTCCATTGTAACAAGAATGACATCATTCATAACACGGCCTGAGCATCCCTCCCCCATTTCCACCCATGGGATATGCAGGCTCTTTCCATCAGCCCACAAGTCTATTACAGCAGTGCCAGGCGACACCAGACCTGAACTGTGTCAGTCAGGCAAGATTTGAATGGCTTATTGGGTATCGCACAGTTACAATAGCCCATAATTCTCAGGTACTTTGGTCAATCTGTTTCTCTTCCAAATAGGGTAATAATATAATCTTGTATTTCAGAATCTAACTTGCCTATTAATAGCCACGTTTGTCTATAAGGAGACATAAGACTGTCTCCTTATCGACAAAAATGTAACAAGGGTTAAATCACACAGGTTAAAAAAACTACAACTTTTATTAGTCTGAGGAAGAGATAAGTTGCAGTTGAAAAATGGTTCAATAATCCAAAGTTGGCCAGTGTCTATAGCAATTGCTTCGGTGAAAGAAGACCACCAAGGTCTTTCACAAAATCGAACATAAAGGTTGTTGACATTCAAAGATAGAGAAACGAATACTAACTAAAAGTTACGGATTCATACAGAATTAAGATTTTTAATGCCCCTGGATACCTGGTTTGTGGAATGCACTGCAGACTCTGGTGGGTACACAATGAAATGGCGCAGTGTGAACCCAAACCCTTGCCTGGTCTTCCTGATGACCAGTGTTCTGGGTCCCACCCATGTAAAAGGCTCATCCAAGGGTGGGGAATTACTGTGGCAGCCTCCATCTTGTTGAACCAAGGTGTTCTTTGAAGAAAAAAGAAAAATGAAAATGAAACATGTAACACTACTACAGTCTGCACAACATGTCACCATACTACAGAGAGCTAGTACACACAATAACATAATTATGAGTAAGTATCTTTTACATTAAACGTGTTAAAGATTTGCACAACTGAGCCATAAGTCCTTCGTTAATTACATCATTTCCCACACTAATGGCACACATTTTAATGTGGGATTTCCAAACTCTCTTATGCAGAGACACCAAGTGCACAAACATTACACAAAATGAATAATATTTTTAGGAGTTGTGTATTTGTCTGTATGCAATTTCTACCATTGTGTAATGTAACATGCATACATAGACACATCAGAGGATATTTCTAAATTATAAACATGGGGTAATCCTCCTGAAAATTAATGGGACTTTCATACCGATTTACAACTTTACCCCAAGATGGAGCTTCAGAAATATTGCTCATTATGTCCACCCTTTAATATAATGAACAAACTGTTAGAGACCATCAACCTACAGCACCCCAGCTTCTGGAGTATCAGAACTGTAGATACCAGTTACCATCATGCACATCCAGCTTTATGGATCATCAGAAGTATAGGCCACAGCAGCAAGAAGTTACCTACAACAAGCTGTGGAAAGTAAACAAGTCCTTGACCAGTTCCTGGCCAACAAAGCATTTTACCTCAACATCCTCCCTTTAAACATAAAATGTAGGGCAATGCAGAACTGGGAAATGAATTGTAATTAATTCATGCGTTTCATTCTGAAAATGTTCAATTCATTAATTAACCCTTTGCTTGCTGCAGATATGCCACAGTGATGACAACAGTGAATGTGTGTAGGGGGGGAGCAGTGACAGACAGAGACATCCTGGAAATGAGTCAATTCCACACACAGCTGATCTATATCAGGGGGGTAAGCAGTGAATGAGGGAGGGCCTCAAGGACACAGCTGCGAACAATGCCCGACTGGCACAGACAGCCTTCTAGACATGAAGGGAAAGGGGGAGTAGTCTGAAGTCCTCTGCCATATATATTATAGACCAAACCCTTATTACATCACATCAGGTGTATAAACATATGCCCACAATCCTAAAGCATTACTAGTAAGGCATACCCCCTCTCACACACAGGAAAACACATCCAGACTACCTGATCCTGGTGATACATGGGGTGTGGCTGTGTGTGCACAATATGCACAATGCTCTGTAACATTAAAGCTCCCTACTGTAGAGGGAGGAGAACACTCTCTAGCACCCAGCTCCCCGTACTTTGTCAATCTGTAGATATAGAGGCAGATTCTATATAGCAGACCCTGTATGCGAAGGTTAACCATCTTCTGTGTCTGTCTTATCACACATTATTCAGGTTGGGACTTTCATAGTATTTATTAGTGTGTGCCTTTCAGTACTGATTGGTAGATTTACAACATGAGGCAGAAGAGAAGCTTTAACACCTTTCTTTTTACTTTCACTATACTTGATGGGGAAAAAAAAAAAATCAGACTAGAACCTAAATAATTATACCCCAATCTTAAATTCTACAGCTACATCCTGTAATTTCCTTCTATCTCAGCCTGCAGATGAGCTATATGAAGCCTATATCTCACAGCTACCATCTACATCAGTCTATCAAAGGAGAGATTATATATTTCACTAGTTCCGTTCTTTTGTCTATAGAGAAAATACTTGTTTCAACCACAATCACATAAACAAAGTTTTCCGGTACCAGGCAGGGGGTTAACACCCTCTCATCAGGCAATGAGTTTACAAGTCTGAATAACATAGTGGGGGGGGGGGGGGGGGAGATACAGACAACATCTACAGAGTGTGTTTCAGCCTGTGTGGGGGAGAGACAGAAATCTTTCCCAGAATCCCTGGCTCTCTTTGTCACTGTGAGAAGGGCAGACTCAGAAATTCATAGAAAGATTAAATGATTAGGATCAGTACGGCATCATGCTAGCCTATGAAAGGATATACTGGAAATTAAAGCAGACTGCAGCATGAGATTAGAGACACACATACTCTGTATGATTTATAAACGAACTTTACAAGTCTAACAAAATACTCACCAACACAAAATTCACTGATTGTCCTATAACATTATACATAGTTGATCTAGACAGATTTTAAATCATAATGCTAGTCTATTTTCTGTTAAACACTATTTCTAAAGCAAGTGATGAGTAAAGAGAATTTAATGACAAAACCTTTCAGTCATATGGCACAAGTTGTGAATTACCCACATCATAGTATCCTAATATTTGCAGGTAGGTTTCAAAGAGCCTCTAAAACCATCACACTCTTCCCTTTGCTGGCCCCCCTCCGTCACCCTCCTCCCTTTGCTGGTCCCCCACTGTCACACTCCTCCCTTTGCTGGTCCCCCACTGTCCCCCTCCTCCCTTTGCTGGTCCCCCACTGTCCCCCTCCTCCCTTTGCTGGTCCCCCTCGGTCCCCCTCCTTCCTTTGCTGGTCCCCCTCGGTCACCCTCCTCCCTTTGCTGGTCACCCTCCTCCCTTTGCTGGTCCCCCTCTGTCTTCTTCCTCCCTTTGTTGGTCCCCCTCGGTCACCCTCCTCCCTTTGCTGGTCACCCTCCTCCCTTTGCTGGTCCCCCTCTGTCTTCTTCCTCCCTTTGTTGGTCCCCCTCGGTCACCCTCCTCCCTTTGCTGGTCCCCCTCTGTCTTCTTCCTCCCTTTGTTGGTCCCCCTCGGTCACCCTCCTCCCTTTGCTGGTCCCCCTCTGTCTTCTTCATCCCTTTGCTGGTCCACCTCTGTCTCCTTCCTTCTTTTGCTGGTCCCCCTCTGTCTCCTTCCTCCCTTTGCTGGCCCCCCTGTTTTCTTCCTCCCTTTGCTGGTCCCCCTGTCTTCTTCCTCCCTTTGTTGGTCCCCCTATGTCTTCTTCCTCCCTTTGTTGGTCTCCCTATGTCTTCTTCCTCCCTTGCTGGTTTCCCTCATTCTCCTTCCTCCCTTGCTGGTTTCCCTCGTTCTCCTTCCACCCTTGCTGGTCTCCCTCAGTCCTCTTGCTCATCCCCCTCTGCCCTGGTTGGGCCACTTCTTCCACCTCCTTCCTTTACTTGTCCACTTCTCTACAGTCAGATATTGTTACTCTTCGTGATCTATATATGCCAGATATATGCCGGATAACTCTTTTAGCACACCAGGTATATCACCAATTTTCGTGGTCACTAGGGAATGTCAGCCACATGACAGTTACACTTCATAGAAATCAAAAATATTATTAATAATGCACAAAATCAACAAGCCACCCTGATTACAAGTCACACGTGATCCAGATATATCAAATAAAGAGTGTAGTAATTATAGTAATTAAGCAATTACATGGGACAAAAGCTGACACTTGGTGGTATCCAAAATGGTGGAAAGAGTCAACAAATTCCATAGCTTTCTCTTGAGCTACACTTGCTTGCAACTCTGCTACACTCTACTCACGCCAAGTCTACAGAGTTATAGCATGGCCGGTATTTTGTTGAAGAAAAGGTACAACTGTAAGTAGCCATGAAGCTACAGTTTCAGGAGTTTGCAAGCCAGGTAGTACAGACAGAGATCTAGAAGAATCTCTCTGTGTAATTATGTGGCAAAAGCATGGGTGTAAGCACAATCTATGCAAACACGCAATGACACAGAAGGCCCATACAGACTAAATGCAAGGGAAAAACTGCTGTACTAATAGACAAAAAAAATACATACAATAGGTCTACATTTAAACCACAGCAGGACAGTGATGAGATGATTTTCTCCTGATGAAGCTGTGACAGCTGTTCCAGTGAAACGCGTTGAGTTCCTGCAGTTATTTGTTTGTTTCCAGTGTATCCTCCAGCAGTAACCATTTCTTTTATCTACTGAGTTGGACTCTGTTTTACACCTTGGACTATATCTACATGCACATTTGCGACCAACAGCTTGTAAGTGGAATCCCAGTGGGGCCAAGGGTTGTGTCTATCTGGTCCTGCACATGTGTGTTCTTTTACTTTTTTGCAAATTAAACCAAGTTTTATACCCAGCCATTTGTGACAAGCTCCATCTATACTTCTGTTTGTGAGTGTAATACTTACCTATTCAGATTATTTTGGGTCTATACTGTATCACATTATTAGTGCTTTTGCATTTATATTTTAAGGTTCAACTTGATACTGTGCCTTTCTGATCCCCCGCCCCCCTCTCCCCTGGTTTTTCCTGTATATTTTGGCACTTGGGAAAGTGCAATACGGGGCTGCATTCAAGTTGCTCAGCAAGTATCATTGTAATTTTTTCACGTTTTGTTTACACACACTGTTTTTTATCAAGAAAAAAGTTCTTCAAAAAAAGTACCAGCCTTACTACCGTTTCCATAGACTTATTTGCCTGATGCTCATTTTGTGCTAGCCTGCCAGTAAAATACCAGCTGGGTGGCAACCCATGTCATCTTTCCTCCTCACATACTACCAATATATACCCTAAATATGCATAGGAGTAAAGCCATGTACACAAACATTTTCATCCATAACAATCAAACACAAATTACACAATGTCGGGCAGAGGATCACTGAATGAGAAAATAAAAAAGGAGAAGAAAGGCTTAGGCCGAACACATTAAAGTACACTTTTAATGCACAATATAAAGTCATTTTTTTATTATGTGTGATAATAATTCAAGCTCCATGCTAACCAAAACAAGAACAGAAATCCCAGTGGTGAAAAATGTTGGCAGTCAGCATGTCAAAAGGCGAGAGCATTTGGCGTCACTTTCTGCTCAACATTGTCTCATGGTAGTCTGCTCTTTACTGCTGCTTTTCCCCCAAATTCACATCCTGATGCTGCACATAGACCTTGGACCAGCCAATACTTAGAAACTGAAAACCAGGTTGCAAAATCTTCTGGTGCTAACGATACAAAGAGAGCCTAGAGAAAACCGTGAAAGAACTGGCTAAAAGGAACATAAATTGCTTATGAGTTGTGATACATACTTTCATATACTATCCTTCTGTTGTTCATCCTTTGCAGACAAATGCTTGCCTGATGCTCATTATATTTTTAAATGGTAAACAAAACAAAAAAAGAGAACCACCACCAGAGCATTTCCCTTACAGACAAAGATAAATTATAATGCAACAAATAAAAAAATAAAAAAATCCACAATGAATTAAATATGACCGTCAAGGACAGGACGTTTAAATGTTAAAGTAATTTCAACATTTTAATATGGCAAACAACTGACACATAAAAGATAACATGGAACATTTGTTGTGCAGATGCTGTGACTTCCTGAATATAGGAAATCACATTTTATGAGGAAGTCTATCTTTATTCTGAAATATTTTTGAACAGAGCACCTTAAAGAAGGCTCGTGATTGGTCAAAACGAGTTGTGTGTAAACCAACATGTGGGGCTGCTTCTATTCTGTGCCAGACTGCTGCCAAGCCTGATCGCCAGTGGCTTTTGCAAGTTGTCTAATGCGCATCTATATTTTAATTCTATTATGCCTCTATGTATACGGGGCAATGAAAAAAAATCTACTTTTACATTTCTACACTATATCTATCTTTTCTCTCCCCTTCTTCCTTTTTGGCCTATGCAACCTCAACCTATCCTGCATTTTAAAGCTGCAAGAGTTATGCCTCATAGAAAAGTATATTGTTTGAAAACGGGTACTGTTAATTTGTTAAGAGGCTCACACTTCTTTGTGTATCACGTTATCTGATACACAAATGCTAGGTACTGGCATAACGGGGGGCCCTACCCCGTATGTTAATATAAGATCTGAAATACCTAGAATCCATGCATCCATACCAATATAACATCGAGGAGGTCCGCGTTTGATTATAGCCCTCCCTATGCGCACAGTACATGAGCATATGATGTTCTAAACACTGTAAGTGTATCTTTCAAAGGAGCCAGGGCATATAGAATATATCATACAGATTGCGCTATGTTCATTCTGTTCTTATGGTTTTTAATGTCCACTTTACTGAATGGTTTCATGGAGTTCTGAAGAACCCATATTGTCTTATTATTGCAAATAAGTTAAAAATACTTGCGTGTGTTCACATTTGCACCTAAAGTATACAGTATACTTATTTTTCTTATTTTTATATTTAAGGATGTCTGTGCATAGTGTGCAGACATCCTTTGGTTGCAGGTCACCCAGGACTATACTATTTTACTCATGGTTCTTTTTTTAAGTGCACCATAATTTTTTAAACACTTGCTGTACAAATAACACAAAAAGAATCCATCATTTATAACCCTCGTGTGGACAACCCACAAACCATTTACCCTGTACGGTGCCATCTCTACCAAAACCAGCAGTACCCTGTACAGCGCCACCTCTACCAGAGAAAGCAATGCCCTGTACAGCGCCATCTCTACCAGAGCGAGCAATAACCTGTACAGCGCCATCTCTACCAAAGCGAGCAATACCCTGTACAGCGCCATCTCTACCAGAGCGAGCAATACCCTGTACGGCGCCATCTCTACCAGAGCGAGCAATACCCTGTACAGCACCATCTCTACCAGAGAAAGCAATGCCCTGTACAGCGCCCTCTCTACCAGAGCGAGCAATACCCTGTATGGCGCCATCTCTACCAGAGCGAGCAATACCCTGTACAGCACCATCTCTACCAGAGCGAGCAATACCCTGTACGGCGCCATCTCTACCAGAGCGAGCAATACCCTGTACGCCACCCTCTCTACCAGAGCGAGCAATACCCTGTACGGCACCCTCTCTACCAGAGCGAGCAATACCCTGTACGGCGCACTCTCTACCAGAACGAGCAATACCCTGTACGGCGCCCTCTCTACCAGAGCGAGCAATACCCTGTACGGCGCCCTCTCTACCAGAGCGAGCAATACCCTGTAAAGTGCCATCTCTACCAGAGAGAGCAATACACTATACAGCGCCATCTCTACCAGAGCGAGCAATACAGTATATCGCGCCATCTCTACCAGAGTGACTAACATCCTGTACAGCGCCATCTCTACCAGAGCGAGGAACACCCTGTACAGCACCATTTCTACCAGAGCGAGCAATACCCTGTACGGCACCATCTCTACCAGAGCAAGGAACATCCTGTAAGGCGCCATGTCTAACAGAATAAGCAGTACACTATACGGCGCCATCTATACCAGAGCAAGGAACCTCCTGTACAGCGCCATCTCTACCAAAGCGTGGAACACCCTGTACAGCACCATCTCTACCAGAGCGAGCAATACACCATACGGCGCCATCTATACCAGAGTGAGGAACATCCTCTACGGCACCATCCCTACCAGAGAAAGGAATGCCCTGTCCAGCACCATCTCTACCAGAGAGAGGAATATATTGTACGATGCCATCTCTACCAAAACCAGCAATACCCTGTACAGTGCCATCTCTACCAGAACAAGCAATATCTTGTACAGCACCATCTCTACCAGAGCAAGAAATACACTGTATAGCGCCATCTCTCCCAGAGCAAGGAATACACTGTATAGCGCCATCTCTACCAGAGCAAGGAATACACTGTATAGCGCCATCTCTCCCAGAGCAAGCAATACACTGTATAGCGCCATCTCTCCCAGAGCAAGCAATACACTGTATAGCGCCATCTCTCCCAGAGCAAGGAATACACTGTATAGCGCCATCTCTACCAGAGCAAGGAATACACTGTATAGCACCATCTCTTCCACAGCGAGGAATACAATGTACAGCACCATCTCTACCAGAACCAGGCATACATGGTACAGTGATATGTCTAATAGAGCAAGGAATTTGTTGTATAGAGCCATCTCTGCCAGAACCAGGAATACACTGTATAGCGCTATGTCTACTAGAATTCAGGGTTTATGTCCATGCCTAACAGAGCAAGAATTACATGATATAGTGTTGTTTCTACCAGAATTAGAAACGGGTAGTTCAGCACTATCTTCTTTATAAACATTATTAAAAGTACCCACATGAACAAGTGGACAATGACAGGGTAAAGGGTAGATCAATTTAACAATGTAGGATTTGGATCAATTACTATATAAAAACCATACGATTGACTAATTATTAAAAAAACTTTTCCAATGAATAATCATTTTCTTAAACTGACACCTCTCGATCTATGTTTTACAATTTGGTAGTGTGATGGATATTATTCCCAGAACATAGATTTAGAATAGGAGGCCTATCTGCAAGGAGATCACATACATTGTTATAGATGGAGGCCCTCTCCCATTAAGGTTACGGTTAAGTTATGAAATCCTCAAAAAGATTTAGGATCCTTCAAAAAGATGTACGCATGGTTTACAAATTCAGAAATGATTTGGAAATCTTAGGAAAAAAGAAAGCCTGTTCACACAAAGCTCACAATCTATTGTATCAACCATGTCTTTACATAATATAAGAAATTAACAAATATTTATATCAGTGCATCTCAAACCAATCCTCAGGGTCTATATAGCATTCTGTACAAAATGCTTGCTAAAGTTAGTTTTTTTTTTCCAGCCAAGGCCCCATGTATTCAAGCCTGGCTAAGGTTACACATTTGAGTCATGCATAGAGCAATAAAAAAAAAAAGTACAAAAAAAAAAAAAAAGACACAAAAAAATGAGCAACAGAGGACAAGTTTATACAAAATACACACAGAATCAAGAATATCCATAAACTACACTAACTGTTATACCCAATAAATGTTATTTGCTAGGATTACACACTGCCTTGCATGTGTCTTTATGCATCAACATGAACCGCATATTCTACATTGCTTGGTGATGATATATAAGTAGCCGCGCTCTGTTAGGCATACTATAAATTTCTCTGCACAGTTATAAATACCTATATTTAGTTAGACATTGTCTGCATAGCTATAGTGTGGCATTCTTGCAGTGTATCTATATAGCTGCACAGTACACAAAAACGTAGAGGCTAATGTGACACACATCTTACCCCATGCATTATGTCCCAGTGTGGGATTCTGTTTTTCTGAGTTGGGACGGAGGATTCCCCACTCTCCCCGTTCGTTGATCTTGCCAGCCAAATGCAACATGGCTCCGGAGAGCTGCAGTCTACTCCCACTGCTTTTTCCCAGCGCCAGTGAGGAGCTTGAGGGCCACACATACTCTCCTGCATGACAGGCATGTCCATGCTCATTAATAACATTTCAAATTCTGTCTTCAAACTGCAGAAGAGTCAAGATCACCAGCCCTTTAGGCAGTAAAACTTTGAAGTCCCCCCCAAAATGGGATAAGATAAGCAGAATGGGGTAAGGATAATGTAGAATAGCAGGCCTACAATGTATAAGGAAAAGTAAACGGGGGACACGCACTCAGACACAAAGAGATTGCCCCTGATCTGAACCAGTGTGTAATAACACAGCTGTCTGCATGACAGCTCTACCACACACATACAGACACACGGACATGAGAGAGGCACACAACTAGGAGAAAACACAAACAACCAAATAAATAAACAAATAAAACACGAGAGACACAAAATCTAGAGGACAGAAAGGTAGCCATAAACATCTCGTGACACATACAGAAACACAAAGAGAGAACCACAGCTAGGGAATGACATCCATGCACACAGGGGAAAACTCCTGGCCGGTTGAGAGGCAGCTGCCACGGGCTCTCACCCCACCCTGCTTGTGCCTCGCCCCCCACCACCCAACCATGTCCCTCTACACACCCCTTCGCCTGTCTCTCTCCACACCCCTCCATTACCAGCCCCACAGCTGACAGCAGCAGAACAAAAAAGGGAGAGGCGAGGGGGACAGGGGGGATTAACCTGCCCATCCAAACTGCCCAGACTGTCTGCTCAGGACAGTGGTTGCTGGGAGAAGGGGATGAGGGGAATGAAACAGTAGCATTTTTTATTTAGGGGATCCAAATATTTGGTTATACTCAGAGGATGCTAGGCTGCAAGTCTGAATTTCAGGGGTGCCAGACTGTAAGTATGTAAGATATCTAAATATTAGACACTGTGCTATACGTCTAAATACAGCTTTGTGTCTGTTGGGGGTACCAGGCTAGGTGTATAAAGAGGCATGTGGTATTTCACTCTGTTTTCAGGGGTAAGTGAAAAGTTGTAATCAGTCTTTCTCAATGAGGTTAAACTGACTTAATTTGTCTGGAATATGCAATTTGGAAAGAGTGAGAGAGAAAGAGAGAGTGAGACAGAGAGAGCGAGACGGAGAGAGAGAGAGAGAGACAGAGACAGAGACACAGAGACAGAGACAGAGAGACAGATAGACACACACACACACATAGAGCGAGAGAGAGAGAGAGCGAGAGAGAGAGAGAGCGGGAGCGAGAGAGCGAGAGAGAAATCACTTTAAATGGAAAAATGTTGGAAAGCTTACAAAATCTTGTTGAACTTTTCTTGGCTTCCTTTCTTGGCGGCTCCCTCTATTCCCTCTCTAAATTCTCTATCGTTCTGTCTTTCTCACATTTCCTTCCTTCCTAAACATGTTCTAATATGACCGTCAGGGTTACTGTGCTTGGAAGAGACACACAGATTACTGAAATGCTAGCATCCTGAATCCCATCACCTAAAATACAGTTATCCATGTGCTCGATCACACAAAATATTATAAAACAATTTATAGGAGAATTCAGAGTTTAAAAAAGGAACTGATTTATTTAATGAAACGCTAGAGTCTTAAAAAGAAAAATGGAAGGGAGTAAATGAGCAAAGGAAGAATCAATTAGTGAGATGTATGAGAAACAGTGATTATGGCATATGTTGTAATGTAAGAGATGGGTATTGGCAGAAAATGTAGGGGTGGGGAGACAGGCACAACAAGGGGCAGAAATGGGAAGAAGGGAAGAAGAAAGGTATAGGCCGACAATTTTGGGGTAGGAGAGAGACCAATACAAATATGAAGAAAGAAGAAAATCCGCAAAGAAAATATATCTCTGCTGAATTCCAGACATAAGGAAAAGACCTGAAATGGACAAGAAGTGAAGTCTCCATTTGGAACAATCAATTAATGTGCTATATTCTTTCACCCAAAGGTTTTTATTTAGACTGTTAGCTCACTTGACAATATTCACAACATTTTCATTGTTCACATTTCATTGTAAATACTTTACAAAGCACTGAGTGGAGTAGGAGTTAGGAATTAATTATTCATACAGAACCAAGACAAAGAGGAGCAGAGGCTGGGGGGGAGTGGGACTGGATTATTAACCCATCATGAAAGGCTGGAAAATGTACCCCACAACACAATGCACCAGATATCACAATATGACTGTGTATCTGTACAACTTTCCTTAATTATGTTTGCAATCAGTGCCCCACAAATGCCAACCATTGTAGTTTAAAATTGTTTACATGTGCATCAATGCCCGAACATGTTTACATGAGCAATAATACAAATCTGCATTACATCGTCAGGCATGATTTGTCACATTCTTACATGCACTGTCAGTAACATACAGCATCTCATTATTTGGGGCTGAGCAGACGCACACAATGAGAGTGGTAGAAAAATTGTGTAGCTGGGTGGGACGGTCACAATGGCACGCAGTCTAGGAAGTAAAACTCATGTTAATTGTCAAGGATACACCTGTAGCCTCCAACTCTCATATACCCTACCCAATCCCCTGGCTTTAAAATCAAAGTGTCAGAACAAACAGCACCTAATAAAAACAGGTCTGAGGGGTATTTGCACAGCACAGTAACATTAAAGGGACCAGTGCAGATAATAAAAAGCATTGCAAAGCTTGCAGAGATCTGCCTCTAGAATCGCCACAAAGCTGTTATTTTACTGCCAGGCTGGTGAAAAACTGACTTGACGCCAGTGTTAAAGCTATGGAGAAAAAAGCTTATGAGGTCATTTTCATAATATCCCCCGCTGAAAGGGTTGTGAAGTGAACTGCTATCAACTATTTGTATTACCACATTACAAACTTTCTAATGCTAAAGGTTTTTTGATTGTCAAATTGGTTTGCAGATATTTTCAATTTCAACATTTTTTTTACTGACTAAATTTAATTTGCAACCATGACTCACAGGCTAGGCTTCAGTGACCACATTGTTGTGATTACAGGCCGCTTATGAAAACTGTATAATTCAGGACTGTGTCGGGTAAAATAAAAAGACTGTTTACATCCATCCATGGAGTATCCGTTGTTTTTCACAAGAGCCCCTGAATAATATAGGAATGTGGTCACTACAAGTCGAAATGTCCATTTTGAAAAAAAATCTGGAATATACAAACAAAACGCACACTTGTCGATCATGATTTCCATTGAGTCAGCATGGGTGGTGCAACGTGTAACTTTTATGTGTTAAACATGAGAACGGTTTATATATTAATATATTCCCAGCTGAGATTCTTAGTGCCTGTGAATAGCATTGCCTTAAACAAGCTAGTGATGCTGCCAGTTTGAAAGCGACAGTCAGCCTTGACTCCTGTGGACATGATCCATGGCTGATTATGTCACTGATCCCAGCTCTGAGAGCAGGAAGAAGCAGTGCAGGCAGCAGGTTCCTGTGGAGTCAGCACAGGATATTAGTGGTAATTTTACCACCTTCCTCCCTGCACACTGTTGTCCCCCATGTCTCTCCAGCCCCCTCCGTTTGTCAGGGGGATATAAAGTTAGTACAGGTCACCAGATTCCCATGTGATGCTACCTAATGATGCTTATGCATATTTACTCATCAACAATGCAGAGATTCCCGTAATACGGGAGGTTATGTATAGAGATCACAGTAATTCTGGGACGGAGTGCTAAAAATGGAGCAGCCACCATGAAAAAGGATTCCCTGTTAAATTAAGTGGCACCTACACAGTTACTGATACACAAACCCCACTGTACACAAACACCAAAGTACAGTTCTGCCATTAACCCATTAAGCACAGGCGCTTGCCTGCACAATTATATGTATGCATAGATTTATTTTTCACAGGCTAAAAAAAGAATCCGGCCACAGTTTTCAATATAAAAAGTACTAGACAAAGTTAAATTCCAATGTTCTGACATTTCCTCTGGGAATCCAGATCTTACAATCGAGTGAACCAAGAATGCACAAGACCACTCAAATCACTGATTAGTGTTTTCCAATTCAGTTTTGCTATGGAACCCTTTTATACTTGTGTACCAAACCATGGAACCCCTAAATGCTGCGTTCACCAATGAGAACAGTGTATTTTGTTTTAAAATATATGTTTTTGTCCTCCCCTCCTTGCCAGTCACAGGTGCTGTTATCAGATAATAAAAGTTTTTTTTTAAAGAAAATGCATTCCTTGTTTTTAATTTAGTACTTGAGCTCACAGGGCCTGGCCCCAGACTCGCGCCCACAGGGCCTGGCCCCAGACTCGCGCCCACAGGGCCTGGCCCCAGACTCGCGCCCACAGGGCCTGGCCCCAGACTCGCGCCCACAGGGCCTGGCCCCAGACTCGCGCCCACAGGGCCTGGCCCCAGACTCGCGCCCACAGGGCCTGGCCCCAGACTCGCGCCCACAGGGCCTGGCCCCAGACTCGCGCCCACAGGGTCTGGCCCCAGACTCGCGCCCACAGGGTCTGGCCCCAGACTCGCGCTCACAGGGTCTGGCCCCAGACTCGCGCTCACAGGATCTGGCCCCAGACTCGCGCTCACAGGATCTGGCCCCAGACGTGCGCTCACAGGATCTGGCCCCAGACTCGCGCCCACAGGGTCTGGCCTCACACTCGCGCCCACAGGGTCTGGCCCCAGACTCGCGCCCACAGGGTCTGGCCTCACACTCGCGCCCACAGGGTCTGGCCTCACACTCGCGCCCACAGGGTCTGGCCCCAGACTCGCGCCCACAGGGTCTGGCCCCAGACTCGCGCCCACAGGGTCTGGCCCCAGACTCGAGCCCACAGGGTCTGGCCCCAGACTCGCGCTCACAGGGTCTGGCCCCAGACTCGCGCTCACAGGGTCTGGCCCCAGACTCGCGCTCACAGGGTCTGGCCCCAGACTCGCGCTCACAGGGTCTGGCCCCAGACTCGCGCTCACAGGGTCTGGCCCCAGACTCGCGCTCACAGGATCTGGCCCCAGACTCGCGCTCACAGGATCTGGCCCCAGACTCGCGCTCACAGGATCTGGCCCCAGACGTGCGCTCACAGGATCTGGCCCCAGACGTGCGCTCACAGGATCTGGCCCCAGACGTGCGCCCACTGGATCAGCCCCCAGCCCCAGAATTGTGCTCTGGACCTGCCCCCCAGCATGACAGACAACCTCAGATGATGCCTGTGCACCTTGGCAGCACACAGACATCAGCTGCCTTCTCGTTTTTGGCCCATGCATGTTTGACCTCCACAGCCAGCGCCTCTGGCAACCACAGGGAGCACACCCTTTAGGCCGGCCATAGGAGCAATGGCCATCTTGGTTGCCCCAAAAAGTGGCGGAACCCAAATTTTGTTGTAGCGGTACCCTAGGGTTACACAGAACCCTAATTGGGAAGCACTGGATTACATAGCTCAGAGGAAATGCAGACTATAAGCCACAACGCATGTGTGAGCATCTCAGCAAAGTATACACTTCCCACGATGCCTCCCACCAACAACAATAAGAAATCTGAGCAATTAGGGTGGGGTTAGAGTAATGATTAGGGTAAACTTTATGGAGGTAGGGTTAGAGTAAGGATAATGGTTAACGCTATCCCTAATCCCAATATTTAAAATATCAATTAGAGTTAACCCTAATCCTTACCGTCACTCTAACCCTAACCCCCTGGTCTAATTGCTCAGACTTGATATTTTTGGAGGCATCATAGGAAGTGTAGTTGTCGGCATCTCGGCCGGTAATCTCCAAACTGTTTAATCAGTGATTTGAGAGATTTCACGCACACGTGATTCACTTGATGGTAAGATGGAGAAGTAAGAGGAAAATTCAGTACACCAGAAGATAAATGTTAGTACTCATGGTTCTCCTGGGATTTCTACAGTTCTACACTGCACTCCCTCCTGACATTAAAAAGCTCTAAAATGTAACACAACTGTATATTGAGTTCTAAGGCAAACTGTAAGACATAAATCCTTTTGGAAGACTTGTTGGTGATTTACTATTCTCTTTGGGCATGCAGGTTTCAAATATGAACAAAAAACGCACCTGTATTTGCACATACCACTATTGGAGGGAGATGAGTTAATTTAAATGGACGGAAAGAAATGTGTTCTGAATCTTTTAACACTCTGACTGTTAGAGATGCGAGTAATTCTGTATACTTACCTCTGGCATTTAAAAAATGATTACGTGATTGGCAGCATGAGGTCATACAGGTAAAGTGCAAATACACACATATTAGAGCTCTCTAGCTGTACACACACACAAATTACTTTTTTTTTTTCAGAATATGTAGATTTCTCCTGGTACATTTTCCATTTAAGTAGTACCAGATCTTCTTCAGAACAAACCCCATTTAAGATTTAACAATTAATAAAAAGAATAGTGAGTTTCAAAAGAAGACTCTTAATCAAGTCAATAATTGGTGCAATATTCAAAAATGGTTTGCCTTCAAAACAGCATCAATTTAATCATCAATTTAATATGTAGGTTGAGACAAACATTAACTGAAAATGCTGTTTAGGAGGATAAAACTGGGTGAGGAGCAGCCAAACTTAGCCAACACTGTGAGGTTGCTGAAGCCAGTTTAAAGTCAAAAGTCATACACCATGGTAAAACTGAGCACAGCAACAAGACACAAGGTAGTTTTACTGCATCAAGCAAAGTCTCTCCCAGGTGAAATTTCAAAGAAGGCAGGGGTTTCCAGTTATGCAGTCCAAGCTTTTTGAAGATGCAGAAATAAACGGGCATCATTGAGGATTGCAGACATAGTGGTTGGTTAAGGAAACGGTGCAGTAAATGAAAGACACATCGTGCTTGCTTTCCTTGGCAACCGGAATATGTCCAGCAGAGCAATCAGCTCAGAATTGTCAGAGAACAGTGGGACTCTGTTACACCCATTTACGGTCACAGACGTCTGGTTAGAAGTGGTCTTCATGGAAAACTTGTGGCCATAAAGTCATACCTCCGAAGTGGAAACAAGACTGATCAACCACATTGGGGTGCAGAAAAATAGCAGCATATGTTCCGGACTTATGAGTCAAAAAAAAATTAATATTTTACTGTAGTAGTAGTTTGTTTACTGAACGGCTGGAGAGCAGTACAAGAAAGAGTGTCTGCAGCCAACAGTGAAGGATGGTGGAGGCTCTTTGCAAGTGGGGCTGCATTCTCTGCAAATTCTGGAAAATTACAGGCAGATACAGGTAAACCCCATTATGATGCTTTCTGTTATAATGTGGTGCCTGTTATGGCTCTCTCCCTTTAGCGAGATCTCGGGACTCACATCGCGATGCCACGTAGATTGCGGTTTGAGTCTGTGGATCCAGAGATGCACCTTATAACAGAGTATATGTGTATTTATCCATCATGCAATAGCATCAGGGAGGCATCCAACTGACCCCATGTTTATTATGCAGAATACCCAAGTTCTCCAAAATGTCATGTTGCAGTTTGTCAATTGATAAAAATTAACAATTAACATGTCTATTTTAGAAAGCATTCTAACTTTACAACTTTTCTTAACACCTGCCTAAAACCTTTGCACAGTATTGTAAAAGTAAACCAATAAACCCATCGTTGCAGACAGAGCCAATGTTAAATATAGATATTTGTATACATACGGTCCAGGAGCCATCCTATCAGCCACGCAGCGTCACACAGCTATCAATAGGAAGCCACCAAGTACACTACAGTTTGCCAAGTCAAATAAACAGCTATGTAACAGTGATTACAAAGAAAGAATGTCTCCACAATGAGAAATGTGCTTGCAGTAAAAATACAGAACCAACAGGTGGGGGCATTTAATAGATATGCCATATTAATACCTGGAAATAGTCAAATATTTGATTGGTTTTTCAAATATAAGAAATGGGTTGACTGTTCCTTTAAACATTCGTTTTCAGGAACTGTTTTTACAAAAATGTATATTCCAGTTATCACATTTACCAAACATTACCCAATTAATGTGTCCTGACAGTACACAGATACACACACTCAGTATGAGCTAGTTGTAACTAACCAGCAGTGTCTAACTTTATTACAACCTGCATTTTTTAACCCTATACTAAGGCAAATGTTGTATATGCAGGTTGAAGGCCATAACTGGTAACAACAATACCAGGACAATGGGGCACAAGTTCCAGGCAATCTTTTACCCACTGAAACCGAGATGTATGTGCAAAAGCAGAAGCAAATATAGGCTACATTAAGGTATTTGTTTTATTTTAACTGGACTTGTTTTTTTTGGGATACTAAGACCCTGTTTGAACTTTGTTTTTAAATGTGTTTATGTAATTTGCCTTTTTTTTTTTATTTACATTTTAATTATCGGTCTTTAAGAAATAATCTCATAAGCATTCCCAGTATCTATTCTAAAATCTAAATTTAAAAAAGCCTCTAACTGATTTTCGTCTGCTTGAAAGGGATACACTGTTTCCATTTCTACTGAACACTTTCAGTTGTAGCAGTGGAGTTAACATTTCAACAGTAGTGACACTAAATGAATTGGAATAAAACACCAGCATATTCAAGATGGCAAAGGAAGAGGTTCTGTGTAGAATCAGAGGCAAATCAAATAAAATGTGTTAAATAGTTCCAGAGTCTTGATATTCACAACACATTGTTCAGCTCCAAAGAGTAAACACAACAGGCAAAATACAAAAAATATAGCATATTTGTAATTGAGAGGAAGAAATAAAATAAATTCATGGGATGCTGGCCTGGGTTGTCTTTCTAAGGGTGTGAAAAAGGGAATCAGGATACCATGTACATGGGAGATAAGTTGTAATTAGGGTGACCACATCTCCCAGTTTCCCTTAGTCAGTCCTGCAATACAGAGTACTAGAATGAGAGAGTGTTCACTATCATGAAAGGCCTCTCAACTCTCCTAATAGGCCGAGTGTTTAGTAGCTTCTTCTGATTGCCAGAGTCCCTCATTCACACAAAGCTCAGTGTAAGCTGCCTGCCTGCAGCCAGCACCAGGTAAGAAAGCCATCTATTTGCACAAGACTATGATGTGAGAATGTGTGCGTGTATCCGTTTAGATCTTTAGCGTGACTGTATAAATGTATAAATGTATATACTTCACAATGTTCAGAACATGAACAATGTTTGTGTCTACCCCTCTGCACACCGCTCACTGCCATGCTGTATGCATGGCTACTGCTAAATAAATGCACACACTCTGAACACATGCTACTACACAGGTACTGCGGTCACAAATGAGTTAAAAATGGGGCTGTTCAAATGATCTCATTTATCCAGCACCCACAATGTGCTCCTATTCCAGCTACATAGAATAAATACAATGCATGTCAACAGTCCTGCCTGCACAACACACTGCTAGGCATGCTATAGCCTTCAATTAAATAACTCAAATGTTATTAATTTCAAGAAAAATAACAAAACACAGAATAACTTGCAAAATTAAGTTTTACTAAAAATCCACTTTTTAAGTTTGAATCACAGGTTCGCAAAACTAGAATACTTCATATACGTACACACATATATACACATAGCACCTCAATAGTTCAGTGGGTGAATAAATCGAGGGCTTAACAAATCCCAGGAGCCAAAGTGCCATGTCTCCTAAAACAACTACTGCTGACCCCTAACTTTTTGGATTGTTTTATATAGAACTCTATGGAAATACCAAATCCTGGCTCCTAAAAAATACCTACAATGTCTCCTAAATTGTCCTGTCTGGTTCCTAAAGACTACAAATATTTGGTGCCCTGAATGTAAAGACTGTTCTTGCTGGTGGCTGATTTTGCAAAGCGACCACACTGTGTGTCACTTTCACAATCTTTGCTGTAATAATCTAACACCTGCTTGTTGTGATTTCACATGTGTTTTCACAGTTCAATGCCAGTAAAAACAACTGATAATCCAAAAGATGTGAAAGCACCACACACACACACCAATTTTTCTGCAAGCCATGGCTGAACAGGAAAAAGTTGAAAAGGAAGACTATGGTTTGCATTTTCGACCCCTTGGTATTTTATTTTGTACGATGTTACCCAGTTAACTATTTTCCAAATATATATGAGGGTTGTAGAGAAGAAGGCACTGCGCACCAATGTTTTAAACCAATTTACTAGATTTTTGTCAAATTTTTGGCAGGTTCAGAGTGCCCAGGTGCATTCCTTTAAGGGGGGTCCATGACAGACACTGCTCAGTATCCCATTAAGTCAGGGCTCGACAAACCCCGGGCGCCAGGATGCCATGGCGACCAGGAAATCAGACCTGGCGCCCGGGTGCTGTTTGTCACAGGGAGCCCTTGCCGGTGTTCTGACAAATTTGCTCCAGAAATTTGTCAGAACACCGGCTGCCATCCGTTTTACTTTCAGCGCGAGGGGAGAAAGTCTGTGCGGATCACACAGACTGTAAGCTCCGCCCCCTCGCGCAACACGTTGTAGTGCCGAGTGTCACGTGACAACACGGCACTTGGCATGAACCAAAAGAAGATCGGGCTCCAGCATAAATCTCCCCCTCCCCTGCAATGAGGTAAGCAGCGGGGAGGGAGGACACCCTAAGAAATACATTTTTGTTCTTTGGTCTGTGTGTATGTATGTGTGAATGTAACTGGCTGTGTATGTATGTGTGAATGTAACTGGCTGTGTATGTATGAGTGAATGTAACTGGCTGTGTATGTATGTGTGAATGTAACTGGCTGTGTATGTATGTGTGAATGTAACTGGCTGTGTATGTATGTGTGAATGTAACTGGCTGTGTATGTATGAGTGAAGGTAACTGGCTGTGTATGTATGTGTGAAGGTAACTGGCTGTGTATGTATGTGTGAAGGTAACTGGCTGTGTATGTATGTGTGAAGGTAACTGGCTGTGTATGTATGTGTGAAGGTAACTGGCTGTGTATGTATGTGTGAAGGTAACTGGCTGTGTATGTATGTGTGAAGGTAACTGGCTGTGTATGTATGTGTGAAGGTAACTGGCTGTGTATGTATGTGTGAAGGTAACTGGCTATGTATGTATGTGTGAAGGTAACTGGCTGTGTATGTATGTGTGAAGGTAACTGGCTGTGGATGCATGAGTGAATGGAACTGGCTGTGGATGTATGTGTGAAGGTAACTGGCTGTGGATGTATGTGTGAAGGTAACTGGCTGTGGATGTATGTGTGAAGGTAACTGGCTGTGGATGTATGTGTGAAGGTAACTGGCTGTGTATGTATGTGTGAAGGTAACTGGCTGTGTATGTATGTGTGAAGGTAACTGGCTGTGGATGCATGAGTGAATGGAACTGGCTGTGGATGTATGTGTGAATGGAACTGGCTGTGGATGTGAGGTGGGTGTATGCGACTGTCTCCGTGCGTTTATGATTTTGTGATGTGCCGTTGTCTGGCTCCTAAATTTTTTAGCTGGCTCCTAAAACTAAATTAAATTTGTCAAGCCCTGCATTAAGTTCTTGTGATGATCCCCAGAAATAGTTTCGGCACCAGGTTTTTACCATGGTATTTAGGCATAATCTTAAAAAAAAAAAAAAAAAAAGGACAAAACAGATGGAACTTCACCAAAGTGGGCAAAGCCTCCACTAACCTCACCCTATTTATGCCAGTGATTCCCATTAAAAATGGTCTGTAGGCCTAGTGTGATTAATTGCCAGCCCTTGCAAAAGGTTTCTTTACTCGACTGTAACAGGCAAGCATCTGCAGGGATGGAAAATAGGGGGTATAGCAGGTGCAAGCCAGCTGAGTAGCCAGCATTTTCGCTTGCAATGAACCTAAAAGTACAAAGTGGTAATTTGCTCATAAAATAAACAAAATCCTCTCTCTTTTTTGGAACTAAAACAAATCATAATAGTGCACTTACTTAAACATAGTCTATTGAGTTAGTTTTAAATCAAAATACAGCATACAGATGTAGCGACATGATAAATTTGCATCATCATATAACCGTATTCTCTATACATTGTCAGAAGCTCTAGTATTTACAAAAAGATACCACATGAAAAATGACTGACTGAAGTAACTAAGTCACCCAAACAAATCGATTCATCAGTCAGAGTAGTTAGTTTTTCTTCCACAGAGTACTATGTAATAAAAATTTTTTTAAAAATCAGGTAATATAAAGAGCCAACAGTAGAACCCTTCTACCACAATATATGTGACCACATCAAGGTAATATATATTTTTTGTACTCAAACCACATCAGTTAGGTACAGATATATAGTCATAAAGATTGTACTATCAACTGATTTACTACAATCACCATGTCATGCAAATAATTTACAGAAGCTAGTGTCCTGGGATACTTCTGTGGCTCCTGGAGGTTTCAACAAAAAGTTTGCTTGGAATATTAAAGTTTTACTTCAGTGTTACAAAAAGAAAGAAATAAATAGATAGGCGTGTTCCACTGACTGAGTTTATAACTGTACACTGTACGAATGACCACTATGATGAGCAAAATACTTATTATTAATTATTAATGGTTTACTGCAGCATTTTCAGTCACTTTCCCAGTGACTTCTCCATGTGTCAAAATTCTCCACTTCTGCAGGGGTTACATTTACATCAAAAAGAATGGTTGCCTTTTTTTTTTTCTTTTTACATAATATATTGCATAGGCCACAGAGATACAAATGTGCATGCTCTAAGCTATAGGTAACTAGGGGATCAAGATATTCTCTAAGCAAGAAATAGGTCTGATTAGAAATAAGTTCTTGAACAAAAAGTTAAATGTCTTGCGAAGAGATGATGAATTTCAAAAAGCATTTTATTTGGCCATTTATCTAAAGACAGGGCTTGACAAATTTAATTTGATTTTAGGAGCCAGAAATTTTTTTTAGGAGCCAGACAATCACGCAAACATAAACACAATTCATAAACACACTTGCCTACTTTACATTTATACAAACACACCTACTTTACATATACACATATATCCAAACACCTCACACACACCTACTTTACATATACACATATATCCAAACACCTCGCACACACACACACACACACACACACCTACTTTACATATACACAAATATACAAACACCTCACACACACCTACTTTACATATACCCATATATACAAACACCTCACACACACCTGCTTTACATATACCCATATATACAAACACCTCACACACACCTACTTTACATATACCCATATATACAGACACCTCACACACACCTACTTTACATATACCCATATATACAAACACCTCACACACACACCCATATATACAAACACCTCACACACACCTACTTTACAATACATACAAACACACACCCACCTCACACAGTCTTTTCTTGGGGGTTTCTTCTTGATGTGTCCCCCTCCCTGCTGCTTTACCTCACTGCAGGGGAGGGGGACATTCATGCTGCTGCTGATCTCCGTTGGTCGGCGTGCTGTGTGCCAGGATGTCACGTGACGACACCCGGCACTCAGACACGCGTTGCGCGAGGGGACGGAGCTTGCAGTCTGTGCCATCGGCCATCGGCACAGACTTTACCCCCTCGCGCTGCGGAAAAATCGGATGGCAGCGGCAAGGAGACCATGAGGCTGACAGCACCCAGGCGCCAGGTTTAATTTCCTGGTCGCCATGGCGACCTGGCGCCTGGGGTTTGTCGAGCCCTGTCTAAAGAGATAAAAATTATTTGACTTTACACACACATTAACATACATCCATTGCTTATATTTTCAGGGTGGAATTATCCTTTAACAGTGTCATCAACAATGGGGCTTTGGTATATTAACCCCTTCGTGACGTTAGGACGTTCTATGCCGTCCTGACTTTAAGTGCCTTAAAGTCGTTAGGACGGCATAGAAAATCCTTTGTTAAACAGCTCATCGCGGCTCCCCGCGATGAGCTGTTTTCGGATCCCGCTGCAGGCACATGCAGCGGGATCCCACCTGTCATCTGAGGCCACTTTGAGTGGCCTCAGTCCGACAGGGAAAATGTAGCCGGTGCTCAAAGCGAGCACCGGCTACATTTCTCGAAATCGCGCCGTGCCCGAACTTCTGGGTTCGGGCACGCCTCCGTGACGTCACACGTGATGTCCGGAGGTCTCGCGATCTTTTGGCAGGGTCCCACAGGGTCTATTAAGACCCTGATCGGGTCTCTGCCAGAGTGTTCCTGGCTACCGATCACCTTGTGATCGGTGGCCAGGAACAATTTGTGACGTTTTGGTGCTTGCGTTGTTTGGGACGCAAGCACCATGCGTCACAAAGGGGTTAAAGGGACTTTCTAGTAGCCAAAATGCATTTTCCAAGTGTTAATGCATATTAACATGCATTCAAAGTACTTTAAAATGCATGTTCTACATACTTCCAGCTAAATGAAACAGCAGTTTGCAAGAAACCACAAGAAGCCCACACTAGCTGAGTAAAAGTTGTTTCCTTTTTTTTTTTTTTTTTCAAATGAATGGAATTTCACGTCTCTCTAGTGATGTCATCAGACAATGTGTTGTGAAGTCATCAATGTGTGCACTGTTAAGAGATCCTACTGTGTACAAGAGCAAGACCAATTAGAGTAAACACAATGCATTCAATTAGAGGAGCACCTGAAGTGACTAAATGAAACAAAACGTTATATCCTCAGTGTCTATAAAATCTGTGCTGTTGTACCTGCAGCGTAATTACAGGGGAAGGCTTGAGACAAATATTAAAAATGTGATTTATGCAGAATGCCTGCATCAAATCACACTGGGGAAAAAAGCATGTGCACTATACAAGCAGTAATCTTCATCTTGCACCAAAGTGACTCTCCCTTTAAGTTTTACTACAAAAGTGTACTTTAAACATTCATACATACACTAGTGCTGATTACAGGTTTTAATTATTTTATGCAAACTGTATAGATTGTGGAGAAACAAGATTGCTGTCTGTACACTGAATCAAAACAAATTGCACCCAAAACATTGACCTGAACAAATCCCCACTGTAAACAAAAATCCTTTACTATGTTTTACATGTGTTGTGTCACACATTCCAATGTTATAGCAAACATAAGTGCTTTGTTTGCCCTTTTAAATGTTTTATTGATCTGAAACTCTGCATTTAAGAAACGCCTTTTTAATAGGCCTCCATAATTCTGTTCTTTTCCATCCATTTAGTAGCTTGTTTTCCTTCACCCTTCATTTGTTTACCATCAGGTGTAGTATGCACTAGCATCGGCCACTGTGGTCATTTCCTGGATTTTATGAGAGAACAATTTTAGTACAGACACTTTTCCCATTCCGGGTTACCATATAACTCATTTAGTTGGCAAATTTGTTAAGAATTTTAAGGCAAGTGGACATATTTAGAGATAGATAGATTAGATAGATAGATTAGATAGATAGATTAGATAGATAAGGATAGATAGAGATAGATAGATTTCTAGGGCTGAAAACACGGATGTGCAACTGGTGGACCGGGCTGAAAAGAACCTCGATTCTTTCATATTACCTCATGAACAGATATAAGTAATGTGTCCGTACAAAGAATATACACAGAATATCTTTAAAGGACAACTTTAAAGAACAACTGTCGGCCAAAAAATAAGTTCAATTGAAAGATTGCATCAAGCGCTGGCATTTTAAATACAAATGGTTTAATGAAAGAATACAAACAAAAGCACCTATTGAGCCATCTTTGCTCTGTAGAGCTCCAGCAGGGATTTTACATGCTCCAAATCACCAGCTCACCGCAGCCGTCAACAGACTTTCTAGTGTCACTAGGAGCTCTACCCAGTGCGACTGCTTTAGAATTATAAACTTCAGGATTCAACTTGAGTCAATTCAGTCTTTAAGAATCAAACCCATTTCAGATTTTTTTTTACAAATGGAAAATGTGTCACGGTGCCTTCCTCTCGAGAACTGCTTCAATGTGGAATAGCATTCCCTGTACCATCAAATGTTCCATTAGTCTAAAATCTCTGAAACAGACCACATCACAGCTTCTAAAACCAGCATGTGCACGTTAATGCGCTACAACCAGAGACATATATATATGTACATGCAAATATATGAGCCTTGTATACCTGCTCAGAGGTCTTCTGGGGCATTTGATCGCATGGGAGGGATGAGCAGTCACATACAGCAGAAAATTTGATTAGGACTGCAGGATTGCGGCCCTGAATTACACCAGGCGCTACCTCTGCCCCAAAAAGAGAGACAGAGGTAGCGGTCAGTGTGACAGTTTGTAGGCCCTTGATCGCAGTGATAATCACATCAATAATATGCCACTCATGGCACAGCTGACTGGCATTTAAACATGTCAAGGGAGCAATGCACCTTTGACATGAAGGTTTTTTTTTATCCCACGTTCTCTCGCCACAACTTACATGCTTTTCTTAAAATGTTCAAATGTGTAGAACAATGAACTTGGAAAACTAGGCTCAGTTTGACCACTTCAAATTCAAAACAGACCATGAATTTAATATACTTAATTTCATCAGCTCCAGGGGGCATTAGGTCAGACCCCAGGGGAGTAATTATTTAATTATATGGGGTCCAGATATATGGGGCACTTGTCCAACCTGTGGATCCCAGTAAGTCATCTATTTATGAGGAAGTCTGGCGGCATTTGGGCAGCTTACAAAGTGTATTATGTATTATAGGTGGGGTCCGGGCTACCAGCACCCAGCCCTGTTTTTGATAGGGGGGATTAGAGCTACTTGGCCTGGCCCCAAGGTATGTTATCATTAGGAGGGCCAGGCCTATTTGCCCTGGACACATCATTTTAACAGGTGCCAGGGTAGTTTTTCTGGGGGGCTATTGTTTATTTTTTTGCCCATTTTAAAATGTTAATTCTCCAGTTTCTAGCTGGAAAATTGAAATGCCCACAGATTCAGAGTTATTTTCATGGTATTTCAGGTTGAGCAGAGTGAATCCATAGGTTCCATATTGAGCAGGGTGAATCCATAGGATTTGTAGGATCAAAATCCACAAGTATGGCTGAAAATCTGCCCGAAATCTGCTATATTGAATAATCCAAATATCGGCTACTCTGACCCATCTGGCTCCATTTTGGGCCAGATCGGTCTATATTGAGCAGATCCTTCAATGTATTCTTCCTGTTAAACATTTACTAAATTATATAAATAAAATAAATACATAACTGTAATAAATAAACAGAACAAAAAAAAAATAGGTGCATGTGGTATTATATTACATTTCTAGGGCCAGGAAGAATAGGCACCAATCTTCCACCCAAAGAGTTAAACCATATGATAAAGCCTGTGGTGATTAAGTAAAATAAATAAAGGTAAAAAATATGTATTAGAGTAGGAAAATGAAATGATGCTGAGATTAAGCACGTAGATCTATACTCCGATTGTTGTCATGGTAACCACACATTCTGGCAGGCAAACAAGTGAGACATCTTTACTGCTAACCACAAAAATGCACTAAAATACTGAGAATGGCATGGAGAGTGGAGACCGACCTGAAACAAACAAGTCACAGCAGGCTCATCAATACTCTCTCTTTATCCGTCAGCGTTTCCTCCAATGTAGGAGAATGCATTTATTCCCACCATAACCAAATGACTGTGGTTTCATTTAAGGACAGAAGCAATTCTGAAAACCATCTTTGAGCAGACATGTAAAAATGGCTGCTAGATGGATAAGAATACATGGGAAAAGGCGAGCACATCACCAGCTATACACATACATTGCAACTGTATACAGGCACATAGCTGTACACTCGGATATTTACGTACACATCTGTACTGTCAGCCCTACACAAACACATTGCATTCTTCACATTTATACAGATATGGCTGCAAGCATTGATAGCACTCTTTGTACATACCTAGCTGTACACACTGACAATATTAAACAAACAGGGTCGCACACACATACATGGCAGTTAGCATCATGAACTGCAGTTGTGCATGTTGGGAGCTGCCAGCGCTCCACCCCCCCACAATGCTAGCCAACAGCGTTCCACCCCCCCCCCCCCCCCCACAATGTTAGCCAACAGCGCTCCACGCACCCCCACACAATGTTAGCCAACAGCGCTCCACGCACCCCCACACAATGTTAGCCAACAGCGCTCCAGACCTCCCACCCACAATGCTAGCCAACAGCGCTCCAGACCTCCCACCCACAATGCTAGCCAACAGCGCTCCAGACCTCCCACCCACAATGCTAGCCAACAGCGCTCCACCCCCCACCCACAATGCTAGCCAACAGCGCACCACCCCCCACAATATGCTAGCCAACAGCGCTCCACCCCCCACAATATGCTAGCCAACAGCGCTCCACCCCCCACAATATGCTAGCCAACAGCGCTCCACCCCCCACAATATGCTAGCCAACAGCGCTCCACCCCCCACAATATGCTAGCCAACAGCGCTCCACCCCCCACAATATGCTAGCCAACAGCGCTCCACCCCCCACAATATGCTAGCCAACAGCGCTCCACCCCCCACAATATGCTAGCCAACAGCGCTCCACCCCCCACAATATGCTAGCCAACAGCGCTCCACCCCCCACAATATGCTAGCCAACAGCGCTCCACCCCCACAATATGCTAGCCAACAGCACTCCACCCCCCACAATATGCTAGCCAACAGCGCTCCACCCCCCCACAATATGCTAGCCAACAGCGCTCCACCCCCCCACAATATGCTATCCAATAGCGCTCCACCCCCCCATATGCTATCCAATAGCGCTCCACCCCCCACCCCCAATATGCTATCCAATAACGCTCCACCCCCCCCACCCCCACAATATGCTATCCAATAGCGCTCCACCGCCCCCCCACAATATGCTATCCAATAGCGCTCCACCCCCCCACACACAATATGCTATCCAATAGCGCTCCACCCCCCCACACACAATATGCTATCCAATAGCGCTCCACCCCCCACACACAATATGCTATCCAATAGCGCTCCACCGCCCACACACAATATGCTATCCAATAGCGCTCCACCGCCCACACACAATATGCTATCCAACAGTGCTCCACCCCCCCACAGTGCTAGCCAACAGCGCTCCACCCCCCCACAATATGCTAGCCAACAGCGCTCCACACACCCCCCCCCCACAATATGCTAGCCAACAGCGCTCCACCCCCACAATATGCTAGCCAACAGCGCTCCACCCCCCACAATATGCTAGCCAACAGCGCTCCACCCCCCACAATATGCTAGCCAACAGCGCTCCACCCCCCCACAATATGCTATCCAATAGCGCTCCACCCCCCCATATGCTATCCAATAGCGCTCCACCCCCCACCCCCCAATATGCTATCCAATAACGCTCCACCCCCCCACCCCCACAATATGCTATCCAATAGCGCTCCACCCCCCCCCCCACAATATGCTATCCAATAGCGCTCCACCCCCCCCCCCACAATATGCTATCCAATAGCGCTCCACCCCCCCCCCCCACAATATGCTATCCAATAGCGCTCCACCCCCCCACACACAATATGCTATCCAATAGCGCTCCACCCCCCCACACACAATATGCTATCCAATAGCGCTCCACCCCCCACACACAATATGCTATCCAATAGCGCTCCACCGCCCACACACAATATGCTATCCAATAGTGCTCCACCCCCCCACAGTGCTAGCCAACAGCGCTCCACCCCCCCACAATATGCTAGCCAACAGCGCTCCACACCCCCCCCCCCCAATATGCTAGCCAACAGCGCTCCACACACCCCCCCACAATGCTAGCCAACAACGCTCCACCCCCCCCCCCCCACAATGCTAGCCAACAGCACTCCACCCCCCACAATGCTAGCCAACAGCACTCCACCCCCCACAATGCTAGCCAACAGCACTCCACCCCCCACAATGCTAGCCAACAGCACTCCACACCACCCTCCCACCCCCACTAGTGTGCTCACTAACAGCATTCCACCAAAATACCTGCCAATACAAATTATAAAAACAAACAGACATACTGCTCCGACTGTCTGGAACTCTTTGCAATGCTCAGAGATGCACCACCATTGGAGGGCACATGATATCTCAGATGTCCACATATGTAGTTGTAAGCTCGGAGAGAAAATGTACTATATTAAACACATATGTGTTGCAGGTCCAGACAAAATCTCTGTCCAGCACTAAAATTCATGACCAAAACAGAACATAGTTACCCTTAAAAACATTCCATTCTAGTACAGTATACACTTCCAGCATTATAAACAAATGCAAAAAAAATAAAATAATAATGCACTACTTAATATATTATATATCATTCCTTGTCACCCAACCAGAATTAGTAAGCAGAAGAAAAGTTAAAACAGCTGTGTTGAAGGCTGTTTAGCAAGAAACAAACCAGGGCAAGACAGCTAGGTAGTTAGTATGTATTTTTTAATACACACTTTGTATAGTTTGTTGGTATTTTCGTACTCTGGTATTGAATAGTGAAAGTCTCTGTTCAGTATAAGTGTTCGCTGCCCCCTTAAATGTCTCTGCTGCACAGGTGGCTGTTTCTTGCTAAACAGCCTCCAATGCTGATCTCTTCGCGTTTCCTCCATGTATTATAAAACCCAATTTTAGTTACAGTATATGCTGTCAGCAGGCTACACATAACCAGATTGGCACGTTGCCACATTGTACAGCCCTCTGGAATATGCAGCCGTGTTCCAGATATCCAGTACAATAGAGCAGGCTAGTAGCTGGCCACCTATATTCCTACCATGTGTGTGACTGTATATGTATGTATTTGTGTGTATGTAGATATGTGCGGGTAAATAAATACTGACCAAGAGAGGAGGAATGAGCAGAGTAAAAGTCACCCCTCAAACATAGACACCCCGTAATGGGTACTCTGTCCCTCTCCCAGGGTACCCCTAACCAGCCTCACATCCTATCCCCAAGCCTACCCACAGAGCCTAGGGGTTACTCCGGCCCAGCCCAGTTCAATCCTGATTTCCATCCCGGAGCGGGAGAACAACAAGGCACCCTTGACTTACTTGTGAGGCTGTGGAAGTCGGAGATCCCACCAGGCAGAAAGCCACGCCATTCATTTGGTGGAGGGGCCGGAATCCCTGGCAATGGCCGGACCCTTCCTCCTCTATGTGGCTTGCTAGCTCCCAGTGTAAGACTCTCCCTCCTCACAGGATGACAGAGGACCTCTCCTCCTCCGGCACTCCCCTCCCCCCCTCCTTGTGGAGAGACTGCTAGAGGCAAGGGGGAGATACAGGGCAGGGGATGGAGCAGGGAGGGGTGGTGAGCTGTCACATTAAAGGAGGGGAGGGGGGTTAACTGAGAAGGAGAGAGGATACAGGAAAGAGAATGTAGCGATAGATAAATAGTAAATAAGATGAAGCGCTGAGAAAGAACATGGATTCGGAATGGATGGGGAGATCAAGCTCTGTGAGGGGAGAAAGAGAGAGTAGGATGAACAGAAAGGAATGGATGGAAAGAAAGGGAGGAGAATGACTTGAGTGGAAAGTCACAGACATGGAGAAAGAGTGAAGGGGTGGGGAATGGGTTATAAGTGTGTTGAGGACAGGGGAGAAGAACAGGAGAACGTGCAGTAGGGTGATAGAAATAATAGTAATAGACAGGATGGAGAAATGACATGTCCTTTAGTTGTAAGGAAATATCAATGGGAGCATCAAGGTCTATATAGAAAATAGCATGGGTAATACTCAAATTCATCATTTGGTCCTGTCATTAAAGCGTTGATGTGTCTTATTATACTGTACTAAAAGTATGGTCAGAAATTTTACATGGGTGAGACACATGGATGTGGAAAAATAGTATAAGGAGAGGGGCAAGTGTGGAAATTGGCAATGACAATAAATATAAAGACCAATCGAAGAAAGAAATGGCAAGATAAAATAGTGGAGAGAGATGGGGAAAAGAGTGGAAGAAACTATGAAATGAGAAGGAAACTGGAATATAGAGGAGATATCAAATAAATAGACAGATGGGGAGAATAAAACCAAAATGCGTTAGTAGAGAGATGTGGTGAGAAGAAAGGATGAAGGTAGTGTGCAACAGAGATAAATAAAGGAGAACCGAATGGGCTGGTATAGATAAAAGGTTCTACTCAATAAAAAGGCAACTGCAGGGAATTAAGGTGGGAATTTAAAACTTCAGGCCAATGTAGCCAAGCTGGAAAAATTCTCTAATGCAGCTGAATGGGAGAATTTTTCTAACTTAGATACTTTGGCCTTAAAGGGACTGTTTGATGACCAAAATGCATTTTCCAAATGCATATTGAATGTTTTACAGTTTGTATTGCTTAAAATATTTTTTTTTTAAAGTATAGTTAGATGAATTTGTGAAATTACAGTATTTTTCAAGGAACCAGGATTGCCCACACTAGCTGAGTAAAAGTCATTTCATATTTATTTATTTTTTGCTGCATGAACCAATGAGAATAATTTCATTCAAATTAGTGGAATATCCTGTTTCTCTAGTGATGTCACCAGACAATGTGTTGCACTGTTCCTAGTGTTCCACAGATCCTACTGTGTACATGACCAAGGTCCCTTAAAGTCTACACAATGTATTGTATGCTAGAAGCACAGGAAGTGACTAAACGAAGCAAAATGTTATATACTCAGTGTCTATATAATCAGTGCTGCCGCACCTGTAGTATACATGCAGTGCAATCACTGGGGGAGGGCTTGAGTAAAATATAAAAAATGTGACTTATGCAGAATGCATGCATCAAATCACACTGGAAAAAAAGACCATGCACTATACAAGCAACAGTCTTCAGCTTGCACTAAAGTGAGTTTGGAGAATAGACTGTCCCTTTAAGGCAATCTCAAGGTAAAGGGACACGTTTCAGGGTGAGTATGCAGTTTTTTGAGTGATTGAACATGTTCACAGAATAACACAATCTGGAACAGATAAAATTATTTTCTACACTGTTTAAATAACTTTAAAGCCTTTGCCCTTTGTAGATATTAATAAGTCCCCAAATTATTTTGGATCAGTACAATAGGGGACAAAATGAATGAAAAATTGATGGTGAGGAGCTTTTAGTTATAAATGATTTGAGATGAGGTTAAGCAATTCATTTAGTTAAACACTGATGCTGGTAGTTAAAGGTGATTCAGTAAAAGTTATATTCACATTCTGTTAGGTCCATTCACAGGATCCTTCGGCTATTGGCAGATTAATGTTTTAAAGGGTCTAGTGTTCAGCTCATCTAGAAAAAATATTCATACTTCATTACTTGTTTAACGTCTGAGGTTTGTAGTTTTTGGAAGAAAACAGATACTATAATGAATACTTTTTGAAGAAAACCAACTTTTTATAGCTGGAAAGATCTACTACACTTGGTACCTACTTGGAAAATGTTGGAAAAACTGTGGGATGGACACTCCAGATGTAGAGAGGCAGTGTTACGGACTATGCCCAAACATGTAAGATTTGCACACAAAAATTGTAATAAATACATGTGTACACAACATGTATTGCATAGAGGACTCACAACAATCATAAAGATGCAGGCAGACTTACAGAAGAACATGTATTCCACAGAGACAAATATCTGACCCAGTCTACTTCTGTAGATGGTAATAAATCAATACTGGAAACTTTTACAAAAGAGGGGTAAATATGTGATTAGTACAAATTGCATATATAAAGTACACAACTAGAAGAGGCCACTGATGCTTACTAACTTGTTTACATTTGAGGAGATCAATGACTCTAAGAAACAGTGGCAAAGTTAAGGTGGGTACACAGTGCGTCCCATGTGCAAAGATGTGCCATTGGCGGGGATGTATTGCACTTCCGCCCTGCTCTATAACCAGCGTTGATTATAGAAAGGGTATCAGACCTCAGTCAGCATTGCCTCGCATCACCCGCGAGTAAGTAATTATTCAGAACATTGGAACGCAATGCTCTGAGTCATCACTAGGCATGGGTAAAAGAGAAACAAAATGAATAAGAAAGAAAGGGGGAGAGACAAAGATGGCATGGATGGCAGGGAGGCATAGGTAGAAAGAGAAAATGGAGAATGAAGAGGAGAAGGGGAGGTAATGAAAGGGGAGGACAAGGATGGTATGGAGGAAGACAGACAAAAAATAAAGGTGGAAGAGACAGATAAGAGGATGGTTGGAAAAGAGAGAAACAAGAGGGGTTTGGAATGGAAAGAGAGACAAGACGGGATGGGATAAAAGAAACAGACAAGAAGTGAAGAGAGACAGAAAAGGGGGGAGATAGACAGGGAGGTGAGAGATAGACAAGAAGGGGAGAGAGACAGACAAGGGAGGATGGGGAGAGAGGCACACAATAATGGGTATTTAGAAAGCTATGCAGCACTGTGTAAATCTCTGGCACACCGTATACTTAGGGAAGCTATGTGTCACCATGTATACGTTTCTTGCATACTTTTTTTTTTTTAAAGTAGAGATTTGGCGTTTAAATTAATCTAGGTTGGCACATAGAGTGGAGTCAAAGATGGGATCCGCTCTGGGTGCCAAATTCATTGGGTATGGCCCTCCTAGTAAGCTCTGTACATGTGAATCAATTAGGCTTGCAAAGCTGTGCACCGCTAGGAAGAGACAAATGAGGTTTGGCAAATTCTTTAAAAGAGACCGTTTATTAACCAACTGGACAAATGCTTTGCTCTAATATAATTTATATCATGAAAAAACCTGTGTGTCCATAAAAATACTTGTACTTTGTGTTTCCAAAGAACAGCATTCTGATTCTTAAGAATTCCCACTAACTAATATATATATAAAAGGGCCCTAAAGTGTCACCCACATGCACACATTGACATAGATACGTCATGAGCTCAGGAATTTCGAGTTTCCTTGAGCCAAAAAAAAGTCATTTGTAAAACAGGAAAAGGGCGTCACTCACTATTAACTCTTCCTGCACCGCCAAATCCATGCCCTGGACAGAGGGTTTCCTGTGTCATACACAATATCTGGCAAAAGGCAGTGGTCACTAATAATTTGTGGCATATGCTGGCCCAGTGTATTGCTGTTATCACACAATGATGCCTCTATGTCATTGATGGTAAACCTATGGCATGTGTGTCTCCTCTGGCACCTAGAGGACGATGAGGCAGCACTTGACATCTGCTACAGAGTAGCCATCATTCCTGGAGGCCTTAGTAAATGTTGTAAGCTAAAGTGTATTTTTGCACTGTGGTATAGTACACTGATCTTTAGGGGCATAAGGGGGAGCTGTAATTTTGCAGAAGGGATGTCGGAAAGCAGACCGAAGCAGAGAGAGGAAATTATATTGAGTACAGCAGTTATTAAAAGTGTCAAAAAAATAAAGAGTATTAGGGTGGTAGGTGTGGGAAGAACATGTTAGGGGAAAGTAAATAAAACTCATATCTCCTACTGAGCTGAAATCAGCAGGGGAACTAAAAAGGGAGGGTTAAATAGGTAATAGAGAATAGGAAAGTGAAGTGGAGGGGGGGGCAAGGACAAAGTATACTGAAGTGAGATCAGGGCCGGCGCAACCTATAGGCAAGGTAGGTGCGCCACAGGTTGCGGAGGGAGAAGAGACGCTGCTCGAATAAGTGTGTGGCTAGTTCTCCTCCTGCCGCCCGGACACAGCACCCAGCTATAATGCCGGGCAGCTGGAAGTCCTCCGGCTCCTCCGTATAATAACAGAGGAGGTCTGGAGAACTTGAGAAATATGCGCTCAGGTCAATTCGGGGAAGGGGTTCATGTGAAGGATGCAATCACATGACTCCGCCCCCCATGTGAGGAAGACTCAAGAAAAGAAACATAAGGACAGAAGTATGGGGAGAGAGAAAAGAAACATGGGGCACAGAAAAAAAACATGGAGGGACAGAAAAAAATGGGGGACAGAAAAGAATCTTGAGAGACAGAAAAAAAACGTGTATAGAAAAAGGAACATGTGGGACAGAAGCATGGGGGGGGGGGGCAGAAAAGGAAAATGGGGGGAAACATGGGGACATGAAAAAAAAACATGGGGGGACATGGAAAAAGATGGGATAAAGAGCAGGGGGGACAGAAAGACATAAGGGGACAGAGAAAAATGTGGGAGCATTGTGGACAGAGAAAGACATGGGGAGTTTCGGGGGAGAGATAAAGGCATGGGGCAGAGAAAGACATGATGAGCATCGACAGACAAAGACACTCAATCAGTCCTGTTGTCATGTCTGGGGCAGATGGTCATGTCTGTGGGGTAAATTGGCAAGTCTGGATGCCATGTCTGAGGGGCAGAGTGACAAATCTGGGGACATATTGGGATGCCTGAGGGTCAGTTTGGCATGTCTTAGGGGCAGTTTGGCAAGTCTGGGGGCAGATAGGTTGTATGTTTTTAACAGGCTTCTCTATGTGACATAATTAATGGACTCCTGTATGTGGCATATTTAATTGTTTTCTATTTAATTTGGACAATAAAGTTGATTCAGACAGGATCTGCCTTACTATATTCTGATGGGAGCTATGCTGTACCACCTAAAGTATGATTATCTGTCTGGCTATCTATACATTGATTAGAGCTGTTCTGTACAACCGACTGAATACTAATGGGAGTTTTGCAGTACCACATCTGTGTTAACTATACACTGAGCTTGACTATACCACCCCTGAAATGGTAACACTACATGGAGGGGGCGGCAAAGTCCATCTTCACCTAGGGTGACAAAAATCCTTGCACCCGCCCTGTGTAAAATAGAAGATTAAAAGAAAGACACAGAGTTCTGATTATGTAGGATACAAATCTATGAGTAGATTTGCTTCCTGGATTATTCTAAATGGGCCACCTTATTGGCCATTCAGAGTGCCAGTCTAATATATAATATATAAGTCTTTGCTAATACCTCCGGTGGTCTACCAAAGTGTCAATATGACTGGCCATTCCGAAAATCAGAAACTAGACAAAAGTGAGTATCATAGCACTTCAGAAATGCAGCCCAGTGTACTATTTGGTTTATAATTGTGACATTAATCTCTGTTTGATTTCCTGCAGCAGATGGGTTACTGTGGCTTTAAAACATTGCTGGGTAGCTCTACATATAAAAACATCATCACCATCTCGAGTTGAGCTCTTGACACAAGAACCTGCTGAAGTCAAAGGCAAATCTTGTGGTAGAGGTAGTAAAGTCCAAATTGTATTTTTTATATTTAATTCTCCCTGTTTTATTACCATTTAAAAGATATCCAATGGTCTTTGTCAATGAAACAAAGATTTCAGAGAAATGAATGCATGAAGCTGCTGCTTCCATTAGATGACCTTTAGCAGGGCCGCCATCAGACATTTCATGGCCCCTTACAGAAAAAAATTCTGCCCCCCCCCCCCCCCCCCCTTGATAGTCGATCAATTAATATGTGAATAAAAGCCGGGTCTGCATCTTCTGGATGTAGACTGACGGCTTCAGGGCCGATCCTAGGGTCACGGACGCCACAGTTAGATTGCCCATTAATATGCCACAGGCAATTTTCCCACTAATATGCCAGTGTTACTTTACCAATTTATATGCCTGTTAGTTTGTCCACTAACATGCCACCACCAGTTTTCCCAAGCATTAGCCCCTCTCCCCCATTCCCCAGTACTCACCTTGCTGCTGCTCTCTCGCATCTCCTCCGCATAGTGTTCCCTCCATGCACACTGGAGTGCATGAAGCTGAAAATAGCCGCTGGCTAGATGCAGACTACTGCCCTCTTTGTGACAGTCAAGCGGGCAGCAGGAGCATGTTGCGGCCAGTGGCGGGCCCTTTAACCTGTGGAACATCAGTTAAAGCGGCCCTGCCTACACACATACACACTTACACACACACTTACACACATACATACACTTACAGAGACACCTTTATACACACTGTCACACACAGTCACACTTACACACACACTTACAGACACCCTTACATACTTAGACACATAGTCACACTTACAGACACACACACAGTACCACTTACAGACAGTAACACACACACTGATTCACACACAGAGAAATACACACTCATTGACACACACACACTTACACATTAATAAAAAAAAAAGTTTTACTATTGGTTCTCCTCCCTGCTTAATTTAATTTGCAGGGAGGAGGACATTTCCGGCGGTGTCTGCATAGGCAGAACACCGCCATACAGTTATTCTGCCGTTATTCACCCGACATCCGGCTATCTCAGAGCGCAACAGGGCGATGCTTGTAGCCGTTGCTGCCCACTGCCTAGCGCTAGACGCACCTCTAGAAGGAGGGATCAGGGAGCTCCCTGTCCCTGGCCAGCTTCTTCCCGATCGTGTATCACCCGACGTGTATCACCCGTCTCCCCCTGATGGCAGCCCTGACCATCAGTCGCTCCTATTGGTGTCTATGTTTCAATCATGTAAGATGAAAACGTGTATGTGAATGGTAATGTGAACCGTGAGGAAGGATGATAGTGAAGTAGGAGTGAATGCAAATGCTATTGCGAGCAGTTAGGAAGTAGACAAAGGTACAAATGCTTATGTGAATGCTAATATATAATATAAACAAATATGAAGTAGGACACTGCAGTAGAAAGGAACAGACAAACAGTGAGACAGACACAAGATGTTAGCACTGTAATATTAGAAGGATCACAGAACATGCTGAAGATTAATAGGTAAGTTGTTTGTTCCAGCACATTAGTCCAGGATAAAAGATAAGCAATAGGGGAACCTTTTACATGGCAAATTTTTGTTTTTAGGGTTGCCAAATTTCGTTATACAAGTGCATACCTCCCAAGTGTTGATTTTTAGGAGGGACTGTCCCTATTTTAGAACCAAATATCCCTATCCCTCCTTTGGTGTCACTATTTTCTAAGAGGTCAGCTTGTTTGGTTGTATATGACTGTATCAAGGAGCTCCACAGAATTAATATTCACAAAACAGTATTTTTAAAATACTGTAAATGTGTTTAAAATTAGGTTTTCTGTAAATAAAATACTTTATTTGTGTCGAAATAACTTGCCAAAATACATAAATAGCTAATGGCCATAAAACTACGTAAAAATATTCTGGTATGGCCTTTTCATCACGGAGGCATGCCTGAACCTGGAATTTCAGGGACTGCATGATTTACCAATATTTAGCCGGTGCTCGCTTTGAGAATTAGCTACATTTTCCCTGTCACTCGAAGTGACTTCATTTGACAGGTGGGTTGCCTCTGCAAGTCCCTGCAGTGGGATCCGAAGCACAGCTCATCTATGCTCATTCTATGCTGTCCTAGCGTATTTTGGGAACATCCTGGGGTAACAAAAAAGCTAACTGGCGTTTGGGATTTGTTATGGTACACATTCTATATTTTGTATGCACCATCAGTTCATAGAAACTTAGATTCATTTTGTGAGTATGACAGGGCGGTTTCCTCTTTCTGTGTGTAAGCATATATTTTTTCCAAGTCCTTTCCTTTCATGCCTTCAGCCACTCACCCGAAAAGTAACTTGTCCCTCTTTTACCATTTAATATGTTGGGAGCTATGCAATTACCCTTCCGTTGCATAATATTTACCACACATTTTGGAACCTTAAATCTCAGTTTAGCTTAAAATCTCCTGTGTCCTAAAGAGTAGTAGTAGGGTAGAAAAGAATAAAGGGATTTAGACCCTGATAGGTGTATTTTGGGGTGGGTTATTTTATGTAGCAAGCAACCTTGCTAAATATCACCACTTATGATGGATACCATGACCAGGGCTTGATAAACATTTGTAGATCGTAAGATCCAGAGAGACCAATTCACAAGCCACCCTTCTAAAACTTAGGACGTAGGGAGGTGGTGGTTTCTAGAGTTCTATGTAAAACAATCTAGATTGTAAGCTTGCGAGCTTGGCTCTCTACCTCATGTACCAGTCTGTTCTAGTTTGTCTAACTTAGTATGTTGTCCACCTCTATACTCTGTACCTAACGCTACATAAATGGTTGGAGCTATAACAATACATTTTAATGTAATGTAAAGTAAAACAATCAAAAAGTTAGGAACCATTGCTCCCTAGCTCCTGTGATTTGTCAATCCTTGACCATTTCAATCTCTTGACTGTCCTACTACATGTTGATGGTTTCATGGAGTACACAATTGGAGGTGTTTGAATTTCCTTGGAATCAAGTTAGTCACAGGCTGGTATGTTTGGCAATACGTAGTAATTGTTTACAGTGGTGGCTACATATATTATGGCTGGGTTCCTGGAATGTTTGTAAAATAAGTACTGGAATCATAGTATACACGGTCTAATCTGAGTGGGATCCAACTTGTTCATTTACTAAATCCTTTCTGTTGGACCCGTGACTGTCCAGCTGTTAGGGAATATGACCCCTGCAGGTTAGCAACATAGGAATCCAGACCAGCTGGAGTGCCAGAGGTTAGTGTACACTTTGTTAGCCTGACAAGTTGGCGCGTTGCATTGTATTAAAAAAATGCTTTATGATGAGTTGTTTAATTTCCACAAGCAGGCAAGAAGCAAGCATCCTGGAGGGAAATGTCTGGCCTCCTGGCCTTAGTGTGGACAGATGACTGGATGAGACGTCTCCTGGGCTGAATAGGAAATGTGAACGTTTGTGCTCCTGGATTCTGGTTGGGTGTGGTTGGGGAATGTCAGCATTCGATAAGGTGAATACACTCATATCCTTTGACAGCATTCAGACCACCATCAACACGCATAAAGCAGGAAGTATTTCCATGGAAACTGGTCCCAGTAAATGGAATTTCCAGACTGTGAATTATGGGCATGTTTCAAAAGCTGTATGTAACGTATAACCTTAAGGCGCAATTATATGTGTATGTTTAATGTTGAATGCAGAGTGGTAAGACGTCAAACATCGCAGCAGACTCATGTTTGGCACTTTTACATATAGGGTACCAAAAACTTACAATATTTCTAAATTGTATTGTAGCTTTGAATAATATGTTACTCTCCAATTTTGTTATCTTAGAAAGACAGGTGTTTTAGTGTAGCTTTAATAAAACCTATAGCTTTAAGAGTTTTCTTCTTTGAGGTGAGTGCGCCGATCTCTTTGGATTTTATATATACACACACACACACACACACCGATCAGCCATAACACTATGACATGTGGCAAGCCGGTGGAGACAGTTTGATGATATGGCCAATATTCTGCTGGGAAACCTTGCGTCCAGCCATGTTACTTTGACACATACCACCTACTTATGAATTATTGCAGACCATGTACACCCTTTCATGGAAAGACGGTTCAAAGCTGTTTTGGTGTCAAAAGGGGACCTAAACAATATTAGGCAGGGGGTCATAAACTTATGGCTGATCAGTGTAAACATTGGTCAGCCATAACATAATGACCACTCACAGGTGGCAAGCCAGCAGAGGCAGTGTGATGCTTTAGGCAATATTCTGCTGGGAAACCTTGGGTCCTCCCATTCATGTGAATGTTACTTTGATACATACCACCTAAATAAGAGTTGTTGCAGACCATGTAAACCCTTTCATGGAAACCGTATTCATGGCATTGGCCTCTTATCTCTTGGTTCAGGAATGGTTTGAGGAACACAACAACAAGTTCAAGGTGTTGACTTGGTCTCCAAATTTCCCAGATCACTATCCAATCGAGCATCTGTGGGATGTGCTGGAGAAACAAGTCCAATCCATGGAAACCCCACATCACAAGTTACAGGATTTAAAGGATCTGCTGCTAACATCTTGGTGTCATATATCCACAGCACACCTTCAAAGGTCTAGAGGAGTCCATGCATCAACAAGTCAGGGCTGTTTTAGTGGTATACACGATTTTAGGCAAGTGGTCATACAGTCACGGGAAAAATAAAGTACACCCTCTGAATTCTTTGGTTTTACATATCAGGACTGTAAATATCTGTTCCTTACAGATGTTGCAATTAGGCAAATACAACAACACATGGCATATTACACCGTGTCATGATATATTTAACAAAAACAAAGCCAAAATGGAGAAGCCATGTGTGAAAAATTAAGTACATTTTATGATTCAAAAGCTTGTAGAACCACCTTTAACAACAATCACTTGAAGTAATAGTTTTCTGTGTAACTTTATCAGTCTCTCGCGTCATTCGAGGAATTCTGTCTCACTCTTCTTTACAATGCTGCTTCAGTTCATTGAGGTTTGCTGGCATTTTTTTTGTGTACAGATCTCTTAAGGTCCAGCCACAACATTTCAAATGGGTTGAGGTCTGGACTTTTACTGGGCCATTGCAACACCTTGATTCTTTGCTTTTTCAGCCATTCTGTTGTAGATTTTCTGGTGTGCATGGGATCATTATCCTGTTGCATCACCCAATTTCCTCCAAGCTTTAGCTGTCAGACAGATGGCCTCACATTTTACTTTAGAATCACCCCTGCACCACCGTGCTTGGCAGTTGGAATAAGGTGTTTGTGCAGATATGCAGTGTTTATTTTTCTCTAAACGTGAGATTGTGGATTATGGCCAAATACGTCCACTCTGGTCTCATCTGTCCAATGGACATTGTTCCAGAAGGCTTCTGGTTTGTTCAGATGCTTAATTAGAGAAACGTAATCCATGATGGTATGTTTCTCCTGGCAATCCTTCCAAACAAGCCATATTTATTCAGTCTTTTTCTAACAAACTTTACAGGCCTCAGTTAGCATGTTAAATGTTCGAGTCTGTGATGTAAGAATTCTAGATGATTCTATACAGCCCCTAATGTACAGTGGATATAAAAAGTCTACACACCCCTGTTAAAATGTCAGGTTTCTGTACTAAAAAAAATTAGACAAAGATAAATAATTTCAGAACTTTTTCCACCTTTAATGTGACCTATAAACTGTACAACTCAATTGAAAAACAAACTGAAATCTTTTAGATAGAGGAAAGAAAAAATATAAAAATCAACTAATGTGGTTGCATAAGTGTGCACACCCTCTTATAACTGGGGATGTAGATGTGTTCAGAATTAAGCAATCCCATTCCAAATCATGTTAAATAGGAGTCAGCATACACCTGCCATCATTTAAAGTGCCTCTGATTAACCCCAAATAAAGTTCAGCTGCTCTAGTTGGTCTTTCCTGAAATTTTCTTAGTCGCATCCCACACCAAAAGCTATGGTCCACAGAGATCTTCCAAAGCATCAGAGGAATCTCATTGTTAAAAGGTATCAGTCAGGAGAAGGGTACAAAAGAATTTCCAAGGCATTAGATATACCATGGAACACAGTGAAGACAGTCATCATCAAGTGGAGAAAATATGGCACAACAGTGACATTACCAAGAACTGGAGCTCCCTCCAAAATTGATGAAAAGACGAGAAGAAAACTGGTCTGGGAGGCTACCAAGAGGCCTACAGCAACATTAAAGGAGCTGCAGGAATATCTGGCAAGTACTGGCTGTGTGGTACATGTGACAACAATCTCCCGTATTCTTCATATGTCTGGGCTATGGGGTAGAGTGGCAAGACGAAAGCCTTTTCTTATGAAGAAAACATCGAAGCCAGGCTACATTTTGAAAAAACACATCTGAAGTCTCCCAAAAGCATGTGGAAAAAGGTGTTATGGTCTGAAGAAACCAAGGTTGAACTTTTTGGCCATAATTCCAAGAGATATGTTTGGCGCAAAAACAACACTGCACATCACCAAAAGAACACCATACCCACAGTGAAGCATGGTGGTGGCAGAATCATGCTTTGGGGCTGTTTTTCTTCAGCTAGAACTGGGGCCTTAATTAAGATAGAGGGAATTATGAAAAATTCCAAATACCAGTCAATATTGGCACAAAACCTTCAGACTTCTGCTAAAACGCTGAACATGAAGAGGAACTTCATTTTTCAGCATGACAACGACCCAAAACATACATCCAAATCAACAAAGGAATGGCTTCACCAGAAGAAGATTAAAGTTTTGGAATGGTCCAGCCAGAGCCCAGACCTGAATCCGATTGAAAATCTGTGGGGTGATCTGAAGAGGGCTGTGCACAGGAGATGCCCTCGCAATCTGACAGATTTGGAGTGTTTTTGCAAAGAAGAGTGGGCAAATCTTGCCAAGTCAAAATGTGCCATGCTGATAGACGCATACCCAAAAAGACTGAGTGCTGTAATAAAATCAAAAGGTGCTTCAACAAAGTATTAGTTTAAGAGTGTGCACACTTATGCAACCACATTATTTTATTTTTATATTTTTTCTTCCCTCTACCTAAAAGATTTCAGTTTGTTTTTCAATTGAGCTGTACAGTTTAAAGGGTCACATTAAAGGTGGAAAAAGTTCTGAAAATATTTATTTTTGTCTCATTTTTTTTTTACAACACAGAAACCTGACATTTTAACAGGGGTGTGTAGACTTTTTATATCAACTGTATATATACATTAGGTGAGGTGTTTTAACTTTATTGATAGATATAGATATATATATATATATATATATATATATATATATATATAACAAAGTTAATGGTCCCCGATGCTCCTATTTTCCCATCATACACACTGGTTGCTTTGACATTTTAACATGAAACATTGTTCCCTATTGTAATGTGATACCAGGTAACTTGCAAATAAGTTCCTTCAAACCCAATTTACACATGGCTCATTAGCTTTAAGGTCACCCTTGCCACCTATTACAATGTGCAATGCCACCTGTACCCACAACCGCTAAATCAAATGTGCAGAAGAAAACTCTCCCTGCCAAAACGCAGTAAAATCTAAAGCCTCACTCCAATGTCTCATCACAGACCCTTAGATAGGGGTGCACACACTGCACCACATTAAACTTTAGTGCTAATCGAACATTACCAACATTCCATATTGAGCTGTTTATACCCTCGTTTCCTTTCCTGCACTCCCATGGAAAAGGAAACATGAATAAAGAGGCGGGTATAAACAGAATCCGGAAAATCCATTGTAAAGGAAATTGGAGTCCATGGAGAGAAAGCAGTTGGATGAAACATGGGATCAAAGAAAAGTTGGCCAATAGGATAGAAGATAGACAGGAGTGAGTATTAAGGATCAATAGAGTGAAGGAGAAACAATGTAAATGGCCACTGTGAAAGAAACCTAGGCATGGCATAATGCAACCAGCGTAATGGTAAGTATAGGAAAGAGTAAAATAAATTATAATGTAAACCAGTGTTCTGACATCCACCCTTACAACTGAGACTGGGAAATTAAAGAGCCAGCAACTATAGGGCTTAAGTAGCAGCCTCAATGATAGGCTGACCACATGTCTGTCATTCACTGTCAGTTATTTTGTACACACGTATATACTCAGCCAAACAGTGAAGTTGCAGTTGTTGGTCTCTTTAAATTCATTTTACAAAAGGTTTATTTCCAAATGATATATAATGAGATCTTAAAGCTTTAATTAAAACAGACCCACGAGTGTAACTTCACTGTCTAAAAGCTATATGACTCCAAAAGCTCACCAATTTATATTTATGTACATAAATATAAGAAACCTGCAATCTACATGGTTCCCAAAGCGTCGCTATAATTTTATAATTTATGTATTTTGTGCATGTGACTGAGTGCATATGTGAATCATTGTGTGTGTGTATATAAATGTAAAACACACACTAAATCACAAGATGAAACGCATACACACACCAAGTCACACAACATACATCACAACTTCTGCCCCCGGTGAATCAGGACACCAGCGGGTAGAGCTTGGGTGGTGGAGAGTCTGCACTAGTGAATGAATGCAATGGGGATTCACTAACACACAGTATAGCTTACTTGCCGTTTTATCTCCTGGTGCTGGCTGCAGGCAGGAGATGAGCCAGGCTGCTGCAGCTTGCCCTGAGCTCCGTGTGAAGGCGTTCTCCGGCCAATCAGGAAAGGCTTATGACCTCTCACAAGTTCAAAGTGCACACGAGTGTTAAGAAGACTTTGTTAATTGGCCGATACCTCCTTCACACTGATAACACTCATTCCAGTCAAGTCCAATTGTAGGGCTGTCTTGGGCAATTTGGTATATGTGGTCAACCTGCTCAGTGGACCCCTGCAGTGAGCTTGGATCAAGGGCATTTGAAACCTTTGTCTTGTGCTGTAGGAAAGCCCTGGGACAATGCCCTGATTTCAATGTATGCTAAATGTGTACATTTAAAGTGGGGGTCCTCCATTTTTGGATTCTTTAGAACAAGCCAACAAATTTTCTGATGTGCTTTTACTCATGAGTGTGGATTTAGAAAGCTTTGCTACTCGTGAGCGGACGTCTTGGGGAGGGGAGGGGAGGGGGAATTATGTTTATTGTTAACAATAACTATATTTTTACCTTTTGTCTTTCACATTGTTGGGGAGTAACATTCAAGTTGATCCAGATCCAATAAGAAGATAAGTGTTATTATTTGTGCACTCTCACTGTATTTTCACAGTTTTCTTTTTTGGTGGTGTATACAAGACGGTACACTACTGGAGTTGTTGATGCAACAAGTATATGTTTTTTTGAGCGCCCGCCAACCAACCAACCCCCCACTGCTGATTTGTTAAAATTGCCCTCAAACAATTTTTTTAGCGGCCAGTCTGTAAAGCACTGGCTGGGTGACAAACATAGCTAAAAACAGGAAAGTTGAAAAAGATATCCAAAAGATTTCATCCTCATGTAATAAAACCTATACACACATTAAAACACATAATACCAACGACCCAACTAGTGATAGTTTGACGTATAAAGGACATCTCAGTGATAAGAGTAATGTGTACATCAAGCAGTCAGCCAAGATTTGAATGGTTTGCTTGGCAGCATGAGGTAAATAGACCAGAACATGATATACAATGAAAATCACAACCATTTTAACATACATGTTGCCCCAAAACTCATTTCACAATAATATATACTATGCTTAAAGTCAAATATTATAATAAAAACATTTCATGGAACTATTCTACTATGGAGTACTGCCCTATTTACACATTACTCCTAATTACACAGCAATGTACTTCATAGTTTAAGAAATATTGCCCTCTTGTGGCTCATTAAGATAGCATTATATGGTCATTCTGCATCGAAATGGATTGTAACATCCAATATTCTATCACAATAACAAAAAGCAAAGACAGGAGCCATTTTCGATCTTTATTTGTCTTTGTAATTAGTTTTTTTTTTGTTAAATATGTATTTATAGGAGTCACCGAGGCTTAAACTGCTCAACGTGCTTCAGTTACCTGCTGCCCAGTTTTCATGTTTTCTCCACCATAATCAAGTATAGTTTGGAATAAGTCCAATTCCATGGAGTATGTATCCCAGAACTCCAGCCAGAGACTCAGTGGTCCTCTAACCACTTTAGAAGGGGGATTTATTTTAGTGGGGCAAAGATCAGAGTGATTTTTCTATTTTTGATATGTAGTTGTTTAAATGTCATTTACATCTTTGTCATTTACACCCGTACATGTTATACGTTACATACACACACATCTCATCTCATCTACAATTTCATATTAAAAATACATATAAAAGGAGGAAAATGTTTAAATACATTTTTTTTTTTATATTCTACACTAGTGCAATGTTATCCCAATAATCCCAACACACTGCCTTACTATCTAACACAAATCTTTATATTCAGCCTATTCTACCAGATTGTGGTTATAATTCAAACCTTGCAAAACTGACACACAAAATGCTAAAGATACTTAGAGCACTCTTGTAATTAAAAGTCAACTGGCCAAGTTGGGTTGTTTTATATGGTAGTTGTAATCAAACAGCATCTGGAGGGCCTCAGTTGGCCATCAAAAAAAGGCATTCTGCAACAATCCCAAGTTCATGGTTCTAGAAAATCATGGATCGGTGCAGGACTTCAGGAAAAGGTAACACTGCACTTATAGTGAGTTTTATTTATATGTGACTCGTTAACTCCGGAGTAGTTCAGATCCCAAACTTTTGGCACAAGAATTGTTCACAACTGCAGATTTTCGAGACAATTTGGAAGCACTTGCCATGCCGAGTAGCCCAAATGCCTGGGCTATCTGGATCACCTAACTGATCCGAAGTGCTCAGAAACTTGGAGCTCAGATATTCTCATGGAAAATCAGCACTACCGGAGCTGCACTACCCTATACTGTTTTTACTTTACACAGGAGGCAGACCAACAATGTTATTTTAATACAGGATTTAACAAAATGTTTTACACATTCTCTATATTTTTGTTTGTGGTGTGCCATGGAATTCTGGGAAGAGCTTTGGTGTGCCCTTGGTCAGAAAAGATTGAGGAGCACTGATCTATTAGATAAGCACCTGTAAATAGAACTCTCTAAATAATTATTTGGCTATCAGAATAATAGCCTGGCAGCCAGCCCAACAGGAGAGCACCTGTACAGATCATGCTTGGCAAAAATTGTGGCAAGCTGAATTTCCACCAGTGATGCAATACAGTCTGTTCCCAAAAAGCAGCTTCCAAATGTTAATGCATATTCCATGTACTTTATAGTGCATATTTTATATGAAATATATGAAAATCTTACACTTAAGATGAGTTTGTGAAATTACAGACGTTTGCAAGAAACCAGGACTGCCCACACTAGCCTAGTAAAAGTACTCTATTTATTTATTTTAGCTGCAGGAACCAATGAGAATAATGCCATTCAAATAAATGGAATATCATGTTTCTCTAGTGATGTCATCAGACAATATGTTGCACTGTTAAAAGTAAAACTAAACGTTATATTTCACTTGTGCTTCTAATACAGAAGCACAAGTGAAAGGTTAGTTGGTCCTAGTGTGAGGATAAACGGACATGTACTTTTGATAGTACAGACAGTTTATCCTGACTGACAGCTTCAATAGCAAGCAGGCAGCCTCTCATTTTTGTATGGGATTAGCAGGGAGGGCCTTAATTAGGCCCCCCCTGTTGATCCCATGCAATAACAAAGGTCTCTTTCTGCGCTAGCAGCGAGAGATCCCTGCATTCGGCATACAGGGCAGGGAAAGACCCCACTCTGAGCGTGTGTCAACCAGGAACAGTTTTGTCACGTCAGGTTTACTTTAGACTACCAGGCCACTTCAAAAAAGCAAGGGTAAAAAAAGTCCTTTAAGAGATCCTAAGTGTTCAAGAGCAAGGTCACTTAGGTTCCACACAATGTATTCTATTCCATCAGCAGCGGAAGTGACTGATAAATGCTCAGTGTCTACAATCAGTGTGGCAGTACACCCAAAATGTATTTTCAAGAAGCACAGAGGATTTGTTAACACCTAACTTTCAGAGGGAATGCTAATGTTCATACAGCTGTTAAATGATTATATTTGTATATGAATATGTACAACCCCAATGTCATGCACGTGTGGTGGGGGTTACACTTTGTCCTATACTGAATAAGTACATATTTTATTACACTGGAAAGTGTTGTGGTGCTGCAATTGTGGTGATTTCATTGAACTGTGACCAAAAGAAAGAACACTCAAAGTGACTCAACACTGGCATTATTTCTAAACGGTTTATTTTAAACCCACTCTCCACCTCCTGAAAAGGTTAAAAAGAAAGAAAAAAAAAGTAAAAGAAAGAAAAATATGTAGATCCACAAGCACCTACATAGGAAACAGGATGGAGAAAGGAGAGTGCTTTTGCTTCAGGTGGTGGGGAGGAGAGAGAGGAAACAAAGTAGTAGAAAGACATATCACTGACACAAAACAATTTCCCATTATTTCCTATTCAAGGTCTACAAAGAAATAATCCTTGGGAGTCAAAAATATATATGTTTAAAAAATAAAAATCACACTAGGGTATGTGTCCCTCTCATGCCTATAACACAATATTTACAATCAGAACCTCTAGGACACATCAAGCCTCTTTGCTCGCTTACCCTTTAGGGAAAGGGGGCATCACACACTCACACAGGACAGAACACCCCTCCCCCAAACAGCCAGTTCATCATCTCTTATCTGTATATATTTAAAAACCCACGAGCAGCGGGAGGATACAATCAGGAGGTAGGGGGTAGGAAAATAAATTAAACACAGACTATTATTCAATAAATTAAAAGGAGGGAACAAATATACACAAAATAATGCAGAGGTGGTATGTGGAAATTAAAGAGGGAGGGACAGGATTGTGCTGGAGAACAATAGGATCTCTTTCCTTTTCTTCCAGTGAAATTAATGAAATGATTCCTTCCCTCCAAGGCAGCAGACACGTTTAGCATACCCACCTTTAAAAAGTAAAAGAGAAATAACACCAACAGCTATAGCTGTTAACAGTCACTTGAAGGATGGGGCCAGTGGTGCCAGTGAGCACCCTCAGATGCAGGCCTATGTTCAAAAATATGGAGACGTATCTTTTTTCGGGTATATATAACCTCTGCATGGTGGCAGTAGGTTATAATGCCTAACTTGATAGTTACAAGAGGCTGCCTTGAACTCCAGTGATCTGACTGAATTCTTCCAGTGCTCTAAAAAGCCAGTCAACTATTTTTGTCTAGAACCCCTTGGTTGGGAAGAGACAAAATAACGCAGGAAGTATAAGTCCTTTCCACCTATCAGTGGGATTACAGAGTTCTATCAGTAGTATAATGCAGGAGAGTTGCCCCCTCCCATCACACAAGATAGGGGTGTGTATCAGTAGTATAATCCCTGTGTTACAGACCAGGGACGCTGGCCTGAGAGGATTTTGCCTTAAACCCTTGAACTTCCAGATATAAGTCATCCTTGAGATGTATAGGCCCAGTGCATATTTCCTTGTAAAATATAATACTAGAGTAAATTTTGCTGGATGTGCAGCCCACCATATAGAGATGGTGAGCTGTAAATCAAAATGTGCCAGGACATAGGAGAATCAGTAGCATTAGATGCTTGATATTTCAGTAGGTAACATAGCAGAGTAAAAAGTTTACCATCCTTAATATCCATTATTTTTGCCAGGAGTTTCCAGGAATACGATGACAGATTGAAGGTGTTGGCAAAGCTGTGCCACCTGCAGTTTAAGAGTGGCAGAGGCTCTTCAGAGGAAAAGAATGGTTGGCACAACACAACCCAAATCCATATCAAAACAAAACCTGCAGTTATTCCTTGTTAGATTGGGCAGGCTTGTGAGAAGGGTAAAGGACAGGTTCAGACTCCGCCCCACCAAATGGACATCCTTCTCCTGGAGTAATTTGGTCTTTTCTCACCACAGGTCCAAGAGTCCTAGATTAAGAGATATATGATAAGATAAAGCTTGGAAATCACAACATTTACATGCAATGCAAGAAGGTGCTTTTAATTATCTCATGACACTCACAATCTTCTCCTATCATGATGGGTCAACGGCCCATCATCTATCCCAGATTCATTACTTTCAGGGGAGTCTAAACAATATTCTGGTAATCACTAACCTGCTTACTTCAGCCAGAGCTTACTTCTCTCACACATATGCACTTACACAAGCTTTTTGTGCTACTATTAACCCTGCAACCTGCCCAATGCCTATAATCTAAAAACATTATTCACATTCATACCTTTCTAGAGAGATGCAATGATCTTGTTAATTTACTCATTCTGTCTAGACTATTGTCACAACGTCTTGAATTGTACCCCATTGACCCATAGTGATTACAGCCATCAATCTTATTCGTATTCTGTAGGATTCAGTTCATGACAGCGGTTCTCATTTCTAACACTGCATTGTCTTTCGTTTTCAAACACATACTAGGAACATCTGCTTTGTTGACTGTATCACTTCAAACTCACAGTGGACCATAAATATTCAAAATTCTCAAGGATGTAGGACATGTTCTTTCTGCTGGTTTCTTACCTGGCTATATCATCTGGAAAGAAAGTACCAGGAGCCTTGCTACGTGGAGGTCTCACTCCCAGACTCAATTTTGGGAACGTGCCGAGCTTCTTTCAGGCAAAGGTAAATTTCCTCTTGTGGGTCATAGTAATAAAATTTGCGCAAGTATGAGATGAGAGGCCTAGAATTCAAAGCAATATGCGTGAGTAAAAACGGAAACAATTTGGTACTGGAGGTTACAGATAATCCAACTAAAAATGAAGAACAAGGAGGAGCAATGTCTTGAAGATAATCCAGAATTAGCACTGGGTTTCTCTTGGACTACTCACTCTAAGGGTTCTTAAATATAAAGTAATGGTTTTATATTACTGAAGATGAAACAGTATTCAAAGTGAAATTAAAATATAGGGCTGGTTTATTATTACTTTTACTGCTACAAACAGCCCAGTATTTTCAGAGAAAGAGGGAGAGAAAGTGGAAGTGAAAAGGGCCGATGCACAGGGGGGAAAAAAACCCTAACATTTGAAAGCAAAGCTGTATTCCGGTTGCCTTTTTGGTGTTCAAAGCCAATGAGAATACAGTTCAAATCATAGTGACAGACCAGAGTAAACTGTGAAAAGCCCTCTCTCTATGAAATGCAGAGTTCCCAAAATATTAAGAAAAAATATTAACTATCAGAATGTTCACAGATATAGTTGAATGTCTCCAAAAGGTCTCTATTATAAAAGATTATCTTAGTCAAAACAATTAATGACATTAATTCTTCCAACTGTGTTTATTGGGGGAACTCTGGTTCAGACAAGGTTAACTTTCCAAAAGCTACACAGTCTTCTGTTGCACACACCTTTGCAGAGGGAAAGTAAAGTATGGTGTGAAAAGTTAGGAATTTCCCTTTTACCAGTCCAACCAGCTCTTCTGGAATCCAGTTTACTTGTGTATGTCAAACACCTCTGGAAACGGACAATGGTAAGAACCAGGGTGTATAATCCAGAGGTGCACCCTAACTCTCTGATGCCACGTTGTATATATATGAATGTATATATAAGGGAATGTTTTACGCATATGGTGCACAACAATGTATTCATTTATCGTTATTCATTTTCATGCTCAAATATGTATAGGTTTTGTATGTTTAAACATGCAAAAAAAAAATAGAACAAACATTTGCTCCACCTAATGTCCTGTTTTTGCAAAATCTGTACGACTAAGTTTAGAATTGTACATTGTCCATCAACACTTGTTAAGCCTGTGCAATGTGAATGAATGATTCTAATACATGCAATATCTGACCATAATTCTACAAGCAGATGAAAAGAGACTGCTACCCTACATGGCTGTACATGTTACTGCCCTCAAGATTTGGCTTTTGCCATTACCCAAGATGGCTGCTGACAGTATGTGAGCTCATTCTAAGATGGTTTACTCATTTTAAACATGTCTGGGATCTATTTTTACCCTGCTTCTAGACATAGCATTACCCTTGCATGGTCTTTGCCCTTACTGCATTTCTGCCATTTAACTTTTCATTACTGAGCAGGCTTGTTTCCCGACTCCTTGTTCCTAAGATCCAAAATAATGTGTTTCTATTGGTCTTCTGCGAACCAGTGTTCTAGGTCTCCTCAGCTGGTCCTGCAGTTCTGCTTTACCTTGGGGCTCAACCCTTTGGTGAAGTGGCAGAAGTGAAACACTCCAAAAGGCACTTGGGATCTTAGAAGTTCCTAAATGAGACATCCAATATATAAGGCATGGACACACACATTGGGAGTCCACATTCTCCTGTATTGGGTCCCTGAGATTGGCTGGGAAAAGCAGTCCGGGAACTTCCTTCTGCATTGTTGGTGATACCGCGAATATATGGCAACTAGGGGAAAAATGAACTTAAAGGAACACTCCTACCAAAAAATTAAAAGGGTTTTTTATTTTGTATTGTCGATTTCAGATTTGTCTTTTGTTTTTGTTATGCGAGTTTATTTTATGAAATATTTTACAAGTGTGACATTTTGTGAAATATAGTGTCACCCCCAAGTCAATCTCCTCTCTGTGTTGGGTGGCAGGTTAAAAAAGGTTGAACACGGCCACCTAGTCCTGCCCACTATGATACACAGGAGCCGATAAGAGGGCAGGGGGTGTATCTTATGACATCATTAACGTGAGACTTGCTGGAATATTTTGTAGAATGTTGCATCATGGGTATAATTCTCAAAATGGATGCTGGAGATAAACACCTAATTTTATTTTCACTTTTATTTGATAACTAATTCAAACACAGAAAAAAAAACCCAGTGGTATATGTCATATATGTGTTTTTTTTTAAATGCACAGTTAATCTAGTAACAGTGGTAGTGTACCTTTTCTCAGGTATGCTGTTAACTGTAACCATCTTTGTGCTTTTCAGTGCACAATACTATTTTACAAAATATTGCTGAGGGGAGTGTTATTAATATTTCGTTTTAGGATGCTGTCCCTTTAAATGCAGCTTTTTTTTTTTTTTTTAAGTGCTATTTCCAAAAATATATACTTTGAACTCATCTGACCCATGCTACAGTTCTGTGGAAATGTTCCTGGTGACCCCTTACATCTGCAACCTTTTCAGATTCCGTATCAATGGGGTCCAATAAGTACACTTCACGTAACTGATAATGGTACTGACAGTAAACTATCTGACATAAGAGAGGCAATATTGGCAAGTCTGGGTGGGAGGGAAGAGGCAGCATTGGCAAGTCCGTGGTGAGGAGGGAAAAGGCAGCATTAGCAAGTCCGTGGTGGGGAGGGAAGAGGCAGCATTGGCAAGTCCGTGGTGGGGAGGGAAGAGGCAGAATTAGCAAGTCCGTGGTGGGGAGGGAAGAGGCAGCATTGGCAAGTCCGTGGTGGGGAGGGAAGAGGTAGCACTGGCAAGTCCGTGGTGGGGAGGGAAGAGGCAGCATTGGCAAGTCTGGGGGGGGGGAGGCAGCATTGGCAAGTCCGTGGTGGGGAGGGAAGAGGCAGCATTAGCAAGTCTGGGGGAGGGATGGAGGGGGAAGAGGCAGCATTGAGCAAGTCCATGTGGGGAGGGAAGAGGCAGCATTGGCAAGTCTGGGGGAGGGATGGAGGGGGAAGAGGCAGCATTGAGCAAGTCCATGGTGGGGAGGGAAGAGGCAGCATTGGCAAGTCCGTGGTGGGGAGGGAAGAGGCAGCATTGGCAAGTCTGGGGGAGGGATGGAGGGGGAAGAGGCAGCATTGAGCAAGTCCATTGTGGGGAGGGAAGAGGCAGCATTGGCAAGTCTGGGGGAGGGAGGGAAGAGGCAGCATTGGCAAGTCTGAGGGAGGGAGGGAAGAGGCAGCATTGTCAAGTCTGGGGGAGGAGGGAAGAGGCAGCATTGTCAAGTCTGGGGGAGGAGGGAAGAGGCAGCATTGTCAAGTCTGGGGGAGGAGGGAAGAGGCAGCATTGTCAAGTCTGGGGGAGGAGGGAAGAGGCAGCATTGTCAAGTCTGGGGGAGGAGGGAAGAGGCAGCATTGTCAAGTCTGGGGGAGGAGGGAAGAGGCAGCATTGTCAAGTCTGGGGGAGGAGGGAAGAGGCAGCATTGTCAAGTCTGGAGGAGGGAGGGAAGAGGCAGCATTGGCAAGTCTGGGGGAGGGAGGGAAGAGGCAGCATTGGCAAGTCTGGGGGAGGAGGGAAGAGGCAGCATTGTCAAGTGTGGGGGAGGGAGAGAAGAGGCAGCATTGTCAAGTGTGGGGGAGGGAGAGAAGAGGCAGCATTGGCAAGTCTGGGGGAGGGAGGGAAGAGGCAGCACCGGCAAGTCTGGGGGAGGGAGGGGGAAGAGGCAGCATTGGGCAAGTCTGGGGGAGGGAGGGGAGAGGCAGCATTGGGCAAGTCTAGGGGAGGCAGCATTGGCTAAGGCTGGGTAGGCAGGTATAGACAGCACTGGTTAAGTCAGGCAGGGGTAGGGGCAACATTGGCTGTGGGGGAGATGCATTGGCTATGTCCAGATGGGCAAATAAAAGGAAAAAAAACAATACATTTTTTCTATCAGAAATTGTACTAAATATGAAAACGCAATTTACATGTGAATATATACAAGTTAAACTTTTTTCCTATAGGGTAGTCTTATATTCAGGCTTTTAATTTTTTTCCTAAAGGAATATCCAAAGTTTGGGGGGTAGTCTTACAATCAAGGTTGTCTTATATTCGAGCAAATACGGTAGTTACTGAAGTTATGATAACTTTAGGATTATACGGGGTTATATCCGTTTGAGTTACATTATCTAATGTTTAATATAGGTTTCTCCTATCCATATCTCAGCAGCGGTCAATAAATGTAGAGATATTTAAGGAACCCAGAATGAACTGAGCCAATATCACTCCCCCTCATGCTGTACCCCAAAAGTTAATCTACAAACTTATATATCTAGTGGGTTTGAGGTATTCTTATCACCTTACTGTTCTGAACATTAAAAGGGACACTCCTACCAAAAAAATTAAAAGGTTTTTTTTATTTATTTTGCATTGTTGATTTCAGATGTGTTTTTTAGGTCAGTTTATTTAATGAAATATATGTTATTAAACAAGTGTGACTAGGCGCTGCTATTTTGTGTAGCATAGTGTTTTTGGGTGCCACCCCCCAGAGACTTTACAGCAGTAAAATCTCACTTTGGCGTTTTGGACTCTGCAGTCTATAAGTCGGAATTCTCATCCGACTTATAGACATTTAGTTGGAGGGTGATAGGGGGCAGAGCAGAGCTCCAACTTCAAATCAGTTAGGAGCCATGTTGGTGATGGAGCAGGGCAGAGGAAAGTGCTGCCAGGTTTGTATTCGTCAAGCTGCTCTACTCTGCCCTGCCCTCACCCTGCATCTGCCCCCTCTCTTTGCACTGCATTAGGCCTCAGTGAGTGAGCGGTGGCTGATTGTGCCTGTCGTTCAGTGTATCTGTGAGGGTGTTTAGGGTGTGTGTGTGTGTGTGATCCAGTGCAGCATATCTCTCCCTCCCTGCAGCATGAGTCTCCCCCACATGCCCCCGCAGCATCAAACCCCTCTCGCTCCTTCCCTGACATGTCTGCTGCAGCATGAGCTCTCCCTCCCTGACATGCCCTCCCTTTCCCCTGCCATCAATTCCCTTTTCTCTCCTTCCCTAACATGCTCCCCAACCTCCCTCCTCAGCAATAAAGCTCACAGTAATGTGCAGTGTGTGAGTGTATCACAGAGCTCCACAGAAACAAAGCTCACAGTAATGTGCAGTGTGTGAGTGTATCACTTGTCAGCAATAAAAGACACAATATACTTGTACATTTTTGTCCCTTCTTTGCATTAATAGAAAATGTTATTTAAATTTTAATTCTGAATTGGACTTGTGACTGTACAATTTTCAAATAAAATATGAAGAAAATAGGTGTCTTTTTACACCCGTGAAGAAGCAATAGCACAGCTTATTAGAGATATTTTGTCCAAATATCTAAAAGACTGCTGGTGACATGGATAGGTTATAATGTAAACCCTTCTGTGGTATAGAGAGAAGTAATTAATCTAGAATAGAATTGGTTTGCTTGGTGTAATACAAATAAGAAGCTGGAGTTTCCAAGGTGCATGCGTCACACAATTACTTGTTAGCCCCCTGATGCAGCAGGCAATGTAGCATATTTATATTTCGCTAGTGTGGGCTAACTACAATAGTAACTGCGATCAACACACTATTATTTTATGATTATTCACAGTTTACTAGCAATACTACACAGACTGCTGTAAGCACTGCTATCTGAGGGTTTGAAACAACAGGAGGTAAACAGCTTCCAACACTGCATGATCACAACAGACACCACTCTCCACTCCCTGTTCCCAAACCAACACGCAGACCTCCCATTGGAACATAAACAGCACTTAGCAGGGATGCTGTTTGCTAGTGACTGGTAATTAGCATTGAACTGGAGATGATAATTATACAGGAGGGAAGGATTGTGTTTGCACACATACATACACCACCCTCCTGTCTGTACAATATTAGAGGAAGGGAGTTCTTCTCAGAGGTGACCTTTGTCATTTTCTGCAAATTTAGAAACTCTATGTATGAAGACAGAACGAAAATTAAGTCTGCAAGTGATTTCATTTTACTGGCTTTAGAAAGGACTTGTTAGCAGGGAAACTATAGTGAAACTCTCTTTTAGAAAAGGATTACACAACATTTACATGTGTGTTTTAGCACCAATCGTAACGTGTAAAAATGAGCCCATGACAAAGCCATTGGGTGCAAAGTGTGACGGTCATTTTGGCTCCACTCTGCTGTGCTTATTGCTTTATACTCTGAATCACTTTAGGGTTTAGCTAGGCGGGTCACTTTGGCTGTGGTGCCTGGGGGCATCGAGCCAACCAGAAGCCGTTCACAACCAGGCTTAGTTAGCTGGCTAATGTTTGGTAGCAGGGATATTTAGCCTTCATTTAGACTTCACTAGTGAGTCCTGTGTTTACTGGCCATCGTATCCCCACCATACTTACACCTTCATGGACTACACATTTGCTAATTTATTACTATAATATTTTACTTCTAGTTGTGGAATTATAGTGAAATTGCATAGTTACCGGTGCATGGTTATAATCTTCTGATTTTGCCCAAGATAAAATTAGCAGGTGTACATTTTAAGGTCCAATATGGAGCGGAGCCCTGTATCTATGGGATTTCACTCCTAGGCAGAAACAGCACTGATACTTACTTGGGTAGGGGAAGTTCTGGAATGTGATCAATCCGGACCAATTGCCGTATTCGGAAGCGGCACAAATGCTGCAGGGACTTCACATTGCTGAAGCGGGACACAGGGTACAGGAGCTGCACTGGGGTCGGAGGGAGGCCTGGAAGATATGAAAAGCTGGCATTAGAACATTAAAACGGAAAGAAACATCTAGTAACAGAGGTGAGCAACTGAAGAAGGCATATGGCTACACAATTTCAGAGATATCATAATGTGAGGAAGACAGATATAGGGTCTGACCTGGCACTCGTGACCGCAGGAAATACAGGAACTTCCCATTCTTTGAATGCATAATTGCCCTTTTTATAAACTCCACCACGGACTGACAGCGATCTTCAAACTTTGGATGACACCAGAGACTGAATGTGCCTGGAAAAAAGGGAAAGTTATGCAACATAAAAAAACTACAGGTACTTGCATAAGTAAAAACAGGTCATTAGTTTTAGACATCTTGCACATTTCTTTGTTCTAATGTTAGTGTGATTGTGTTCACAGCGTATGATATGCAACATGAACGATTTTAGTGTTTGTGGATTAGTCACACCCTCACTTGGGGTATGTGAAAGGACAGGTTTTGTCTCACCTCGGTAGTGTTCCATGCGTGTGTGGTGGGTGATGCCTTGTGAGCGGAAACTCAGGCTCAAGATGTACCGGGGATCAGAGCTATCTCGCACCAGGAAAGAGCCATCTGGTTTTCCTTTCAATTTCATTTCTGCGTCCTCCCAGTTCATTGGCCCCCAGTACCATCCACACTGCAAGACAAACGATTGCTGTTTGTGTGTGTGTGTATATATATATATATATATATATATATATATATATATATATATATAATCACTTCAAAAGTAAGAAAAATGGTGGATTTTGAATGACAATTAAAAAAGTGAAATACAAGGGTGACAAGAGAAAATAAGTAGACAAATCCATTAGACATGTACAAAATTATTACAGCCCACTATTAAATAAAGCAATATTTGTAAATCATTGTCATATTCCACAGAGTTGTAAAATGACTGGTCTTTACCTTTTCCAGTTCTCGAAGGCTGGCAGCAAAGCTACTGGGGTCCTGCCGAAACAGTGGACATTGCAAAGGCTGCACCAAAGGAACTGGAACACACTCAGCCGGCCGGAGAGGAACGACTCGCGGTAACGGATCTGTGGAGAAAGGCAGCCAGCAATAAGTGTTGTGCCTCATTGAAAGATATTTCAATGCTTGCAACAACTGATTTATTACATTCAGAAGTTGTGAATTATAATATTTAGGTGCCCTCTCTCTCTCTCTGTACACTTACATATAAAGTAGATTCCCAACAATCTGAGTCTCATGCGCTAATCCTAAACCTCTGAGCTCTGTGTGCCAGGCGTAAAACATCAGGTGCTTTTCAGGGCTTGATTAGGGTCAGAGAATGTTACTTCACTGATTGGTGAAGGTCCTACTCCCAGACACTAAAGTGTCAGGGTGTATGAAAAAGGTGCAATAAACTTTGTACATAACACTTTTGTGCGTGGGAATATTGGCACATAACTCCATTATTCTACAGTATTTTGCTAGATAACTGAACCTATACTGAGATTTCTGCAGTGGTTACAAAGCTTTCACAAGATACAAGTAGATTTACATTCAGTTCTGTCTTCCAAACAAGGCAAAGGCAATCTGGCTACAAGCATGCTGACAATGTCACGCTCATTCAGCCAATCAGTGCAGGGTCGTGCCGGTGCTGTTCTAGTGTGTTGTGGGGCTCTGATGGTGCAGGCACATACTCGTTTTTGCAGAAAGAAAAGAAGTGTCTTAGTGTGATAGGAGTGACAGTGGGCAAACATCGGTCTGCATGCTTCATAGTGAAGCAAGGAAACTGTTGGTAAGTACATGCCATTTATCAGCTGCATTTGTTTTGCGGTCAATCTGTAATACAAACTTTAAAACGAGATTTTCTCATGGTGATTAATCCTACCTGATTCTGTCGTTTTTAAAAATAGTCCTTTCCAGCCTCTCTTGGGAGCCAATGCTTGGGTGTGGAGATGCACTGCGGAGTGTACAATGTGCACACGTGATGACCCTCTCGCATTTCCAATATGTCACGCATGGAACATGCACAATTCTGAGCATAGAACTATATGCTCAGACTTTCATATTATATTAGAGAATGCCTGCATTCATGCATGCAAAACTAAGCACGTATAGGCTTGCAAAAACAAAATACAAGAGCATATGCAACAAAATAAGAGAAAGAGCTTACGTTATTAACTAAAGGTAATGTCAGAAAAACAGGTTAAATGGTTCCTTTTACTTTTTGCCTAAACACAAATATTCACAATAAAAAAAAAAAAAATGATGGTTTCAACTTTTTAAAATACCGCTTTCTCGCCATTTCCCTCCACAGCAGCACTATCTGTATATGTAGAGAGCTGCCATTTCTCTCATTCCTGTGGTGGGAAAATGGCTGATGTGACCAAAGGCAGATGGAGCCTGAACTGAATCATCAGCTGTATTAAACAGCTTCAGAGACTGGGCCAGCTCCCTTCAGAAAGATCAACATGCAACTTAAGAGATAAGAGATATAGCAGCTCCCACCACAGACAGATGGTGCTGCTGGTGAGGCAAAAAAGCAAGAGACTTACATGAAATGAAAAAATGGGTCTGCTATAAGCTTTTGTAGAAAGCAAATCCTGCATTCAAGTAATGGATATTGTCAAAATATCTGAATGCAATCAGGATTGGTCTTTCTCCAGTGGAAAGTTGTTGGCCAAGTTGAGAGCTCACCTGGGGCATGGGGAGGGGGTGGTGGCGGCAGTGGGAAGGACTGTAGAGAAGAGCCCATGGGACCCACTAAGACAGATGTTGGCTGTATCCCACCAATATCATCTGGATTAGAAGAGATAAGGTAAATATTATCAACTCTGAAAAGTGATTAATACGTGTGCCAGAAGAAAGGAAGGAGAAAGAGAGAAAAGGAAATGCTGGAAGAAATTGCTGCTAAAAATACCAATTAAGAGTTATTCCCAGAACTCGAGAGAAGTTGCAAATGAATAGTGGCGTAAGCACTGAGAAAGACTGTAAACACCGGTAAAAAGTATACTATATCATTTTAATCAATGAACAAAAAATAATAAAAATACATATACAAGTAAAGGTTACACCGGTAGAATGTTGTTGTAGAACCTTGTTGGCAAAAACTGGAGCACTTTTCACCATCGTAAATAGGAGCCCTGTGAGGAAGCCTGATGGCAAAATGCGTCAGGGCTTTGTTTTTAGCCAACGAGTTTCTACCACAAAATTCTACTCAGTGTGACCCTTACGTGAATGTGTTTTTTATTATTTATGTTTATTCATTGATTAAAAGGATATCGTATACTTTGCACCAGTGTTTACAGTCGTTCCTTCTTTCTCGGTGCTTATACCACTATTTATCCAAATATTATCAACTCACTATGAAGTCAAACAGAGTGGTCACTACATAACGCACACATTGTAAAACAAGCCACTGAAAATTATCGCAGCTTACAAACTGGCTGACTAGTGCTATATTACTGCTTTCAGATGTTTTATTTACACTTTGGATGTGAGCGCTTGAAAAACCACAAGAGTTTAGGAGCCGTGGAATTCTGTTCCACGTATATTTTTACATATATCCAAAATATTTGCGAGCTGCTCGGACAACAGAAGTTACACTTCAATGCAATTCCAGCTCTACATAGCAGTTCCAACAACATTGCCCGTGAGATGGGAAATAATTATGGGAGGTACCTAAAAGACTAAGACTCCTGCGGGGCGGCGGAGGTGGAGTGGGCGGACGTGAGGATGAAGATCCTCTATGTGAAATGTCCACATCCACAAGCGACACTGTTTCACCTGCAGAGACGATACAGAAAATTAAAATTACATGCCAATTTTTAAAACAGTATCATCATCAAGCACATACATCCCATCACTACATTCCATTGACCTACCAGTGAACAGGGGACTGAAGGAGACTGGAGAAAAGGCACTTTGAGTTCTGGTCAAACGGGGCTTCCTGCAGGGAAATATAAAAATCATTGTAGATAAGTAAACTATCCAGTGCAACATGACATAGGCAATAGGATGAGTGACTTGGATGGCACCCCACATAGTATTAATACAGTTACACACCAACCTTACAATTTGAAAAATCATAAACTTTCCTGTTTAATAATGCTCATTATACTTTACTTTCACTTATATTTTTGTAATATGCAGTATGTTGACACTATTTCCTATGGGATTGAGCACCTAACAGACAATTGATAACTGCTTGGATGAGAAACAAATTGTGCAGCTCAGCCCTCTAGTGAGAAGATCTAGTATATATATATATATATATATATATATATATATATATATATATATAAATCTATGTAGGGAAATTTGGATAAAATGTACCTAAAATTGACTATGTATCTGTTCCGCCTATGTGTTATGTACTTGTGTTGTTGTGTACAATGAAAATACTGAGGAACACAATGCTCATGAGGAAATAGTGACAGCCTCACACCTCAATCAACCAAATTACTACTGGCAACAAGATAAAGAAATAGCTGTACTGGAAGAGAATTTAATAAACACATCAAGGAACAAAGACATTCCAAGCAGTCATCAAAATCTGATACTTAAACAGGCTATTCAACTCCATTTTCAGCAGCTAGATGAAGACAATTGAATGTCAGAAAAGGGTCTTTAAAGATAAGATTATTATGATGGAAAGAACCATAAATAGCCCCTACATTGTCAACATCTAAGAGTAAAGTCAAAAGTTTGGATATATATGGACACCTCTGCAGTGACAGAGGACCCAGAGTATAAGGCTGCAGTAAGCTTATTAAGTGACACCATCTCCTTACAGGCATTAACAGAGGATGCGAGGGAGGGCCTGGCACACAACACAATCCATGCAAAAGACTACAGAGTTCCCATGGCAAAGTAAAAAAAAAAAAAAAAAAAAAAAAATCATGATATACTGAGGAAAACAGCCATATCATATCACCACAAGCAAGTAATTAGAAATATATTCACAGTGAAAATGCCTTGCCACAGTCATACAAAAGCCCTAGTCTGACCCATATCCAAAAACATTTTAATTGCCTCAGTATACCCTTTAACTACACACAGATCATACAGTCACACTCCACACAAATGTATTCTGTGCCCCTTAAATATAAGATGGTCCAATTTTCTTCCTCCATAACATCCTTTATTCTTTTTTGAGTGAAACCCTCTACTTGCATTTTCCCGTTACTGCTCCCTGCATTTCAATTCTCTCTTTCGACCCCCTCTTCGCATTCCCTTCCTCCCTGTTCTTATATCAGTGATATCAATAAAAAGTTTCACTGTTGATTTGTTCTGATGTCAGAGACATCATCATCTCTCTCCAAGAGCCTTATTGCACTATGTTTACACTGGTTATCATAGATAACAATCCTATAGGCAGACACTGCATGCCAAAGGTTTACCACTGATGGAACAGGTTACGCTATCTGTACTCTAAATGTGACAGTTTCAACTCTTATTGATACAAAAAGGGCATTACATCCATTGTTTGATCTTTGCTATAGATACCAACAGTCCTTACTGTCAGATTACAGACATATTAAAACAAAGGAATTATTTTCTATTTTATAATAATCATCTTATAAGTTTTTTTATTTTAATATATAAAAATTGTATTTTTTTTTAAAACTTTTATTGGAGATTCCAAAATACCATATGAGTTAAAGATACAAATAAAAATCAGACAAGTCATAAATCTAGCGATTCACAATGATAAACAACATCCATTAGGAACCTATAACATGCGTTCTGTAGATATCCAGATTATGAAACAAACGACAGATAACGGTAAACATTCCAAGTGTTTTATTAATAGAGGGTTGTGTGATTCGCACACATTCAGATTAAAATTCTAAACATTTCAGTTATTTGCAATGTACATATAGTTTAATTATGATTTGTTTCTTTTCATTTTTGTGATGGAAGAGAAAGGTATTCTCTCCATAGTATATTGTGACTTCACATTTAAGAAAGTAGTATTAAATAGTGTAAGACTTTGCATAGCAGAAGGGTTAGTTCCATGACTTATCTGGATAAATATGATAAAACCAAATAGGACACGCACTTAAGTACCCAAGGACAGGTTTCAGAAGTTGCCAATATTTGGTTCTTGTAACTGAAGTTTGTTACAGAATTCTAAATAAATCTGCTCACTGCCTGCACAGCACTAGTTTTTACACAAAGAAAATATCCTTTCCCAGTCACCCCCCCACTTCCTCAAGATGCTGTTTTTCTCTGTGCAATGTACCCACTCATTCCCTGACTTGGTTAATAACGTGCACAGGCTCTTCCATGCAATAACCCCATGCAGTTTCATTTATGAATAATAAGCCATATTGACAGCCTGCTCCCCACTGCTACTACCACGGATTACAAAAGATTCAAGTCACACATTAAAACTCTTTAGCTTTCACAACAGGACACAAACATGGACAGAACATACGCACGTTACCCAAGAGGCAACCATATCAAATATTTATTGCGAACTGAAAAACATAGTCAGCCCAGCAGTTTGCAAACATTTGCATTTCAAAATATTCTAGATTATTCAAAGAATTTACTTGGCCCAGCCATTTTACAGTATTACTAGCTTTCCTTAAACACCAGGCCTTTCTTTAAAGTCCTTACTAACATTTACCTGTGCATAATAAAAAGCTAAAACTGCAAGACACTATGATATGCTGTAATAGAACCTTTAAAGTTGTGTGCAACAATAGTTTGGCACCGTGCTCCCCAAGATGAGCCATTAATCCTCCATCACCAAAGACATTTACAAAAGCAATTACTTCCTGTTATCCAGCTACAATGCTACTTACACATGCACTTACTCACTTGATTATCCGATTATCAGCAATGACAAGTAGCCAGGGACAAACAATACAGATATCGCTTGGTACATTAACAGCAACTGAATTTTAGCAGCACTGCTGGCAGATCTCACAAACACCAACAAAACACAGGAGGGTTTGGCAAATTAGAGGGGCAGTACCTCTCCATCCCAGTAGCAACTCTGGGAAACTACACGTGAATGGAATAAACCTGTGATTACTGTACACAGCTATTTGATTACATGACAAACTTTGATGGAAAGACAGACAAAATTGTGCAATAGTGCAACACAGTATATTCAATTGGATGTATTACAAGATTCTGAGGGGGTACACTCACAAACGAGTAATGAAATCAGGATCATCAAAGTAGTGTGGTCATTCGGTTTAATCCATTATCTAAAAAACACATTAAAAGACCATTGCGCAGTGGCTGACAAAAGACAGGCAATTAAAAAGCATAAATACACGTACAAAATATATAGCACTGAAAGTGCAACTTGCGTGAAAAAAGTCCTGAGTGTTAAACCCAAAAAACACATTATTACAGGGCTTGACAAATGTATCTGAGGTTTAGGAGCCAGACAACAGCACATAACAGACACACATAGTCAGTCAGTCACATATATACACACACAGACACATAGTCCATCACATATACATACAGAATAAAGGATAATTTATTCTAATTTGGAGTACCAGGGTGAAAATCCTCTCCTTGCACCCTCCACTTCTGAGTGTGAAACCCGCTACACCTTGTTTTAATACATATACATACACACATACACATCTAGTCAGTCACATACATACACACACAGTCAGACACATATATACACACACACACACACATCCAGTCAGGCACATATACACACACACACATCCAGTCAGGCACAAATATACACACAAACACATCCAGTCAGGCACATATATACACACAAACACATCCAGTCAGACACATATATACATACAAACACATCCAGTCAGACACATACATAAACACACAAACACATCCAGTCAGACACATATACACACACACACAAACACATCCAGACACAAATATACACACAAACACATCCAGACACATATATACACACAAACATATCCAGACACATATATACACACACACACACACACATACATCTAGACACACATATATATATATATATATATATATATACACAAACACATCTAGACACATATATATACACACACATACACATCCAGTCAGACACATATATACAAACACATACAAGGCAGCAGGTTTTTTTTTTTTTTTAAGTCAGACACATATATATACACACACACACACATACACATCCAGTCACACACATATATACACACACACACACAAGGCAGCAGGGTTTGTTTTTTTAAAGGAAAAAAAAAGGCTCACCTATCAATGTAGGGAGGGGGTGCGTTCCAGCCTCAATGCGGGGGGGGGGGGGGGGGGGGGTGACGTTCCAGCCCAGTGGCAGAGAGCAGCTTTGCTTCCCGGTGATCAGTACTATATCGGTGCGCGAGGGGGCGGAGCAGGAAGTCTGTGCAGCCGGTGCACTCACTCTGCTCCCTCGCGCACCGCTAGATTAAAGAAAAAAAAAAATCCTATTGCCAAGGCACCATGCGGTGCTCACGATACCTGGGCGCCAGGTCTGATTTCCTGGTCGCCATGGCGACCTGGCGCCCGGGGTTTGTCGAGCCCTGCATTATTAGAATATACTTACTATACGCTTTGTATAACGTCACGGGGAGTCCATCCAGGCACGATTGGCTGTTTTAGATGGGGAGGACTGTTGGGGAGGGTGGGTCCCTCTCTCCGGTCCCGTGATCGCACATAGTCTGGACGCATAGTGGGTTTCTCCTCCTCCCACTTGCGTCACAAACCAGTGTCCTGTTCATAATGTGTTTTTCTACAGGTGATAACGTTAATGAGCCCTATGGAGCCTTTTTAAGGCACCCTTTCACATACAAACCTTCAGCACTTTATTGCAATTTTGACACAAGCATCAATCCCCTGAGGAAGCTGACAGCATAGCCAGCAAAACGCGTTGAGAAGTGGATCCAAGCTGTTTTATCTTCAAGAGAAGTACCTGAGTCTCCCATCCTGGTGGCAGCAGGAAAGAGGTTTAACCCTCTGGACTTTTTTCACGCAAGTTGCACTTTCAGTGCTATAAATTTTGTACGTGTATTTATGCTTTTTAATTGCCTGTCTTTTGTCAGCCACTGCGCAATGGTCTTTTAATGTGTTTTTTAGATAAAAGGATTAAACCAAATGACCACACTACTTTGATGAGCCCGATTTCATTACTCGTTTGTGAGTGTACCCCCTCAGCATCTCGTAATACATCCAATTGAATATACTGTGTTGCACTATTGTTTTTTCTGTTTCTCTTCCCGGTACATGCGCCTCAATTTTGTCTTTCTTTCTACTGTACCAAGTGCCCGAGGAGCACTTAAGTGGGTGCTGCAATACTAGAGGAGGAGTATATTTTTATATTTTTTCACTGTTTATATTGCACTGTTCTATTGAATTTGGGTTAGTGTCACATTTCCTTTCCTTAAACTATGCTGGAAACCAACTTATTTACATATAGGAAAAAGAGGACATTCTGGATAGATGAGGTGATAATTTACTGTGCAGATTTAAAGAATAATGGCAGCCTACAATTCAGGGTGAGCAGAAGGATGTCTTCTTAGAAGACAACATTTAGTTTTCACTATTTTTTTTTTATTTTTTTAATGTCTGTCTGATTTTACAATTCAGGATTGTTATTCCTAATATTGTACTATAAAAAGTGTTATAAAATCACACACATTTATAAGACATACAGCTTACATATGCGTGCTCCGGAGCCCATACATTTTTTATAATAATTCATTTTGCTCACTATTTGATACACAAGGTGCAGTTTGTTTTGAGTTAAAAGCCCTATATACAGTAAATACGTGAGTCCTCAAAGACCACATGTGTAAAACCTGTCATTAAATGTAGCTCACGTTTTTTTACTCTTAATAAAACAGATTTCAAATTATTTCCATCCCATTTGCTTATAACAGTGAAGCACGCCATGATGCCTCAGGCAGTGAATGACAAAAGTGATTCACTGATGATCACGAGTACCACCATCACTATTATAAAGCACCATGGCTGCACAAAACCCTTTCAGGTTAAAAAGGGTTTAAAAACCCCTCCATAACATTTTTTTTTAATCACACCGAAGACAACTTCTGTGTAATTAAAAAGACTTCTGAACAATATACGGATCATCATTCAGAAGCCATTTGGATTTCTTCTGGAAGGGAAATAGTGACTTCTAAGCTTCCATGTTGTGGACAGGATTCGCAGCAATTTGGCAGCGATGATGGGTGCAAGGCGTCTATGATCCTGCACACACACCTATGAACGTAGAGAATGTGATCATCTTCTCTCTATTACTTAGGTGTGTGGCACGTGATTGAAACAGGCGCACACCATATCAGAGAGAGTGGCGGTCATTGGACCATCTCTCTCTGCTGTTAAGGAACAATGCTCCATGACAAGGAAACTCCCGCTTTGTCTTTGTACAGACTGAATGGCGCACAATTGCCTTCATACGATTATTTTAAAGGTCTTACTCAAATAGAATTAGAAAAGCTGGTGGTAAAAGGCAAAACTTGTCTAAAAAGCAAAAAAAATTTAACTAAAATAAGAAATATTAGGTTAGAGTAATCCGTTGGTTGTTGTCTGTCATCACAAGGTAGATGACTATTTGAATTCTCAGCCAAAATATAAATTAGTGCGTTACAAAATGTTACCAAGAAATTAGGCTCCTCTGAGACCTCCAATTTCTGATATTGTGTCACCAAGATGTATTGGGTAGTACTGAAGCAATACAAATCCAATACTGAGGGCTCACACATAATCATAACCAAATAAACAATCATAACCTAATTTCAGAGGGACAGAAGCTGTTCCAACAATACAGCAGTCATACTTTCCATGGATGTACAAACCACACACACCCGGGCCTACGACTGTGCTTTTAGAGGTGCCAGGTCAGCAATGACAGCTCAGCGTGGCCATTTCGGCGCTGAACTGTCAATGCTGATGAGTAAACAGTAGCAAAAATTTGAGCGATGTTTAGAGCTGTCTCACGTTTCACCAATACAATGGCTGTCTCCTCATGCTTCCACTTTTTAACTATGTTTCAATAAATCTTATACCATTTTAAACGGACTTGGATACCAATTTGAAGTCATTTCTGCAACCAATGTCATCTAAACATCACTCAATTTTTGTGTGGTCATCACTCTACTGTCTACATATTTATGGATGGAGAATCCATGTGGCAGCACTTGGTGAGTTTATATACCATATGGAGTCTGTGCAGTAACTGTATTGTATAAGTGGAGAAACCTGCCAGCAGTTGTATCAATGCCGATTTGTAACCCTAACCTAAATACTAACCCTAAAAGTAACCTTTAGCCCCAATACTAACCAACTCCTAACAATAAAACTAACCCATAATGCCAACCCTAATGGGAATGTATGGCCATTGTTTTTACCATGCATGAAAAATATCTATACATTTTGGTAGCAAAACTACAAGCAAGTGCCTTAATTAGGAGAAGATTTTGTATTAAATGTATTTGTGGAGTCTCCTGCTTATGACATCACCTCTGGCACAGTATGCTCACCTCTGGCACTGCTTTTCAATGTGATATGTGTAATTTCTATACCATGCCAGAGGTGATGTCATAAGCAGGAGACTCCACAAATACATTAAAAACATATTTTTCTCATAATTTAGGCATTTGTATGCAAGTCTGCTAATACAATGTATAGATCATTTTCAATCTGTTTATTCTCTACATGCACAGCAAAAACAATGTTTAGTTGATAAAGTCCCTTTAAGTACAGCACGCAGTGACAAATCAGCCACTCTGAACAGACAGCTGCTGAAATGTCCCAGAAAGTGAAGCAAAGAACAGTCACATTCCGCACACATATACATATGGAGAGAATAAAAATATATAGTGTAAAACTGTATGTGTAACTCAACCCAGAGTATTTAATTTTGCATGCAAATAACTTGGTGCCCATCCAGCATTGTATTACACAATGTTTAGCATCAACAGCAAAATGTACCAAATGAGACCAATCAAGCACTGGCATGGTGTATGACAAACATCAATTCATGGTGCTGTACATACAGTCATGTCAGAACACAGACAGGCAGGACCTTTAGAAATCCAATACCATTTTGTATTATTTTGTATAAAAATGTATTGATGTCCTTTACATATAGTCTTTCCATATTTATTTAGAAAGTGATTTACCATGAACCATACATTGCGAATTCTCTGGTTTTCAAGTATGTCCGAAACAGTACCATTAAGTGAAGTTTGTCATACACCACGTCAGTGTTTGATAGATCACCTTTGGTACCTTTTGCTGTTGATGCTGGGTTAGCAATGATGCCCAGTCAAATGGCTGTTTGAATAAGCATCATGGGAAACCTAGTTTACAGTAGTCTTGTTGCCATCCAATGTCCTAATTAACTCTCAACCTTTGTTCTAGGGACCTCACCTGCCCAGTTCCAGCTCCTTGTCCCGGGACATATCTGTCAAGCTTCCCCCGGATCCCCCCAGATCCCCGGTCCCTCTTCTCTCAGTAGATCCCCCAGTTCCTGCACAGCTCTTGGTTCGGAAAATCCTGGACAGCCGGATCCGCAGCGATCCCTTTCTCCCCGGGGTTCTCCTAGCCGACGCTCCGGTAGGTCCCTCCACGGACTCGCCATCATCCTCTTCTTCCAGTCGCCGAGCCTCTGGTGCCTCCAGTACAAGCAGAGCATCACTGGTTTCCTCGCACGGGCAGCCGGCCCCCCGCAGCCCCAGAGCTCCGAGTTGCAATTCCAGGCCTTCGCCAGGCTGCGCGGCCTTTCGGTGGCGGTTGCACAAATCTGTCTGCTGAACCGCTCCTTCTAAAGGTACCGCAACTTCTCCAGCACCCAGCTCAGGTGAGGCCTCTGCATCCCCCTCTTCCCCTCGTAACATATTCCGGAAAACCATGAGCCTGGGTCGGGCTGCGTCCTCCCCACCAGCCTCCGGTCCGCAGCCTAGCAGCCGGCTCAGCACCCGGTAGGACGCGGCCGCCTCCTCCTCCGCCGCTGCCCCTCGCATGTCCCCGGTGGCTCTGCAGGCCCCGGCCCGAGCCTCGGCCTCTCCCAGCTCCGCTCCCCGAGCTCCGGCTGCTCCCTCATCGGAGCCCGCCCCTTGTTTCCGGTACTTGGCAGCAACGTCACTACCTGTGAGAGAAGTGACAGCACCAGACAGAGGAGACCACGCCTTTCTCCATGACATCAAAAACACTGCCCTACTGAAGCTGTACTCTGCTCAACGTATGTCGCTACTAAGCAGGCGATCATCACTTTGGTTGTCAAAAATCAAGGTTCTTTTAGCTATTCCAAATTTATATTTCTAGCGTTCCATCCCTTTTCGGGTAACCAAATTCCGCCATTCAAACGTTCCTACCATACTTCTCTTGTCTAAGATTCAGAGCTGCATTGGGTAAAATAAAGACTGCAGATTTGCTTTCATATGACAGATATAAGTGCTGAGAATGGAGTCATGCTATCAGACTGTTTCAGAACAGTGGTCATGCTATACATTTTTTTAAATGCAACAGTGAAGAAAACAATGTTGTCACCCTACTTCCAAACCTGACTCTTCAAGTATTTACCCTCCTTGTCAGAGCATGTAACTCAGTGATGCCAGAATGACCACTAGTTACCTAAATGTTATTTTTCACTAGTAGGAGGATGAGCTTGTGTGTACTTTTGATAGTACACCCCAGTTTATCCTCTGACTGACAGCTGCAATGCTTCCATAGGAAGCAAGCAGCCGTCTGGTTGGCGACAGTCTTGCTCTGCTAGCGCAGAGAGACAGCCTCATTTTTGCATGAGATCAGCAGAGGGGACCTTAACTAGGTCCTCCTGGTAATCCCATGCAAAAACAAGTATCTCTCTCTGCACTAGCAGTGAGAGACCCTCGCGTTCAGCTGTCAGAGCGTACGAGCCAGGAACCGCTGTGTCTCATAACCAGGAGCTGCTGTGTCTCACATGTGAGACACAGCAGTTAGTAAACCAGCATGCATCTATTAAGATACACGTCGGGTTTACTTAAATGTCCTGTGACATGTTTTGTTTAACCTTTGCTTTTTTCAATGAAGCAAGGGTTAAATAATGTTCCTTTAAAGGGAGTGTCTGGTGGCCAAAATGCATCTTCCAAATATTGATGCATATTAATGTGCTTTCAAAGTACTATCCCAGACCAGTCATCGTCTGAAAATGTAGATATGGTTCGTGTAATTAAATTGGAACCAGCAGTATCTGTGGCTTCCCCAGGGTGGCAGAATCCTTTGGATATTTCCAAAAGTTGCAAGTATAGTGGCTCTTGTGTACAAAAGTTGTGTATTTTTGGACGCTGGCATCCTCCTGCCTGCAGTATGCTTATCCATTAATTGCTGCTACAACAGAAACCTTTAAATCATTTTGCAATTATATTACCAACTGAGATATGGTTATTATGCTAGCCAATATCTTTTATTGTGTTTGCAGTGCAAGAAAAAGGAAGAGTATGTCTAGCAATAAGAGAGGTGGGACTTTTCTGAATTCATCTTGAGATAAGGGAAAAAAGGACTTTCCAGGCTTGTGTGGTCAAAGAACCTCATATTAGGGCAGTGATGGCAAATGTTTCTGGACCTGAGTGTCCAACCTTCCAACAAATATTACAAAGTGCCAATAATGTAAATGTGCATGTACACTTTTTTATACACCATTGTGTATACGCCGATCAGCCATTACATTATGACCAATAACAAGTGGCAAGCCAGTGTAGGCAATGTGCATCACTGGGAAACCTTGGGTCCTGCCATTCATGTGGATGTTCCTTTGACATATGCCACCTACCTAAGCATTGTTGCAGACCATGTACCCCCTTTCATGGAAACAGTATTCCCTGATGGCTTTGGCTACTTTAGGCAGGATAATGTTCCCTCCCACAAAGAGAAAATGGTTCAGAAATTGTTTGAGGAACACAACAATGAGTTCAAAGTTTTGACTTTGCCTCCAAATCGCCAGATCGCAATCGAGTTTCTGTGGAATTTGCTGGACAAACAAGTCCAATCTATGGAGGCCCCACCAGATACCACAGCACACATTCAGAAATTTAGCAGAGTCCATGCCTCACTGATTTAGACACATACGAACTGGCTTCTTTCGTGTGTGTAACCAACTATACGGAGCCAGATGAAAACATACGAATTAGATAGATATAGAATAGACAAAGCAGGAGGCTACTGAAAGAAAGAGAATGGAAACATAGAAGCTAAAAGATTATACTTATTCAAGTCCAGTGATAGGAAAAACTAAATAAAGCAACACACACATAAAGACAAGAATAGGGAATATCTATGGACAAAGCTGAGAGTCCACATATATACAGATTCATTTAAAGCAGGTGTCATATGAACAAGAGGTATTGTCATGGCATTTACCAGGTCAGGTAGGAGTTTCAGTGCAGGGATAGTGAAGGAGAGGGTGACTAAGGAGAAACAAACACCCCGGAGAGGGTGACTAAGGAGGAACACCCCAGAGAGGGTGACTAAGGAGGAACACCCCCGGAGAGGGTGACTAAGGAGGAACACCCCCGGAGAGGGTGACTAAGGAGGAACACCCTGGAGAGGGTGAGGACTGAGCAGGGTAGCTAAGCAGGAGGAACACCCTAAAGAGGGTGAGGACTAAGCAGGAGGACTTTAAGGGAGCAACTTAGCTGAATAAATCTTTCTGTAGCCAGAGGGCATCTCAGGAGATGCTGAAAATCATCCACTGGGTTGGTTGAGCCACCCAGGTTCAGAATCCCAGTTCCTGGACAGGGTCACAATTCACATGAGCTTTATGCAGAGGATCAGGAACAGAAGCAGCAGCTCTCAGAAGTCAGGCATCCAACTTCAATGCAAAAGCCCCGTTTGCATTAAACTGAAGCTATTTAACAGAGGTGTGTTGCAAAAGTTAACAAGCCCACCTGACACGAAACAGAGGGGAAGAAATACAAGCAAAGTAAGTTATGGAGGCCTCTAGAGGAAGCAGGAGGTAAATAAGCACATAAATGATGACTTTTAAATGCATGAGTCAGAAGGTCAGTGTAGAACCCTGACAGGTATACTAAAAATGTGACATATCTAAGCCTAGTTTATTGTACTGGCAAAAATGGCCATAGAGCTAGATGTTCGTAAAAGCCCTTAGGAGAGATAGTCTCCATAGTCCGAATCCAATATGCTTCAAGCTTGAGTAGTAGTTTTGCTCTGTCACATCTGTGGCGAGGTAGTGGACTATGGTCAAATGCAAAAAACCTGAGTTGTGACAGTCTATGGCTCATCTGTAAAAAATGTATGGCATATTTATAAGTACATATATATGTAGATATGTGTAGATTTATAGGTTTATCACATGTACGCATACATTTATAGACATGTATACATTTGTTTATATATAAATGCACTGTATTTTTATACATGTGAGCAGGGGCGGAAGTAGAAACTGAAGGGTCCAGGCAAAATTTAAATTTGTGATCCCTTCCCTCAAAATACCCATTAAAAATTAAATCTATAAACCAAAGATACACATTCACAGAGAGGCATTCACACAAATACAAGCAGATAATTTACAGTTACAAACATACAGGCACGCACATAGATACATACAAAAACACAGCTATGCACACACACAAATACATTCAAACACAGATGCACAAGCACACATGCACATTCAGATACACACATACAAATACACTGATACACACATTTACACACAAATACACACAGATACATACATACAGAGATAGATACATACATAAAAACACACACACAGATAGATACATAAATATGCAAACATACGCACACACATTCCTCCCTCTTCTCTACAAAAGCTTTATTGTTATTGATATAGCAGGATGAATCAGACCTCAGTCAGACTTCTTTCCTGGTGCAGAGCTCCTTGTGAGCAGGTCATAGTGCACCAGATATGATTACATTTAATATCCAGTTTGCTGTGTCTGCTTTGCAGCCCGGGCCCCAACCTAAAGTGCAGTGGAACAGCTGCTCGGTATGGCATGGTTCCATCTGCGGCGTTGTGTGCAGGGCCTATTTTAAGGAAATAATTCTCACTGAGCATTAAATCATTATGTCAGATCCATAGCACCACAGCACTGCATGGTGGTAAGGTATAGTTATCAGATAATACAAATGTTTTCTCATCATTGCTTCCACTTGCCATTACAACCACAGCCTCTGATTGCACACACATAATTTGCCACAGTTTCACCTTGCAGCTCCCACATTGAAACCACAAAAGTGTTCGTGTTCTAAGCAGCCAGAATGCACACACAGGACTTGCCCAGCACCTAGATTGCAGGTAGTGCAATGTCTGCACACTTCCTCTCAGGCTGCCTCTCGTGCTCCACGAATCTGAGAACTGAGATCCCAATGTACTGACTGGGTAGTGGGGAATGTGAGAGGCAGCCGAGAGGATGTCTGTGTGCCTGGGCAGAGCACAGACATCAAACTGCCTGCTGGCTTGCCTGCAGTGTCTGCATACCACAGTGGAACATTCTGCGTGCCGACTTTGGCACACATACCATAGGTTCGCCATCACTGTATTAGGCATTCTATATTAGAAGCACAACTGCAGAAAAAGGTTTAGTGTCTTTTTAATCAGAACCTAACCTTTCAGTGTACACGGCAAGTTTTATGTTTATTCACCAAATATATTGTATCCCGGCCCCAACATAGAGAGACGCTTTCAAATGTCTTCCAATTGACCATTTCAAAGTTACCTTAACTTGATTTATATGGGCCCAGTGTATTCTTGAATATTATTAAACAAGCCATTAGCAGAATATATTGGTTACTAAGTAACTTAAGAATAACTTTAGATAGAGCTTATCATAAATGCATCTTAGAATGCTTTCCTATAAATGCCAGCTGTTATCTGCAGAGAAATTATATAAAATGCAGCACTGGGAGCTTACCTTTTTCTGAAACATCAACACCAGATGGAGTTGAGGGAGGTGGATACTTGCCCAAAGTGCTCAGCACAGGCAGCTGATTTCTTCCAACTTGATCTTTATTGACATTACAAGGTTCCATTTCATTGAAATAGCATCCTTTCTGTGCTCAGTCTGTGAGCTTTGTGTGCAATAACATTTGTTCTGTGCTAATCCATACATCTAGCCAGGTTCTATTAACTTACATGGGTGGTCTATGCCCTTAGCCTGGCTTTTATAGGACTCAAAGCCTAAGACAGATTTCTGATAAACACCTAACATGACATACTGTGTATTAACACGTTAAATCCTGCTTTGCCGCATCCAGTGATCATTTTTAGGAGCTGCTTGTGAGATAGGGACCAGGAGATATTAAATCTGTAAATCATTGTTTGACAGCTGTAGATCAATATTAGCTGGTAGTTTCTGTCCTAAAACACATATGAGTCATGAAGAACACTGCTATTGTAAAACTAAGTTTATATAAACCAGTTCCATTATCTTTTTTCAGTTCTAGGGGTATATTAGTAAAAGAATATTCATAAACCTGACACATCCCCAGTTTATTTCTATCACTGTATTAAAAGTTTGTGATAGGCTACTTGGTTATTTATGCAAAAAGATCACAATATATAACGTGTTAGATCTACCCTTTTTACTATTCACACCTCTGAAGTAGCCTAAGTGGCGAAATGCGTCCGATTTTTCTCACGGAAAACCCCCCACAAAAACTATAACACTGTTATATTTGAATTAGAAGCATTTTAGTGCTGACACCATTATTATATCCTCTGGTACCTTCTCTCCTTTTAACAATGTCAATATCGTGTCTAGGCATCCAACAGAACATCCAGAAACACAGACAAACATTCTCTCCAAATTCTCTAAAATCTATTGAAATAACCTAAAAGCTTGAAACTAACTTTATAAGTTTTCACTTCACCACCCACCAACTCTATAGCTCAACTTCTCCCAGACAGTGAAGGAAAACATCTTCAGAATCTTATTAAAGGCAAGCAGTCTACCTGCTTATAACAATTACACACCTTGCAGTACCTGCCCCATAAAAAAGCCACCTGCAGCACAACTCCATTTTTTCATATATATTTCATTTTTTTCTCCCTACACATACAATAGCTAGGGTTGCCACTATTTTTTACTGCCCACATATAACTTTTGCATGCTGCCTAACAGTGTGTAGAAGTTATATGTGGCCAGATGTAAATCAATTAACTAATCAGCAGGGTTCTGTCAGTGGTTCTATCTGTGCATGGTTCTATGCTTAATCAGTTGATTGATTTCCTTCTGGTAACATAACTAAGGTTGCCACCTGGCCGGTATTTTACCGGTAGGCCGGTAAAAAATTGGCTTGGGGCCAATGTTAAGTCTATGGAGTCAGTAGTATGGCCGGTATTTTTTTGTAGAAAAGGTGGCAACCCTAAACATAACACTTCGACATACTGCGAGGCAGCATGCAAAAGGTCTATGGCCGGTAACAAATGGCAAAGTGACAACCCTAACAATAGCATACAAGTGGTTAATCAGGAACAACGGTTACCTGTTATCCTCTATATATATTATAAAGAAATGTAAAGAAATCTACCTTAACATCATAAACGACTGTGTAGTGTGGCAGATCAGGAGTTAATCCCCTTTCTGTCAATAATTGCATTTGTAAACACTTGAAAGGTGCAGGTGGATCTTATTATTTTATTACATGAGTTGGCCTAAAGTAGTAGGAATATTCCCATACATACAAAAACTGTAAATACAATTGAACTATTACTAAGTCATGATGTAAAGTCATGATTTATAAAGTGACGGAGGCGAATATTATGCATCATATCTTTAATTTATTTCCCTCAGCAGCTTTAACATTGAAAGCATAGAAAAATTCAACCAATCATAATAAAAAGTACCAACACATCCCCCTCCCAACCTAACTCCACCAGACACCCCTCTTTCTTTGATGAACCGAAGACCAAAAAAGCCCAGAATAACTTAATCAACTGGAACCAAAAACTGTCGCCAAACATCTCTCAACTGTAATAAAGGAATAAGGACCAGTCTGGTAAAACAGAAACTGAAACTCCATCCAGAGCCGGTTAACCAGAAGTTGTCTTCACACTAGAAAGAAAGACAAAGAAAGAAAGGTCATACTTGAGCTAAGGTATACTGAAAGCAAGCAATAAATAGCTGTACTCCAATAGGATAATAAAACCACATACCGTATTTGCTTGAATGTAAGACGACCCCCCCAAACTTTGGATATTCCTTTAGGAAAAAAAACAAAAAGCCTGAATATAAGACTACCCTATAGAAAAAAATTGTGTATATTCACATGTAAATAGCTTTTTCATATTTAATAAAAATGATGATAGAAAAAAATGTCTTGTTTTTATTTTATTTTATTTGCCCATCTGCCCCCCAGACATAGCCAATGCTTCCCCTACCTCCCAGACTTACCCAATGCTGCCTCTCTCCCCTGCCTCCCCTCCCTACCCAATGCTGCCTCCCCATCCCTCCCCCAGACTTGCCCAATGCTGCCTCTCCCCCAACTTGCCCCCCCCCCCCCTCAGGGCAGCCAGTGTATATCAGATGACCTGCCCGCTTCCGTCATAGAAGTCCCGAAGGACGTGCCGGGCAGCAGCGGAGGATGTCTGTGTGCATTGCGATGATCCAGGTCTCCTGCAGCTCTGCGGGGTACCTGGATCCCAATCTTATAGTCAGACCTCGATTTGAGGTCTGATTTTAAAACGAACCTCGAATATAAGACAACGGGACTTTTTTAGAGCTTATTCGAGAAAATACGGGAATATCATCATGAAAATCATTAAACATAATAAAATGTTTAGACTCCGTGTCTTTATAAATCATTACTTTACATCATGACTTCCTTCAATTTATAAAGACACAGTCTCATATTATGCAATTTTAAAACTGGTCCATAACCATTGAAGCAAAATAAGCATCCAGACAAAAATAGAACTCTCTGAATGTAGACTCCCTAGACCAGTCTTCAGCTTTCATGATGTCTTCCAGTTTACAGCCAAGAGAAATCTTAGAAGCCATGGCACCTCTAACGGAATACAGATAGAAAACACAAAAATGGATCCCAGCCTCCTGAAGAATCCATTTGACCCATTTAGCAGGAGAAGTCACCGGACGGTGAGGATTGTGAATCGCCAAGAAAAGTTCTCGACAAGACAATAACCACAATTTAACTGTCCTAGACTCATACTCCTTGAGACATAAGAGCGGACATAATGGAGGATGAGCTGGGAAGAGATGATAAAAAAAAAAACAATACTTGATAGAAGTGTTCATATGTCCTGAAATGTTGAATGAGACCCCCTGCGGGGAAAAAGATCTTGAAACAACATCCAATGCTATAACATCAGGCATGCCTGTTTCAAAGACATATTCTCATTATACTGCCATATTTCAAACAGCACAAGCACCAAATTAACATCCCATAGTTTATAATACCTGGGTAATGGGGGTCTGGTCATTCTAATACCCTTCAATAATTGACAGACCAGTACATGTCTACTCATAGGACAACTGTTAAAGCCAGCATGCCCTGGTAAAATGGCAGAGTGTAAAACGTTCACTGAACAAAAGGCAAGACCATCTTCAAATCTTCATTGTGAGAATAATCCTGAACTATGTCAAATGCATTTGTTTCTGTATTACTGTATTTAGGAAACACCTAATAAAAATAGATAAATCCTTCAAGGAGTTGTCTTAGGACAAGGACAAAAGACTTGAAAGGAGTAGTGGTGGAGTTTGAATGTTCATGGATGGCCAGGAAAGAGATTTAGCTCTATAGGTAATTATTAACTATATGGCAACCAAAGAAAAACAGGGGGTGGTAAAAGTATCAAAGTATATATTTAAACAATATAAATCCTTAGTTTGTGACTAAATCCACTAAATGAAATAGTAACATAAGTAAGGTCAGGATAATACATGAAAATCAAAATGCTCATGGGAAAATGAAGAGTAGACTATGATCCAACAACATTGAAAGATGAGAGGGTTAAAGACAGGCACCATTAAATGGTATCTATTGGATGTGGTTTCCCTACAATTTAGGGTGGTTTCTATTCCTTGCAGACTGCTATTTTGATCTATCTCTTTGATAACACATTGTTCATTGTGTTGTTTAATTTTGATAATCCTTACAAAATCTTCCGTAGAAACTAGGGTTAAAGTGACAATGTGTGTTATTTGAATGTAAACAAACAAAACATGATCAATATATTACATTAGTAGAATTGCAAACAAATGCATAGTTGAAGAGAAAATGAGTTTTTAATGTGTCTGTGGTTCTTCTGTTTATGACATCACCCTGAGGCGCGATTTAGAGAAATGTAGCCGGTGCTTGCTTTGAGCACCGGCTATATTTCCCCTGTCAGACTGACAGGTGGGATCCTGCTGCAAGTGCCTGCAGCGGGATCCGAGAACAGCTCATCGCGGGGATCTGCAATGAGCTGTTTAACAAAGGACATTCTATGCCGTCCTAACGACTTTTAGGCACTTAAAATTAGGACGGCATAGTACGTCCTAACGTCACGAAGGGGTTAATCAAGCAAACACAACAGACACATTTAAAACATGTTTCTCTCAATGTCTATGCTTCTAGTTCTGCTAACATGTTGTTTATTCTCTGGAGTCATAGTACAAACAATGTAGAACTGATGGAGTCAACACTAAAGTAGGTGAATACAAGGTACAAGCATTAATATTAATATATAAAAGGAAAAGTGACATGGTACAGTCAAAAGAGGATATTCCAGGAAGGATGGGAGCTGATGCAGACAGATGTGGTGATAAAGACAGCACGGAAATCAGATAGAATGGGGATATGATATGGAAAGAGAGGGTATGTCTGAATGAGTAGTAGATAGGTAACAGGAGAGATGAGGCAGTAGAGAGTGAGGAATACAGGTTTTGTGTGCATCTGTGTCTCATCCCTGGGGCCCCAGACTCTGACCATCCATCTGCCCTCTCTCTATCTCCACTCAGATTACACTAATATGAAGCGACATGAGCAGGGGGACGATATTCATACAGCCTGCGGGAGGGAGTAAAAGGCAGACATGGTTTATCAGCATGTGTTTCCAACCCCACTATATAGGCACAGCGCAGTTTGTATTGTCATTCTGTCCCTTTTACCCACTGTCACTGACACTCGCTCTCTCTGGATGATTTGACACTGGCTGAAGATGTCACTGTCAGTCAGCTGTCACTCCTAGTTTGTGTCAAGTATGTCAGTGCCACTGCGTTAGGGATTCTAATGTAGGTTTCTGTCAAGTGACAACTGCCACTCTGCCAGTCTGTGTGATGATGTCAATGTTACTCCCTTTGTTTCAAGATTTCAGTGCCAGTCAGATGCCATTTTTGCTGTGTTAAAGGGACTATATCAGCTAAATATTGTTTATGCTGTGAATTTTGAGAATAAATAATAATGGACAATTATCTATATTTTGTGCAAGCAAAGCCTAAAGTAGGAGAAACGTGTTTTCGATGTGTCTGTCGAGTCTCCAGTTTATGACATCATCTATGGTTTAATATGCAAATTACACCTTTCCCACTGAAATTCAGTTCATTTGCATTTCAGGTGATGTCATGAACAGAAGACTCCACAGACATATTTAAAACACATTGTTCTCCTAATTTAGGCATTTGTTTGTAATTTTGATAACACAATGTATAGATCATTTTCAATAATTTTGTATTCCCTATATTAACAGCAAAAACAATGTTTAGGTGATACAGTCCCTCTAATGTGTCAGTGTCACCCTTCGTTAAGGTGTCATTGTAACTCAACACATCATTCTTACGTTGTTTCAACATATATTTGTCAGGTTATCAGTGTAACTCTGTAAGATGTGACTGTTAGTTTTTGCCAAAATGTGAGTTTTTATTATTTTGTGATCCAAGCTGCTTTTCTCTTTGTCAGTCTATTATTGTTGTGATTGTTCAGCTCCCCCCAAATGCTCTATGTAAAGCTGTTCAAATATTCTTTACAGAGTGTGCTTCAGTACTGCCTATGTATTCACTCACTATGTCTCTGCATGGCACACAGACTGATGCTGTTGATGGAGGAGGCAGGACTAAGTTTCCAGACTCGGTTGTCATGGAGCTTCATCCAGGTTGTGACGACACAACCAACATCTCCTAGCGAGAGGGGAAAGGCAGGGCAGCTTTGCCCCCCCCCCCCCCCTTCCTTTTTCATCCCACATGCATCCTCTGCATCCTACATGGTGCATCCCCCATCCTTTTCATCCTCATAGATCACCTTCCTGCCCATCGTATATTATCACAAATGTTGTACCTGTGTCTTCAAGTACTCACTTTCAACACTGAATCACACAAAGCTTTTAATACATTTTCACAAAGTTCTTGTATACTTTGTAGTGAACACCTATCCTTGCACACAGTGTGCACTGGATAAAACTCCACCTTTTCCATCCTGCAGTGGGCAGTCCCCACTACCTTTGACTTCTTACTTAGATAGGAGGACTTCCTATCTAGTATGAACATCTCCCCAAAACACGTACACCCTGCACTGTGTCTTACCCCTGTCCAAACCACACTATTCTGATCAATTTTCAGTAGCACACATGCACATCACTCATCCCCCACTCCCTGCATTGAACATACCCTCATTCAGTTGCCAGTCTACCCCCACATCTTTCCATCTCCCCTGTCTCCAGTCTCTCCACCCTCATCCCAGAGCTTCTCCACCCATTTCCCAGCCTCTCATTCTGTTCTCAGACACCTCGATCCTTTGCTGAGCACAGGGATTAGGCAGACCTGACATGGGAAATGGGCACAGGGCAGGGGGCAGTGCCAGGCAGAGATTGGGGAACTAAGTGACGTACACATAACAGGAGCAGGAGAGATAGAGGAGGGGGAAGCAGGATAGGCAGTGATAGACAGATCACAGAAACAGAGGACTGATAGAAATACTGGGGGAAGCTAAATGGACGCAGAAGGGAAAACAGAAGACTTGCATTGAAATCTGGATGGAACTGAAAGAGTTAAATTGTTGAGAGGATATGACAGAGCATATAGACAGAGGTAGGAACAAGCTAGAAAGATGCAAACGGAGTAGGAAGAAGGCATGGGAATCCGTGAGTGTCATGGTAAAGGATATATTTGTAGAGAGCACATGTAAGATTGTAGTAGGGATTATTTAATGAGGGCTTCTTCCGTTGAACTTGGGAAAAAAGGAGGCTCCATGCATTAACAGAAACTTAGACCTGCTGTGAGATGGAGGGTCCATGCTCAGCATTAAGAGGACCAAGTCTACATCAGTGGTTTGCAGAAAGATCTTCCTAAGCATGATCTCTTCCTAACGAAGACATGGCATTTTTCTGGTTGGCACTGCTCTGGTGCCATAATGCCCAGCAGATTCTCCATGCCAACCCAGTTTTACAGAGCTCTCCCTGGACCAACGTTACAAAGGAGGAGACTCCCACTCAATCTCCAACTCCCTTTCTACCATCCATCATCTCATCCCCATTGCCTTCCTTATCCCTTCCATTGCCGTCCCCTTCTATACCATTCTCCACCACCTATGTCCCGGTATCTTCATCATCTCTTCCAGTCTCTTCGACTTTTCAATCAACCCCTTCTCCAACCACCCCAACTCAGGCCTCTCCACTTTTTTCCCCTTCACCTGGTCCAGACCAACCCGACGAGGAGGGGCGTAGGGCAGCGATAAGCTTCCTACACTCAGGTAACCTTCTCTTTCTCTCTGAAGCCAACTGCTCAAAAAGGTTTGAACTCACTGACCTGAGAGGATCCCCAACAGAAGCTGTTCTTTTTTACACCAGAGGGCCAAGAGACTCACTGCTCCATGCCACTAACTTCCTCAACATGATATTCCAGGCCAGTGACATGCGTGAGTCTAGCATAAGGGAGGATTTGGAATGGTACCATGCTCTGGTGAGAAGTCTGGCAGGAGGAGTCCCACAAATACGCCGAGCACTACTTTCCCTTACTACACACCCAATGTCCTCCAAGCCCCAGCTACTCCTTCAGGCCACAAAGGAGGGCCAAGAAATTCTATTGAGAGACCTTTCCACACCTCATTACCATAGGAAACATAAAACAGATTGGGGATCCTGGGGAAGCTTCCAAGCCAATCCCTCTCTCACCAAGGAAATTTTGCTGAATGATCTCCAAAGCCTTGATACACCAAAATGGAGCAGGGGAGACAGCTACATTGTGGACCCGAGCCATGTGCAATGGTCCAAACCTTTCCTGGAGTGTGAGGGAGGACGCTTTGTGGAGGGGTGGATGGTGTCTCTCTCCACAGCATTCTTTGGACTGAAGCCTGACTTGAGTCCAGAGTTTAAGTAAGTGAGCAGGCCACCATGTTTTTGTGTCTGCTAATTTAGTATGAGTATGTACAGGGAAATGGAAGATGGAAGGGAGGAGGAGGTCTGTTTGTTAAAATGTATCTACAGTGACTGTTTTAAGGATACAGTGTAGCTGCTATTAGTAAATGTATTCTAACAATATCACTCATATAATGATAATGTATATATGGGTCATGTATTGACATGCTACAGGTGTGACACATAGATTGCTCACTTTATGTCCCTTTTTCCATATTACCTGCCCATAGTCTTTCATGGCTTCCCTTTGCCCTCCCCCCTCAGATTAGTCTCTCATACACACTGATTTCTGTATCACTCGCATCCGCCCTCCAACTGAGCAGCTGTTAAGCTGCAAATCTCCCTCCGCCAGCTCTCAGTGAGCAGATGGCACAAAGATGCCAAGTTTTAACTGCCCAGGCATATTCCTGCCCGTACTTCTCAGTATGTTCATATGGTTTCATCACTCATCACTACCCACATATGTTTATCTCACCCATAAGCACCCTTATATTCTGCCATTAACAAAGTAGATCTTCAATCCCTAAATGCTTTAGCTCATAAAAAAATTCCCAACATCCAATTCTTATGGCATATTGCACCTCTACTTATTGTTGATTCAAGATCCAGCGTTTGGTCATATCTCGAGCTTATGCATCTGTTTAGGTGATCTGTAAGGCTCCTATCAGAGTATGGAAAGTGCAGGCGTGACAGAAGTTTGTTCTAGTTTCATGTCACAACAATGTGAACAAATGTAATACATTGAGAGAAAAAAAAGGGAGTGGGAGCTTCGACTCACTGAGAACGGACAGCACTACAATAGCCTGTCCTATAGGATGTTACCTACTCAAAAGGGCATCACTGTTTTATGCTTGTTTACACCACTACAGAGGAAACCACCCCATAAGGGCAGTCCAGACCTGAAATGCATTGTTTGTCTCCTCTGCACGAGGAACACAGCGAACCACAGACGTATATTCTGGCCTACATCAAGGCTCGACAAACACGGGTACTGTGAAACCCGCATGACGCTGAATCCAGTGGTACGCGAGGGAACATAGTGTGTGCACAGACTTCCTGCTCCGCCCCCTAATTCACCGTCTATAGTGTCTGAGCCCCGGGTGCTCAGCAGGGCTAGCGGCAAGGATGGTCTGTGCCTTTCAGCACAGACCAAAGTAGAACGGAAATGCACCCTACCCTGCAATGAGTTATATAGCAGTGGGAGGGAGGACGTATTAATTAAGATTAAAAAAAAAAGCTCACATGTATGTGTGATTGACTGTATTTGTGTGTGTGTGTGTGTGTGTGTGTGTGATTGACTGACTGTATGTGTGATTGACTGAATATATGTGTATGTGTGACTGACTGTGTGTGTGAGTCTGACTGTGTGTGTGTGTGGTATGGGAATGAATGACTGACTGACTGTATGTGACGTGTGTGTGTTTGTCTTGACTGTGTGTGTGTATGTGCTCCTAAATTTTTTTGCTGGCTCCTGAAACTCAGTTAAGTTTGTCAAGCCCTGGCCTACATTGACCTCTTCAGTGTGGTGCGGCTGATATCCCTCCAGGTGCAACAAGCCAAGTGGGTCTGGGACAGTTCATCGCTGCCATTTCACAACTGACAGTCAGCACTGAACTGTCAGCACACTCAAATACAGTAATAACCCCCCAATAAATGAACCCCCGACCCTAATACTAACCCGGAATACCAATGCTATCCCTTAATACTAACCCTGAACCTCAATACTAACCCCTAATACTAAGCACTAATACGAATCCTAAGCCCTAATACTAACCCCTAATAACCTGAACCTTAATTGTAACCCCTCTAATATTAACCTTCTATGCAATCCTGTAATGAACTGTCCTGTGATGAACAGGATATCGCGCGAGAGGTTGCAGTGAAGCGGCTGCGTGGCAGCAGCCCTGATGAACCGTCCCATCCTTAGCCAGGGAACCAGCCATTTGGACATACCCTGATAACGCATGGAGACAAAAAAATGGGGGGAGCACAGACTCACCAAGAACAGACAGCAGTACAATAGCATCTCCTATAGGGTAGTACCTACTAGGGAGGACAACACCATTATATTCTTGCTTACACCATCATAGAGAAAACAACTCCATTAGCATATGCCAAATGATCTGTATGTTTCATGAACCTATCTCAGTTTAGATTTTTTGTTCTCACAGGTGGGATGCCTACAGGGGTGGACTGACAACTCATGGGGCCCCTGGGCAATAGATGGTCATTGGGCCCCCTTGTGCCTGCCCAACATACATAGAAGCCCTGCCCACTTAATCACACACAGTCATCTACAAGTATGCAGTTACATAGACACACATATACATTCACATTCATACATGCAGTCAGTCATATACACATACAGTCACACAGAAACACACATATACAGTCACACATGCAGTCAGTCTCACACACACACACACACACAGAAACACATATATGCAGTCAGTCACATACACACACACACACATATATATCCAGTCACACATGCAGTCAGTCACATATATATACATACACACAGAAACACATATATACAATCACATAGAAACATAGAAACATAGAATGTGTCGGCAGATAAAAACCATACGGTCCATCTAGTCTGCCCAATCACACATGCAGTCAGTCACATACAGTCACACAAACACATATGTACAGTCACACATGCAGTCAGTCACATACACATACATACATACATACATACACACACATATATGCAGTCAGTCACATACACACACACATATACAGTCACACATGCAGTCAGTCACAAACACACACAGAAACACATATATGTCAGTCAGTCACATACATGCACACAGAAACAAACCTATACAGTCAGTCACATACACATACATACACACAGAAACAGACCTATACAGTCACACACACACACACATATATATGCAGTCAGTCACATACACACACAGAAATACATATATACAGTCACACATGCAGTCAGTCAAATACAGTCACACAAACACACATATACAGTCACACATGCAGTCAGTCACATACACAGAGAAACACATTTGCACTCACACATGCAGTCAGTCACATACACATACATACATAAACATATATATATGCAGTCGCATACACACACACATATAGTCACACATGCAGTCAGTCACAAACACACACAGAAACACATATATGTCAGTCTGTCACATACACACACACATATATACAGCCACACATGCAGTCACTCACAAACACACAGAAACACACATATACAGTAAAACATGCAGTCAGTCACATACACATAGAAACACACACATGCCAACAGTATATATATATATTTTAATATTAAGAAAAAAAAACTATTTCAGTTCCTACTGGGGATGTTGGTATGCACTGGGTGCAGGTTGGGTGCGGGGGTCAGCCATGGTGTGCTGCACGGTCTCTACACAGTGCTGCACCACGTGTCACCCGGCTCTGTTTGAGCGCCGCTCGCTCCGGCTTAAGAGTGTGAGGACCTCACGTGGCACTCAGTAGATCACACACTTGGTGTAAGAAAATGTAGGGCTGGCACTGGAGGGAGGCATGCCTCTCATTTACTCTGTGAGATTACCTGCGCGTGGGAAAAAATATTTAAAGAAAGGTGGACAACAACATGTAACGGGAAACGCCCCGTGTAGCTATGAGCCGGTAGTTATGTCGTTATGTCAGCAGCAGGCCCCCTGCCTGGCTTGGGTCCTAGGGCACTTCCCGAGTGCCTTTATGGTCAGTCCGCCCCTGGAAGCCTATGACATATTATTTAGTGTACTACTGATGATTGGATCATACATCCCAGGTGCTCAACTATATCACTTCTTAATCTATTAATCCTGTATTTTGTCAGGGATGTTTAATACAAATATTAAATATGTATTGGGGAATTTATATATCAGTGACAATCATCTAATGCTAGAGCAACATTCATTTCTCACTGAGTTGTTTGATTCTATATATTCCCATATGCTGTCCTTTAAATTACTACAAGGATTTTGCACAATCCAACCACTGTATAGAGTGGACTGGCTTTAAAAAATCTAGCATTCATTTGTTCTCTTTTAGAATTTATTAACATATAGATGTAGACACAAACACAAAGAAAAGCCTTGAAAGAGAAGGCTGCTCTTGGAAGCTTTTCATCCCACAAGGATTTAGTCACAGACTAGCTAAAGATTTCAGGGTATAAGTTTAGATCACTATCTTATTTGTAATAATGACTACCACCCACAGAAGAGATTTAAACAAAACTGGAGCCTTGATAACACATCAATATTATTCTATCTCAAACAATCAAACACAAGGGTTTACTAAATTGATAATGAGATCAAGGCCTACATCCACAGGATTATAAAGAAGCAAGCCAACATGGAGAATGTACACACACAAGCATACGATTGCCAATAGCAGGATAATGTTTACAATAAACAGTATCCAGGTACAAAATATTACATTAGCATGGTGTGTTATTCTTGTAAATGCCACATCCAGGTAGTAGCAGGAGTAAAGTTGTCCTTAAGGGACAGTCTAACCCCAAACTCACTTTGATGCAACATGAAGATCACTGTTTGTATAGTGCATAGGCTTTTATTCCTGTGTGATTTCATGCAGGCATTCTGCATAAATCACATTTTTAATATTTGACTCAAACCCCCCCCAGTGATTACTCTGCATGTCCACAGCAGGTGAGGCAGCACTGGTTACATAGACACTGAGGATATACATTTTTTCCCAGTGCACCTCGGATTAAATATATTGTTTGGACTCTGAGTACCTTGCTCTTGTACACAGTAGGATTTCTTAACAGTGCAACACCTTGTCTGAGGACATCACTAGAAAGACAGGAAATTCCATACATTTGAATTGCATTATTCTCATTGGTTCCTGCAGAAAAAAAAAAAAGGAAATTACATTTACTCAGGTAGTGTGGGAATTTTATCTAGCTGTAAGTATTTTATATTTTAAACAATGCAAAATGTAAAACATGCATTTTAAAGTACCGTATTTATCGACATATAACACGCGCCGGCGTATAACACGCACCTCATTTTAAGAAATTTCAGGAAAAAAAACTTAAATTTCAAATAAAGAACTTTGAAGCCCAATATGCCAATTTAATATGCCAGGATATTGCCCCCAATATGCCATTTTAATATGCCAGATATTGCCCCCAATATGCCATTTTAATATGCCAGGATATTGCCCCCAATATGCCATTTTAATATGCCAGGATATTGCCCCCAATATGCCATTTAATATGCAGGATATTGCCCCCAATATGCCATTTAATATGCAGGATATTGCCCCCAATATGCCATTTTAATATGCCAGATATTGCCCCCAATATGCCATTTTAATATGCCAGGATATTGCCCCCAATATGCCATTTTAATATGCAGGATATTGCCCCCAATATGCCATTTTAATATGCAGGATATTGCCCCCAATATGCCATTTTAATATGCCAGATATTGCCCCCAATATGCCATTTAATATGCCAGGATATTGCCCCCAATATGCCAGGATATTGCCCCCAATATGCCATTTTAATATGCCAGGATATTGCCCCCAATATGCCATTTAATATGCCAGGATATTGCCCCCAATATGCCATTTAATATGCCATGATATTGCCCCCAATATGCCAGGATATTGCCCCTTAGTATGCTCGTTATGCCACCCTCCTCTCCCCCCTTCCCCAGACCCCAGCACTTACCTCGTTCCTGCTCTGTCCCCCGGTGCTCTGAAGCTGCATGGCTGTGAGGGAAGCGTTGTGAGCTTCCCTCCAGCCGCTCGGAACAATAAAGTTTGTTTAAAAAAAACCACACTTTATTGACCGCGCGGCTGGAGGGGAGTGCACAACGCTTCCCTCACAGCCACGCAGCTTCAGAGCACCGGGGGACAGAGCAGGAACGAGGTAAGTTTTAGATTTTTTTTTTTTTCGGCGATAAATACGGTACTTTGAAAGCACATTGACCCCTTCACGACAATGGACATGTCAGGCACGTCCAGCCGGTTCCCAACAATGGACGTGCCTGACACATCCTGTGGTGCAATGAGCTGTTTTCGAGATCAACGATGTCAAGGCAATAGCCAGCACTGAAATTTGGTGTCTGGGGCACACACGATCGCCCCACGGAGCAATCGTGGGCGCCATATTGACGGAGAAGCATGCTCCAGCAATATGGCTATGCCCTCTTGTGGTCATAGCTTCGGAAGTGAAAAAAATGTCACTTTAGTCGCTCTGAATATGTTGCTTGACTGCGCCTAGAAGCAAACAGCAACACTGAAAATATTTTTAAAAAGACTTACGGTAGTTTAATATTAGCATTAGGCTTAGATTAGCTGTTAGGGTTAAAATTAAATTATGGTTAGCATAAGGGAAAGGGTTAAAATTAAAGTTAAAATATATTAAGGGATAGCATAAGGGTTAGAGTTGGGGTTAAATTTAGGGTTAGGGTTACATTTAGGGTTCGGGTCAAAAGGTCAATATAGGAAAAAAACAAACTACACTATTTTTGGTTTTTGCTCCATAACGCGCAACAAAATGCAAAAAAACATGGAAACATGCACATTTCTGAATTCGGGACAACATTTAGATGGGGTCTTTTTTAATGAATGTATTTATGCAAATTATATTTTAGGTCAAAGTTTGAAAAAGTGTTTTTTTTTTTACATTTTATGTCAATATTTTATGATTTTTTTTGTAGTAAATTATAAGATATGATAACATAATGGTATCTAATGAAAGCCCTTCTTATGACGATAAAAACAACATATAATTTGTGTCCTTACAGTATGTGAGAGAGAAGAAAATTACAGCTAAACACAAACACCCCAGAAATGTAAAAACAGCCCTTGTCACCAAGGGAAAGTCAAGGTCAAAATGTCTTGTCACTAAGGGGTTAATATGCATTAACATTTGGAAGATGCATTTAGGGCACTAGACAGTCCCTTTAATGCCCCGTAATGTGTAGAATTCTTGCACTGGCAGAAGAAAATCACTTAATCACCTCAGACATCTCGTAGGAAATGCCATGATTAAGTAATTGATTTTCCTTCACTGACATGCTACATACCGAGGGATAACACTTCTAATGTGCCAGTCAATGGCATGTAAAATCGATATAATGGACATGATGGCAACCAACCTGTATTTACTTACAGCCATAGGAGAGCTGAAGCAGTTGTTTAATTCTTTTGATATAATATCTAAACCAATCTGTTAATTTACCTCTGTCTATGAATATGTATAGGCCCAAATAACAAAAATAATATTAAGCTGTAGTGATATCCTGCCCATCTATTTTTCTTTTTCTGTTTATATTATTTTTTGAGTGCAATGCAGTAAACAAGGTCACTTAAACGCTGAGGTCGTCAATTTGTAACGCAGTCCCTTCAGTTAGTAAAGTCTAACCAGTTGTCAAGTGACCTGATTTCATTTGTCAATTTGTCCCACTTATCTTGCACAATACTTATTAGATTGTTAACACCTTGACACTTCTTAGCATCTTCATCTTCTTTCATTAATCATTATTACCTTCTTTTCAGTATCAATAGAAGCTCCAAAATGCCTTTGTTCATCATTGTTCTTGCCTCATCACATGTCCACTGATATTTTGCTAGTACTGAGGTACAGGATGCATAAGTGCAGATATAGGATTTATAGAGGTACAACATGAATAGGTACATATATAGGATAGATAGAGGTACAACATGAATAGGTGCAGATATAGGATAGATATAGGTACAGATTGCATAGAGGTACAGGATGTATAGGTACAGATATAGGATAAATAGAGGAACAACATAAATAGTTACATATATAGGATAGAGGTACAACATAATAAGGTGCAAATATAGGATAGATATAGGTAGATTGTACAGGTACATAGGTAGTATTAAGGCACAAGATGTGTAGGTACAGATACAGGATAGATAAATTAATAGATAGATAGATAGATAGATAGATAGATAGATAGATAGATAGATAGATACAGGCATAGGATGCACAGGTACAGATATGGGATACATAGAGGTACAGGATGCATAGGTACAGATATAGAATAGATACAGGTACAGATTGCATAGGTACCGATATAGTATTGTGGTACAGGATGCATAGGTACAAATATAGGATAGAGGTACAACATGAATAGGTACAAATGTAGGATAGCTATAGGTACAGATTGCATAGTTACAAACTACTCTGTCCTCACCCCTATTATATTTATTATTTGATCTCATACAAATTACACATGTATGAATACTTATATACTCTGGTCTCATTCCCCAATACCCTTATGTCCTGCCTTTACTATCCAGTACATCTACAGTCTGTCCTCACCATGAAGTATATCTGTCATTTGCCCTTCATCCAGCCATACTCACCAGCTGTATTACATAACACAGTAATATTAATTTTTATAATGTTAACAATTTACATAGCATTTGGCATGTATTTACAAACTCAATTAGACACAAACACTGAGCAAAACAGGTAGCGAGAGCTTTGCTTACAAACTTATAATGTAATAGAAGTGGACACTTTGTAAAGATTGTAGAGGACTTTGTTCATTGATGTCAGTAGTTTAAATCTGATCCTTGAATAAATGGGAACCCAGTAGAGGCATCTGCACCGGGAAGGGTTGTCAACCGTTGTCCGGGGGAAAATTGGCACACAGAATCCCATTAAAACATGTTTTTTTCTCTTAATTTATACATTCTACTTAAACAATGTATAGCTTTTTCTTTTGTTTTAATCTGTTTTGTTTCTTGCTTTGTTAAAACAGATTACATCAGTGTAATAAATGGTAAAACATTTATGTCACAATAATGAACAATCATATACAAATAACTTAAAGGTCACATTCCTACAGGTGGCCGAGGGACATCATCAGGACCAAAATCAGAAATTGGGGGCCCCTTACAGATCAAATGGTCTGGTTCCCCACCTCCCCCATTACATTTTTCATTTTGCTATTGCCATCATATCACCTTGCACACCCAAGGACATACCTCATCACCCACATTGCACACCCAGGACATGCCCCAGCACCCACATTGTACACCCAGGACTTGCCCCATCTGCCACATTGAAAACACAGGACATGCCTCATCACCCACACTGTACAACAAGGACATGCTCCAGCACCCACACTGCATACCCAAGATGTATCCCGGGACTCAAATTGCACACCCAGATCATGTCCCAGCATCCACATTACACATCCAGGACATGCCCCAGCACCCACATTGCACACCCAGGACTTACCCCATCCAGCAACCGCTTTGCATCCACAGGGTATATCCCAGCACATGCCCCATCACCCACATTACACATCCAGGACATGCTTCGTCACCCACATTGCAGACCTATGACTTGCCCCAGCACACCAGGACTTGCCCCATCATGCACATTGCACACCCAGGAGATCCCCTACCACCCACATTGCACATCCAGGACATGCCCAAAACCCACACACCAGACCAAGGACTAAACCCAGCACACCAGGACATTCCCAGCATCCACTTTACATACCCAGGACATTCCCCATCTCCCACATTGCAGCGCCAGGTCAAGCCCCATCAACTACTTTGAACACCCAGGACATGCCCAATCACCCATAGTGCAGACCCAGGACTTGTCCCAGCACATCAGGGCATGCCTCATCATGCACTTTGCAAACCCAGGACATGCCCCAGCACCCACACTGCACACCCAGGACTTACCACAGCCAGCACCCACTTTGCATCCACAGGGCATGCCCCAGCAAATCCCCCATTACCCACATTGCACATCCAGGACATGCTCCATCACCCAAATTGCAGCCCCAGCACTTATCCCAGTACCCCAGGACATACCCCATCACCCAAATTGCACACTCAGGACATGCCCAACTCCCACATTGTAAACAGAGGACATGCCCCATCACCCACATAGCACAAGCAGGACATGCCCATCACTAACATTAAACACCTAGGACTTACTACAGCAAACACACACAGCTCCCTGGTGTCTAATGGCAGGTAGCATGGTATCTTTGTGCTGCCTAAATGGTCTGAAGTCTAAGCACCGGCAGTTCATAAGACCCCTGATGCTCTGGCCTCAGAACCCACGCAGGGGCACGAAAGGCAGCATGGGAGGGTGTCTGTGTACCTGGGCAGCGTGGAGACATCCAGCTGGATGCTCACCGCATAAAGGCTGGTGAGGGGAGATCTGTGGATGTCCCCAGCTAGCGCCCCACCCAGCTTTTTTTATTTTTAAAAAATATTTAAGGCGGCCCCAAGTGGGCCCTCCATGACCTCCACACCCGTGACAAATGTATTGTCTGTCACCCCCTTATGCGGCCCTGGGTATCAGATCTCTAAACATACAACATGTATGCTAAACTATTTAAGGCAGTTGGTCACGGTGGCGTACTTACCGTTGGTGCAGGGGTCGCAGCTGTGACCAGGTCCGTCTGCCCTGTCGACAGCTGCAAAAAATAAAAATAACTAGCACATCAACGAGCAACTGATGAGCAAAATAATGGAAAATGATGGGCAATATATGACTGGCAAATTATGGCCAAAATATGACTGGAAAATGAAGGGCAAAATATGACTGGCAAATGATGGACAAAATAACACTGGCAAATGATGGGCAAAATATGACTGGCAAACTATGGACAAAGAAAACTATGACTGGCAAATGATGGGCAAAATATGACTAGCAAATGATGGGCGAAATATGACTGGCAAATGATGGGCAAAATATGACTAGCAAATGATAGGCAAAATAATACTGGCAAATGAATTGCAAAATAACTGGCAAATGAAGGGTAAAATATGATGGGCAAAATATGACTGGCAAATGGGCAAAATACAACTGGCAAATGGGCAAAATAACATTGTCAAATGGGCAAAATATGACTAGCAAATGATGGGCAAAATAACACTGGCAAATGGGCAAAATATGACTAGCAAATGATGGGCAAAATAATACTGGCAAATTGGCAAAATATGGCTAGCAAATGATGGGCAAAATATGACTAGCAAATGATGGGCAAAATAACACTGGCAAATGATGGGCAAAATATGACTAGCAAATGATGGGCAAAATATGACTGGCAAATGATGTGCAAAATAATACTTGCAAATGAATGGCAAAATAACTGGCAAATGAAGGGTAAAATATGATTAGCAAATGATGGGCAAAATAATACTGGCAAATGAATGGTAAAATAATACTGGCATATTAATGGCAAAATAAAACACGGAGGGTGATGGTATATTAATGGACAAATTGTCTATTGCATATTAATGGGCAAATTGTCTGTGCCATATTAATAGGCAGGCTAATAGTGGCATATTAAGGGGAAATTGGAGGTGGCATATTTATGGGCAGGCTAATAGTGGCATATTAATGGGAAATTGACTGGCATATTGGCAATCTGGCTGTGGCATATTTATGGGCAGGTTAAAAGTGGCATATTAATGGGGAAAATGGCTGTGGCATATTAATGGGCAGGCTAATAGTGTCATATTAATGGGGAAAATGGCTGTGGCATATTAATTGGCAATCCGAATGTCTGGCAGTGGCATATTGATGGGCAGGCTAATTGTGGCATAATGGACAAATTGGCTGTGGCATATTAATTGGCAAATTGGCTGTGGCCAGAGTGATACTGTGGCATGTTCTGTGGGGCAAAATAACATGTACTATGCAGGAAAGTGACATTGTGGCATGTTCTGCAGGGGCAGTTCAGTGGGATTAAGTGACACTGTGGCATGCCAAATCGTGTGGATGCAATATGAGTACAAGCTAGGTGCTGTGGGTACTGTATAGTGCTGTGTTAAGACCTTTAGGTGCAATGTGGGTGCAGAGGAACATAATAAAAATAAGAAATTAACAATTCTTCAACAACATTTTCATTACATATGAAAATAGTTGAATATAATATTAGAAAGTTCATATATGTATACATGCAACTAGTTATATACATATATTTGGGGTCCACCTCAAGCTTTTGAAAAGGCTGGACATTTTTTAATGTTTTTTTTTGTGGTCAGAAAAGTAATATTACTTTACTGAGAGGGTGGTGGATGAATGGAATAGCTTTACAGCAGAAGTGGTAGAGGTTAATACATTAATGAGTTTAAGCATGCATGGGATAAGCATAAGGCTATCCTAGATATAGGATAAGGCCAGAGACTAATGAAAGTATTAATTTACTGAGAGTAGTGGATGCCTGGAATAGTCTTCCAGTAGAAGTGGTAGAGGTTAATAGAGTAAATAGGGTTGACACCTGGCCGGTAAAACATTGGCTAGACCCCAATGTTAAGTCTATGGAGGCTGTATTTTTCTGAAGAAAAGGTTGCAACCCTAAGAGTAAATGAGTTTAAGCATGCATGGGATAGGCATAAAGCTACCCTAGATATAAGACAAGGCCAGGCATAAAGCGGAACAGTTGGGAGGCATGTAAGTGGCATTTCTGGGGTGGAGTTGCATGGTGGGGTCAGGGGGCCCCAGGGCAATTGGTTTCTAGTTACGCCTCTCGGTGGTCGATAACCAATTTCTCTAAACATGCAAAAAGTATACTAGATCTCATATATGTAAAACATTTGGATCTCAGCCAAACTTTGATAGCAGTACCAATTAAGAATAAAGTTGAGGTTCTAATTAGTGCAATAGCGCTCCCTTGTGCCCTTAATTAATGTAGCATCTTGTAATGCAGGGGAAAGAATTAAAAATATTTAAGGAGAAAAGGAAACAGTAAAAGAAAAAGAAAAGGGGACATCAAAGGGGAAAGCAAGAGGGAAGAGAACACGGAGCATACAAAAGTTGCAGCAAAAGGAAAAAGCACTGCCAAAATGGGCCAACATCTACAGAGTGTGGCTGAACAAAAACAAAATCACCCCATATCTCTGAGTGCGGAGGGGGGTTGTCCACGAGTGCGGGGGCAAGAAAACAGTGAGCCCAATATGCAGAGAATAAAAATGAATTCCCAAAATAAGTGTGGTTCAAAACAGAAAAACAAGCGACAACAAGTCATTTAAAAATGAATTTTCATGTGAGCAGCATGTCATCTGTGGAATTGATGTCCCTGAGTGCAATCTGGCAGGGGATGAGTTTTGTGTCCCAGCAGCAGACCTAAGTGAGGTTACAATTCCATGTATCACGGGCTCCTGGGCATGTGGCTTTCAAATACAGTCCAACAGTTCTTAGCTGAGAAATATATCAGTGTCCACATGATAGAGTCCATTTGTTTATAGAGTGGGGTCCATAGTTTCAGTTATATGTCGAAGTCAGTGGGTATTCGTCTGATGGGCGAATAGACTCAAAGTCAGGGGCATTGCTAGGCTCCAAAATTATCTGGGGCTACTGCCCAAGGTTTAAATCATACTTAAAATACAGGCATGTGTCAAGATAGATAGGTAGACAGACAGAGGTGCAGGATTCATGGGTACATATATTAGAAAGATACATGGATAGATAAAGAAACAGGTCCAGGACTTATAGGTACAGATATAGGATAGACAAAGATACAACATGCAAAGGTACAGATATATGATAGACCAGGGGCGGATCCAGAGTCTGATCTCGGGAGGGGCACATGTCAGTCTATCTTTTCCTCTCTCCCATGTCCGTCTGTCTTTTCCACTCTCTCATGTCCTCTCCCTTCCCATGTCTGTCGCACTCCTCTCACTCCCCATGTCCCTCTGTCTCTCTTCCTTCCATGTCCGTTTCTCTCCTCTTCCTTCCCATGTCCGTCTTTGTATCCTCTTCTTTCCCATGTCCGTCTGTCTCTCCTCTCATTTCCCAGCTGTCTGTCTCTCCTCTCCCATCCCACGTCTGTCTGTCTCTCCTCTCCCATGTCTGTCTGTCTCTCCTCTGCCATCCCATGTCTGTCTGTCTCCCCCATCAGTGTTGTCTCCTCTCTCCCCCATGTTCTCTCCTCTCTCTCCCCCCAGTGGTGTGGTTTTGTGCTGCCCTAGGTAGACAAAAGTTGGGCACCCCCCCCCCCCACTCACGATGCACACCCACGACATGACCCATAACCCACGTTGCACACCAAGGACATGCCCCATCACTCCATTTACATGCCTCCATCACCCCATTACATACACATTGCCAATATTATTTGCCATTAATATGCCCCAGCCAATTTGTCCAATAATATGCCAGTATTATTTGCCATTAATAAGTCACAGCCAAATTGCCCAATAATATGCCAGTATTTGCCATTTAATCTGCCCCTGCTAATTTGCCCAATAATATGCCACTGCTAATTTGCCCAATAGTATGCCAGTGTTATTTGCCATTTTATATGCCCCAGCCAATTTGGCCAATAATATGCCACTATTATTTGCCATTTAATCTGCCCCTCCTAATTTGCCCAATAATATGACACTGTTATTTGCCATTAATATTCCCCTGCCAATTTTCCCTGCAAGTGTGTGTATTTTGTTTTTTTAAAGCAGCGTTTTTTTTCTCTCCTCTTCTCGGGGGGTGGAGGTGGGGCAATTACCCCGTTGCCCCCCCCCCCCCCCCCGGATCCGCCACTCGGATAGACAAAGATATAACATGCATAGGTACAGATATAGGATGTAACAGGACACCTACCCAAGCTTGGTAGCACCTCTGCCTGTTGATTGAAATCACCTCCATAGCCCCCGATTTAAGCTCAGCATCCACACAGCAAGTCTTTCCTGGAACCTTGCTCTTTGTACCCAAATAGCACAAGCATTTAGGTACAGCAAGAATGAACCGACTCTCTTTCGGTTTATAGACTTTCGGTTTATGGAATGTATGTAATTCTATTGGTATTCTATAAACCAAAATAGAGTTTAAATAGGTCAATTCATATGAATGGGGACTCTATTTCGGTTTATAGAATACTAATAGCATTACATGCATTCCATAAACCGAAAGTCTATATACCGAAAGAGAGTCGGTTTATAGACTTTCGGTTTATGGAATGTAATGCTATTGGCTTTCTATAAACCGAAATAGAGTCCCCATTCATACGAATTGACCTATTTTAACTCTATTTCGGTTTATAGAAAACCAATAGCATTACATACATTCCATAAACCGACATAATGAACGACTTTCGGTTTATGGAATGTATGTAATGCTATTGGTATTCTATAAACCGAAATAGAGTTAAAATAGGTCAATTCGTATGAATGGGGACTCTATTTCGGTTTATAGAATACTAATAGCATTACATGCATTCCATAAACCGAAAGTCTATATACCGAAAGAGAGTCGGTTTATAGACTTTCGGTTTATGGAATGTAATGCTATTGGCTTTCTATAAACCGAAATAGAGTCCCCATTCGTACGAATTGACCTATTTTAACTCTATTTCGGTTTATAGAATACCAATAGCATTACATACATTCCATAAACCGAAAGTCGTTCATTATGTCGGTTTATGGAATGTATGTAATGCTATTGGTTTTCTATAAACCGAAATAGAGTCGGTTTATAGAATACCAATAGCATCACATCCATTCCATAAACCGAAAGTCGTTCATTATGTCGGTTTATGGAATGTATGTAATGCTATTGGTCTAATAGCATTACATACATTCCATAAACCGACATAATGAATGACTTTTGGTTTATGGAATGTATGTAATGCTATTGGTATTCTATAAATTGAAATAGAGTTGTAATAGGTCAATTTGTATGGATGGGGACTCTATTTCGGTTTATAGAATACCAATAGCATTACATGCATTCCATAAACCGAAAGTCTATAAACCGAAAGAGAGGTTAAAATAGGTCAATTCATACGAATGAATAAAACGAAACGAAAATAATGAACGAATTTCGTCTGAAATGAATGCAGTAATGAACGAATTTTGTTTTGGACGAAATAAATAATATTGTGCCAGTCAGAGCCCAGTAATATTGTGCCATTACAATAGCAGGGTAATGGCACAATATTACTGGGCTCTGACTGGCACAATATTACTGGTATCTGACTGGCACAATATTACTGGTATCTGAGTGGCACAATATTCCTGGTATCTGACTGGCACAATATTACTGGTATCTGACTGGCACAATATTACTGGGCTCTGAGTGGCCCACTATTACTGGGATCTGACTGGCACAATATTACTGGGCTCTGAGTGGCACAATATTACTGGGCATCTGAATGGCACAATATTACTGGATATCTGACTGGCACAATATTACAGGCATCTGACTGGCACAATATTACTGGGCTCTGAGTGGCCCACTATTACTGGGATCTGACTGGCACAATATTACTGGGCTCTGAGTGGCACAAGATTACTGGGCATCTGAATGGCACAATATCACTGGTCTCTGAATGGCACAATATTACTGGGCTCTGAATGGCACAATATTACTGGCATCTGAGTGGCACAATATTACTGGGCTCTGAGTGGCACAATATTACTGGGCTCTGAGTGGCACAATATTACTGGTATCTGACTGGCACAATATTACTGGACTCTGAGTGGCACAATATTCCTGGTATCTGACTGGCACAATAGTACTGGAATCTGACTGGCACAATATTACTGGGCTCTGAGGGGCACAATATTACTGGGCATCTGACTGGCACAATATTACTGGGCTCTGACTGGCACAATATTACTGGGCTCTGAATGGCACAATATTACTGGTATCTGACTGGCACGATATTACTGGGCTATGAGTGGCACAATATTACTGGGCATCTGAATGGCACAATATTACTAGTATCTGACTGGCAAAATATTACAGGCATCTGACTGGCACAATATTACTGGGCTCTGAGTGGCCCACTATTACTGGTACCTGACTGGCACAATATTACTGGGCTCTGAGTGGCACAATATTACTGGGCATCTGAATGGCACAATATTACTGGGCTCTGAATGGCACAATATTACTGTCATCTGAGTGGCACAAAATTACTGGGCTCTGAGTGGCACAATATTACTGGGCTCTGAGTGGCACGATATTACTGGGCTCTGAATGGCACAATATTACTGGGTTCTGAATGGCACAGTATTACTGGCATCTGAGTGGCACAATATTACTGGGCTCTGAGTGGCCTAATATTACTGGTATCTGACTGCCACAATATTACTGGTATCTGATTGGCACAATATTACTGGGCTCTGAGTGGCACAATATTCCTGGTATCTGACTGGCACAATATTACTGGTATCTGACTGGCACAATATTACTGGGCTCTGAGTGGCACAATATTACTGGTATCTGACTGGCACAATATTACTGGGCTCTGAGTGGCACAATATTCCTGGTATCTGACTGGCACAATAGTACTGGCATCTGACTGCCACAATATTACTGTCATCTGAGTGGCACAATATTACTGGGCATCTGAATGGCACAATATTACTGGTATCTGACTGGCACAATATTACAGGCATCTGCCTGGCACAACATTACTGGGCTCTGAGTGGCCCACTATTACTGGTATCTGACTGGCACAATATTACTGGGCTCTGAGTGGCACAATATTACTGGGCATCTGAATGGCACAATATTACTGGGCTCTGAATGGCACAGTATTACTGGGCTCTGAATGGCACAATATTACTGGCATCTGATTGGCACAATATTACTGGGCTCTGAGTGGCACATTATTACTGGGCTCTGGGTGGCACAATATTACTGGGCTCTGAGTAGCCCAATATTACTGGTATCTGACTGCCACAATATTACTGGTATCTGACTGGCACAATATTACTGGGCATCTGAATGGCACAATATTACTGGGCATCTGAATGGCACAATATTACTGGGCTCTGAATGGCACAATATTACTGGCATCTGACAAGCACAATATTACTGGTATCTGACTGGCACAATATTACTGGTATCTGAATGGCATAATATTACTGGGCTCTGAGTGGCACAATATTACTGGTATCTGAATGACATAATATTCCTGGGCTCTGAATGGCATAATATTACTGGGCTCTGAATGGCATAATATTACTGGGCTCTGAATGGCACAATATTACTGGCATTTGAATGGCACAATATTACTGGTATCTGAATGGCACAATATTACTGGCATATGAATGGCACAATAATACTGGCATCTTAATGGCACAATAATACTGGCATCTTAATGGCACAATGGTATTGGCATCTGAATGGCACAATAATACTGGCATATTAATGGGCAAATTGGCTGTGGCTTATTAATGACAAAATGGATACTGCGTATAATTGGGCAAATTGGCTGTTATAGAGAGAGAGAGAGATATGTGTATGTATAGATATGTATTGTTTTAGAATTGTACAATTGTCACCTCGTGGGGCTCCTGTGTTGCATAATTAATGGCGGTCCCATGTCTGGCATAATTATGGGGCGCTTGTGTGTGGCATATTTATTGGGTCCCATGTGTGTGGCATATTTATTGGGTCCCATGTGTGGCATAATTAAGGGACTCTTTTGTGTGGCATAATTATGGGGCACCTCTGTGTGTGTGGCATAATTATGGGGCACCTGTGTGTGTGTGGCATAATTAATTGGGCAGAGGTGAGGCATCAATAGTGGGGCTCTGGTGTGGCATAATTTATGGGGCTCTGGTGGGGCATAATTATGGGGCACCTGTGTTTGCGTGGCATAATTAATTGGGCTGAGGTGAGGCATAAATGGTGGGGCTCTGGTGTGGCATAATTTATGGGGCTCTGGTGTGGCTTAGTTAATAGGCCATCTTACTGGCATTACTAAGGAATCTGTTTGACACCATGAGTTTCCGCACCGGGTGACACCAACCCTAGTGACGCCTCTGGATAGATAGATAGATAGATAGATAGATAGATAGATAGATAGATAGATAGATAGATAGATAGATAGAGGATGCATAGGTAAAGATACAGGATTGATAGAGGTACAGGATGCTGCATAGGTACAGAAAAGATATAGGTACAGACTGCATACAGTGAGGGGGAAAAGGGAGTGCTCCTAATTTCAGCTTGTTACCTGTATAAAAGACACCTGTCCACAGAAGCAATCAATCAATCAGATTCCAAACTCTCCACCATGGTTAAGACCAAGGAGCAGTCCAAGGATGTCAGGGACAAGATTGTAGAACTACACAAGGCTGGAATGGGCTACAAGACCATAGCCAAACAACTTGGTGAGAAGGTGACAACAGTTGGTGCGATTATTCACAAATGGAAGAAACACAAAATAACTGTCAGTCTCCCTTGGTCTGGTGCTCCATGCAGGGTCTCACCTCGTGGAGTTTCAGTGATCATGAAAACGGTGAGGAATCAGCCCAGAACTACACGGTAGGATCTTGTTAATGATCACAAGGCAGCTGGGACCATAGTCCCATTGGTAACAAACTAAGCCGTAAAGGACTGAAATCCTGCAGCGGCCTCAAGGTCCCCCTGCTCAAGAAAGCAGATGTTTTCATACATTGAAAATTGGTTGTGGATGGGTATTCCAGCATGACAATGGCCCAAAACACACAGCCAAGGCCAGGGCTGTCTTTAATAGTGATTGGACCCTGGGCAAGCATTTGCTTGGGCCACCTGGACCCTGCCCCCTCCCCTGCATGCAATCCTGCCATCCATCTCAATGTTACCCCCCCACACACACATATGCCATAATTGTTGTGCCATTCAGATGCCAGTAATATTGTGCCTTTCAGATGCCAGTAATATTGTGCCATTCAGAGCGCAGTATTATTGTGCCAGTCAGAGCCCAGTAATATTGTACAATTCAGAGCCCAGTAATATTGTGCCAGTCAGATGCCCGCAATATTGTGCCAGTCAGATGCCTGTAATATTGTGCCAGTCAGATGCCTGTAATATTGTGCCAGTCAGATGCCTGTAATATTATGCCAGTCAGATGCCTGTAATATTGTGCCAGTCAAATGCCTGTAATATTGTGCAAGTCAGATGCCTGTAATATTAAGCCAGTCAGATGCCTGTAATACTGACATATTATTGGACAAATTGGCTGGGGCATATTAAATGGCAAAATAATACTGGCATATTATTGGGCAAATTGGCTGGAGCATATTAAATGGCAAAATAATACTGGCATATTATTGGGCAAATTGGCTGGGGCATATTTATGGCAAAATAATACTGGCATATTATTATGCAAATTGGCTGGGGCTTATTAATTGCAAAATAATACTTGCATATTATTGGGAAAATTGGCTGGGGCATATTAAATGGCAAAATAATACTGACATATTATTGGACAAATTGGCTGGGGCATATTAATTGCAAAATAATACTTGCATATTATTGGACAAATTGGCTGGAGCATATTAAATGGCAAAATAATACTGGCATATTATTGGGCAAATTGGCTGTGGCTTATTAATAGCAAAATAATACTGGCATATTATTGGGTAAATTGGCTGTGGCTTATTAATGGGCAAATAATACTGACATATTATTGGGCAAATTGGCTGTGGCTTATTAAGGGGGAAATAATACTGGCATATTATTGGGCAAATTGGCTGTGGCATATTAATGGGAAAAGTAATACTGGCATAGTAACATAGTAATTTAGGTTTAAAAAAGTCCATCAAGTACAACCCTTCTACCTATCATTCCAGCTTTTGATCCAAAAGAAGGCAAAAAACCCTAAGGATGCTATTTTGAATTTTGCCTCCTAGGGGTTGCAAACCTGGTTGCCAACTACAAGAAACATCTGACCTCTGTGATTGCCAACAAGGGTTTTTCCACCAAGTACTATGTCGAAGGGGGTCAAATACTTATTTCACTCATTGACATGCAAATCAATTTATAACTTTTTATAACTTTTTTGACATGAGTTTTTCTGTATTTTTTTTTTATTCTGTCTCTCTCTGTTAAAATACACCTACCATTACAATTATAGACTGATCATTTCTTTGTAAATGGGCAAATGTTCAAAATCAGCAGGGGATCAAATACCTTTTTCCCTCACTGTAGGTACAGATATAGGATAGATAAGTGTTCCGGCGACCTGTGCATTCCCTCCTTATGCCTGTCTCTATCCTCTCCCTACATGTATGTCTCTCCCTTCCCATGTTTTTGCCTTTCCTCTTCATTGCCATGTCTGTCTCTCTCCAACTCCCCCATATCTGTTCTCTCTCCCCCTCCTCCCCCATATCTGTTCTCTCTCCCCCTCCTTCCCATATCTGTTCTCTCTCTTTCCCCCTCCTTCCAAATATCTGTTCTCTCTATCCCTCCACCCCATATCTGTTCTCTCCTCCTTCCCATATCTGTTCTCTCCACCCCCTCCTCTGTTCTCTTCCCCTCTCCTCTGTTCTCTCCTCCCCTCCTCTGCTCTCTTCCCCTCTCCTCTGTCCTCATCCCCTCTCCTCTGTTCTCTCCTTCCCCCTCTTTCCCCATATCTATTCCCTCTCCCCCTCCTCCCTATATATGTTCTCTTCCTCCCCCCTCCTCTGTTGTCTTCCCCTCTCCTCTGTTCTCTCCTCCCCCTCCTCTGTTCTCTCCTCCCCTCCTCTGTTCTCTTCCCCTTTCCTCTGTTCTCTACTCCCCCTCCTGAGTTCTCTCCTCCCCCTTCTCTGTTCTTTCCTCCCCTCCTCTGAGCCGCACTTACTTATGCTGCCCGCAGCTCCCAGTGAAGCAGATGACGCTCTGCTTCACAGAGTGGGGGTGGAGCTTCACCTCACACCCAGTGAGCTCTGTCCCGTCCCTGGATCAATCAGTTCAGCCGAGCAGAGGGCTGGTGAGGGGAGATGTTCTGATCTGCCCATCTAGTGCCTCTACCGGCAAACTTTTTTGCGCGGTTGTACAGGTCGCACACCCCTAAGGACGGCCCTGGATATAGGTACAGATTGCATAGGTAAAGATATAGTATTGAGGTGCAGAATGTATAGATATAGGATAGATAGAGGCAGAGGTGACTCTAGGAACAATATATGGGCAAGCACATAACATACTACAGCCAAAACTGGGGCGAGGAGGGGAAACTAATAATTTACACCAGTAAATCATATATATATATTTCTTTTAAACTGCTCAGTTTTTACCCCTTTATAAAAAATGTAAAACTACCAGGATACTTGGGACGTCAAACTCATGAGGTTTTACATCAAAAACACACATAAACTACTAAATTGTGTGGCCTCTTGTATAACCACATAGACAAGGCTGACCTTAGGTGTTCAGGAGCACTGTGCCCCACCCCCCAAGTAGGGTTGCCCCCTGGCCGGTAAAAAATTGGCGCCAGGCCAATGTTTGCACTCAGGAATGCACCCTTAACCCTAGGGGTTTTATCCTTCAACCCTAGGTTTTATCCTTCAACCCATGAACCAACTTTGCACTCAGGACTTGCCCCAAAACCCACTTTGCACTCAGGAATTACCCCCAAATCCACTTTGCACTCAGAAATTGCCCCCCAAACCCACTTAGAACTCAGGAATTGCCCCCAAACTTCCTGTTCACTCATGTATTGCCCCCCCCCCCCCAAACCCACGTTGCACTCAGGTATTACCTCCCAAAATCCACTCTGCAATCAGGAATTGCCCCCCAAAACCCACTTTGCATTTTGAGGTTTTGGACTTATTGGCCTCTAGGAGCCCTCTCATGAGTCGTCTGAGTCGTCGTACTCAGGTGCAGTGGCCAGTCAAGCTGCAGCATAAATGTGCCTAAATCTGGTACAGTGGAGCAGGAAAGTTTATCTTTTTGTTTTCTTTTTTCTTACCATTTCAGAGTGCTTCCTAGGGGTACTCCTCTTGGTCACTGTGGTCATTAATATTGCAGAGTTTTTGCCAATTTACTCCTGTAACACAAATACAATCGGGCTCATGGCCAGCTGGGCTCACTCCATTTTTTATGTCTACATTAACAGTACTATACAAACTATATTTAGGTGACAAGCGTCTTTAAACCTCAGTTCCTCTGTAACCCACACTTGCTAGTTGGTCTTTTATTGTATCCATATTATGCTCCCCAAATTGTAGATATATATTAGTCACATTTTATTTGGGGCATACAGGTTATGTGACTAACGTGGCGCTACAAAAACATATAATCCTAATAAATCGGCAGCTCACAGTATAGAAAAGTGCAACCTCATCCACAATTCTTAAAGTAGTACAAAAATACAGCAAATAACTGGAGCGCTACACAATATAAATAATATTAAAGCCAACAGATAAGTGATATTAGTGAGAGAGAAAAACAAAATATACTTATAAATCGATTAACTCTTGATAGTCGGGTTTTTTCTTTAAACGAGGGCAGGATCCAATAAATCACATAGGAACATGCAAGAGATACAGAGAGAATGCAGAGCTTTGTATTATCCGAATAGAGCTGTGTTTATTTAGAAAAAATATTATGGTCTATATGTGTATGACCACAAAATATGAATAAATGCTGTCAAGGATAAAATAATATAAAAATATATAACAATTTATTAAACACTTTAAATAAAATATTTTTATCCCTCGTCAGGGTTAAAAGATAATAATGATAAACAGCTGTATTAACTAAAAGAGAACACAGAAATAATTCTACATGCTACAATAGATGCTGATACAAGTAGCGAATAAAAACAATTGCAAATACAAGTTACAGAATGTAGCCGATATTTTCAACGAGCAGGCTTACACTTTCAGACGGTGGGACCTGCTCCACAGGCTCCCACAGAAAAGCTTTGGGCTTCTCGAAAGCCCCACCCGGTAACCAGATTCAGCGGTGATGATAATCTCGCTGTAGAGGGAACCTTCCCAATCCTCTCGTGTCAGGCTGCGGGTTTGCTGTTAATTTGCTCCGTTTTCAGCTGTATTCAGAGGGACTGACTGGGTAAGGTCCTTTGTGGATATAAATGTAAATCCACAGTAAAGTCCGGGTAATAATATAATAAATCCAAGGGGGAAAAAAAGGCACTACGCATTCGCCTGATCGGCTTCTTCAAGGTGCATTTTATTTGGGGCTTCTTCTCTGTAAGTGGCAGCACTGACCCTTCAGGTAACCGATCTACAGGGCTGCATGCACCAAATGTAGGCACCTGGAAGATTTGTCCTTTTTCCTGCATGATGCTATTCTATGTGTTTGTGTACATTCCTTTACTATACCCTTGTAGAGGTCTGTATATAAAGTAATCTAAAGGGATACTCTAGGCAGCAATCTTACTTTGATTCATATCTTAGGCACTCAACTACACATACACCAACAAGCCATAACATTATGAACCTTTGGATACACAAATGTGTTAATCCAATTGTTCCTGCGAGTGTATAGATTTATCACCGTTAATTCTCTTCGTAGTGATAACTTCCCCTGCACTGTGGCTATCTCGATATTTGGGTTATAGTGAATTTCTCCCTGTACCTCCCCAGATCCACATGTTATAAGTATGATTGTATCTATTAGCACTTTTTTATATTTATTTGCAGTTTATAAATATGGATATTAGCTCCCTGGGGATATAGGGCAGTCTCAGTTTTTTCTTGCGCTCATAGTGGGCTGGATCAGTTCCCAAGATTTGCAAAAGGAATATTTTAAGGCTAAGTACTGCAAAACGTAAGATACTAAATTGAAAACTACTAATGAAAAGGATTTAGAAATAATAATGATAACATACTTAGCAACAGTGCTCAATGCCAGTCAGCAGCTGCAATGGCCAATAAGATATTGGGATATATAAAAACAGGGTATTGATTGACGGGAGTATATTGCTTCTTTACAAGTCTATGCTATGGTAAGACCTCACCTTGAATATACAGTACAATTCTGGGTGCCAGTCTTTAAAGATGATATTATGGAACTAGAAAAAGTGCAAATGAGGCTACAAAATGAATAAGGGGATTGGAGGATCTTTTTTATGAAGAGGTACTTAAAAAGTTTCCTGGTGTCACTCCCCCCGTCTCCTAATGCCTGGTGTCAATTTTCCCCCAAATACTCCCTCCCAATGCCTGGTGTCACTTTTTTCCCTCATGCCTCCCAATTCCTGGTGTCGGTTTCCATCCCTTCCCTCCCTCCCAATGCCTGGTGTTACTCCCCCCCTCCATGTCTTACCCCGGGTAGCAGGTGGAATCCCCTCGTCAGCTCTGTCAGTCCTGCACGCGCTGTCCTATTTCCGATGGACATTGGAACTCAATGTCAGAGTTGCTTTGTCTATCATAATCCCAGATTTTAAATCACTTATCAGGAGCAAAAGGCATCCCCAGCTTTCCCATTAATTAGTCTCATGTTTCAATGGCTTTTTATTTTACTGCTCAGTTTGCGAAGAAGCCCTGTTTTTTGTTTGTTTCACGTTTTGAACAGTGCGTATATACATTGCGGAATACTGTTCAAATACATTTGTGGATTAAAATATAAAGTTTTGAAAATTCGATTATGTTTGGGTCATGACTTAATGACCATGGACAAATGTGGGTTCTGAGGTGAAACAGGTTGAGAACGACTGTTTTAACCCCTTAACGACAGATGACGTGCCAGGCACGTCACGGCAAATCGAGGACTTGCCGACAGGTGACGTGCCTGGCACGTCATGCACTAAACTGAGTAAAGAAAGCGACCAGCGGTCGCTTTCTTTACTCTAACGGTGTTGCTACAATGCCTCTAGGTAGAGGCATTGTGCAACACCCCCCAAATGTGCAGGGGCGCGCTACGATCACTCCACGGAGTGATCGTAGCAGCCATTTAAAAATGGCTGCGCCCACTGCACACATGTGCTTAGAAAGCGAACGATCGTTCGCTTTCTAAGCATCTCCGGTGTTGTTAAAGTGCCTCGCCAGCGAGGCACTTAACAACACCATGCTGCTCCCCAGAGCCGATGGTGGTCGCTTTCCTGAGCGACCCCATCGGCTCAGTAGAAGGGAACGTTGCCTATACAGGCAGCGCTTCCCTTCTAATGGCAAGAGCATCGGAAGTGAAAGTATTTCACTTCCGATGCTCTAGGGGGAGCCAATCGATGCCGGCACAACAGATCTATGTGATCTGTGTGCAGGCATGAATGGTAAGTGCTCTGATGAGCACTTACCATATAGTCAAAGGCAATATTAGCAAATATTGCCTTTGACAAGTATTGATCTGCCTCCCTCACCTTACTAGTTTTAGTAAGGGAGAGAGACAGATCAGATAAAGTAAAAAAAATAAAATAAAACAATAAAAAAAATATTTAATAAAATTTTAAACACCAAGGGCTTTTATAAAAGCCATTTAACCCCTTCCCTGCCATTGATCGCTGTGTACGCAGTGATCATACACAGCAGCACATTTTTTGCTGTCTGTGCATTTTTTAGGGGTTCATTTTTTTTTTTACTGTAATTCATTACAGTATAAAAAAAAGCTCTTTTAAGAGAGATTAACCCCTTTCTTGCTGTAGATCACTGCCTAAGCAGCGATCTGACGCAAATGCAGCAATCTTGCTGCAGAAGCATTTTTAAATTTTTTTAAACTTTTTTATTACACCCGTCACGTGTTAATTATACCCGCTAGGGGACTACGTTTAACGTAAAAAAATTTTTTTTAGCTGTCTGACCGCATGTATAGCGATCAGTAACAGCTGATAAGTGACAAAGGCGGGTTGGCGTTTGCTTAGATGAGCATCACCATTCGTCTGGTTAGATCAATATTTGTAAATATTTGATCTGACCCGTGTAGATCTGCCTCCCTCTCACTTGAGTTTTAGTGAGGGAGGGAGACAGAGCTGTATAATGTAAGTTTTTAATTATAATATATTTAATAGAATTGAGACCCAAAGGCTTTTATAAAAGCCGTTTCCAGTATTTAACCCCATTCCCTGCAATTGATCGCTGTGTACGCAGTGATCTTACACAGCAGCACATTTTTTGCTGTCTGTGCATTTTTTTAGGGGTTATTTTTTTTTACTTTGATTTATTACAGTATATCAAAGGCTCTTTTAAGAGCTATTAACCCCTTCCTTGCCGTATATCACTTCCTAAGCAGCACATATGGTCACTGCCTAAGCAGTGCATATGGTCACTGCCTAAGCAGCGCATATGGAGCAATCTAGTCGCAGAAGGATTTTTTTTTGCTATCAGCATTTTTTTTGTCAGACTCGCTATGGGTTAGTTATACCCACTAGGGGATTACGTGTATTCCTTTTGAAGCTGTCTGAACGTGTGTATAGCGATCAGTAACAGCCGATCAGTGGCAAAGGTGGTTTGGTGATTTCTCAGATGAGCATCACCATTCGTCTGGTTCGTAAATATTGTTCTGACCCATATGGATCTGCCTCCCTCTCCTCACTTGAGTTTTAGTGAGGGAAAGAGACAGATCAGTATAACATAATTTTTTAATTGTAATAAATTAAATAAAATGTTAAAAAATTGTGAGTCCCAAGGGCTTTTATAAAAGCCATACCCTTTGTATAGTGTAGTGTATTAACCCCTTCCCTGCCACTGATCACTGCACAGCAGAACATTTTTTCTTGTCTGTGCATTTTTAGGGGTTAATTTTTTTGTACAGTACTACAAAGGCTCTTATAAGAGCTATTAACCCCTTCCTTGCTCTACATGTTCAAATTCCAAGTTTGAAAATCAAAAAGCGCACCTCTCAAATGTAGCCTTTCAACTCCCAACAAAGCTGACAAAGCTATGCATGGGTGGTATCCCTGTGCTCAGGAGATGTTGCTGAACATATATTGTGGTATTGTTTGTCAGTGACACATACCGAAATATGTGAATTTGTGTCTAAAGTACAATGTATGTGGGAAAAAATACACAATAAAATGACTACCACAAACTTTGACAAAGGCTGGTGGTAGAATTGGTGCATGGAAAGTGTTAAAATAACACCATTTAAAATAGCCTAGGGTGTCTACTTTTACAAAATACATACTTTTTGGGGTAAAATACACTGTCCTACTTTAAAAAAAAGTCCCAAATGAAAGATGGGCTCAGGCTGGCTCCACGTCAATATTCCAAGTTGAAAATGCGCACCTTCACAATGTGGCCCTTTTAGCCCCCAAACAACCCAACAAACCTATGCATGGGTGGTATCCCTGTACTCAGGAGATGTTGTTGAACACATATTGGGTTATTGTTTGGCAGTGACACATACCAAAATCTGTGAATTTATGTCTAAAATACAATATTTGTGAAAAAAAACCACACAAAAATTACTACCACAAACTTTGACAAAGGCTGGTGGTAGAATTAGTGCATGGAAAGTGTTAAAATACCACCATTTGAAATAGCGTAGGGTGTCTACTTTTAAAAAATATATGGGTTGATGGGGTAAAATACACTGGGTGGTTTCAAATATGTCCCAAATGGGACATGGGTGCAGGCGGTCTGCATGTCAAAATTTCAATTTGGAAAACCAAAAACTGCACCTACCAAATTTGGCCTTTTACCCCCCAAACAACCCAACAAACCTATGCATGGGTGGTATCCCTGTACTCAAGAGATGTTGCTGAACACTTATTGGGGTGTTATTTGGCAGTGACACATACCAAAATCTGTAAATTCATGTCTGAAGTACAAGGTTTGTGAAAAAAAAACACAAAAAAATTACTACCACAAACTTTGACAAAGGCTGGTGGTAGAATTAGTGCATGGAAAGTGTAAAAATACCACCATTTGAGATAGCCTAGGGTGTCTACTTTTAAAAAATATATGGGTTGATGTGGTAAAATACACTGGCTGGTTTCAAATATGTCCCAAATGGGACATGGGTGCAGGCTGTCTGCATGTCAAAATTTCAAATTGGAAAACCAAAAACTTCACCTCCCAAATTTGGCCTTTTATCCCCCAAACAATCCAACAAACCTATGCATGGGGGATATCCCTGTACTCAAGAGATGTTGCTGAACACTTATTGGGGTGTTATTTGGCAGTGACACATACCAAAATCTGTAAATTCATGTCTGAAGTACAAGGTTTGTGAAAAAAAAACACAAAAAAATTACTACCACAAACTTTGACAAAGGCTGGTGGTAGAATTAGTGCATGGAAAGTGTTAAAATACCACCATTTGAGATAGCCTAGGGTGTCTACTTTTAAAAAATATATGGGTTGATGGGGTAAAATACACTGGCTGGTTTCAAATATGTCCCAAATGGGACATGGGTGCAGGCTGTCTGCATGTAAAAATTTCAAGTTGGAAAACAAAAAACTGCACCTCACAAATTTGGCATTTTAGCCCCCAAACAACCCAACAAACCTATGCATGGGTGGTATCCCTGTACTCAGGAGAAATAGTAGAATCTAGTTAGCATGTTTTTTCGTTCGCTATTGTCGATGAGGAGAAGTTGTTTCAAATAAAAACAAAGAAATTTGTGTTGTTTTTTTTTTTTTACCATATATATTTTTTTTTTTAATAATATGATAATATATGATCAAAAATATGGCATCCATAGAAAGCCCTTTTTGTCCCGATAAAAACAATATATAATATGTGTGGGTACAGCAAATGACGAAGAAGAAAATTACTGCTAAACACAAACAGCACAGAAATGTTAAAATAGCCATTGTCCAGAAAGGACAAAAATGTTTCAAAGGCTCTGTCCTTAAGGGGTTAAACTATAGGCTCATATGCTCCTCACTTTTATGTTACCTGCTATTTGGCTGTTTTGGTTGGCCATTATACAATGATGCAGGATATGATGGAGCTTTATAAATAAATAATAATAATCTACTTTTCTGAGAGAGATTCTGAAGGAAAAAACTTACTCGAGGGGCAGCTGTCAAATTTCTTTAATACAGCCCTCTGGGCACGTGTGAATGAGCAATTTCATAAATATAAATGTTGTCCCATTGTAATATTTACCCATGTAGCCATCTGGCCAAAGCTGGTTGTAGTAGGTTTCAATTACAAGCCATTAATGAAATTTGTGATTGTGGCATTAATGCTGCCAGCTAGAGGTCAAATTCTTATTTAATAAACTGATGACTTGACAGCAGTTCTCTGTTCTATATCTTAGGGGAGCATTGCGGGTTGACGTACGATTGTCGAGTTTGGGAATTGATCAGTGCTCCCAGGGGCCCGGATGGTTTGCGAACACCCACAATTGTGAACAGAACAGCACACAGGTAACTATGGTCTGCACAATATTGGGCTGTCCACTTGTTGCTCCTGCCTACTCAGAGCATACAGGTTACTGCAGTGTGAGGGGGTAAGGAGTAGATCTTATGTGACAGCTCCCTTTACAAGTTACTATTCTGATTGAGCAGTTTGGAGTGTTGTGCTGATATTGCTGTCTTTAGTTGTGCTGTGAAGGCTACAATGTGTAGTTAATGTTTGCTATACTAGCATCAACATATAGTTGGCCTCTTCTGAGCTGCGTGTCCCCCCTTCAGTGCATATCGGATGAAAGAAACGGCTCCATCTTGGGCAGGTACCGATGCGTGTGCCAGCCTGGCTATTACAGGATACAACATGAGGGTAATGTAACATTGTGTGAAATTATTTGTGTGTTTATACGTACATAGGTATGTATTCATAAGTGTCCACATGTTGATCTATACATGTAAATGTACCTTATGTATATGTGTGTTAAATTGTATATGTCGTTCTGTATATATTTTGTTTTTGTGTGTATGTATCTGTTTCATTTCAACTGGCCTTGTTTTTTGAATCTATATGTTTTCAAATATACACTATGCAGAGTCTGGAAGTTCATACCCTGGGCTTACCTCCTGCCAGCGTTGTAGTGATGGCTGTGCCACATGTGTGGATGGCTCCCCCTGTCTTGTGCAGGAAGACTGGGCTCTGCGTGTCACTGTCCTGTCACTGCAGGCTGCATCAATGCTTGGTGTCTTCCTCAGCATGCTGGTGGCCTACAATTTCCGTGAGAGCAAAGTAAGTATAAATACAGCAATCCACCAGGGATGAATCACAACGTTAAAATGTGGCTAGTTACAGGGATTATTGATGGGCAGGAGTAAGCTAACAGTTTAGGCCAAACTTTCCCTTACGGTGACTACATCACCTTTTATGCAGGGAAGCTCATGACAAATGCAAACTTCTGGGCTTTCCAGGCCTAAATGAAGCCTGTAGACTGATCTACATTTTACTAATTAAAGTTATTTATCATAAGCGTCCCTGAAAAGCAGTGACATGGTCACCCTACTTACCATGTGTCACCCATGTAAAAATTATTTGTCCAATGAGAAACCTGTCCTGAACTCTCTGTCTTTCTTTAACATACATAACATTTTGTCTTTCTGTCCAACCAACACAAATTCGGACCTTCCCCTATGCTTCCCTCACAGAGAATTCGTGCTTCAGGGCTTCTTCTCCTGGAGACAATCCTGTTTGGCTCTCTGCTGCTCTACTTTCCAGTGAGTGAAACACTGGGCTATGCTTAATGGAATCCTTCATATTATCCCCCTTATTGCCCAAACAGCTCATCACTCTCATACACTCTCTTTACAGGTGTTCATCCTCTATTTTAAGCCAAGTGTATTCCGCTGTATGGCTCTGCGGTGGGTGCGTCTGCTAGGTTTCTGCATTGTGTATGGGACAATTGTGTTGAAACTTTACAGGTATGAACAGGGTATATTCCCTTCCTTTACTGAAATGCATATTTATAAAATGCATAGAACACATGTGGATTCAGACACTACTAACATAGAGTATTTGTGCTTCACTAAATGTTTTCAGAGTAATGAAGGTGTTCATCTCCAGGACCGCCCAACGTGTCCCTTACATGACAAGTATGCGTTTGCTGCGCATGTTGTCTGTCATTGTGTTGTTTTGCCTCTGGTTCCTGGTAGGATGGACTCTGGGAATGCTGGAGAACCTGCAGAGAGGAGTTCCCATGGTCATCCGTTCACAAACACACGAAGGGCTTGTCTTTTACACATGTGATCATGACCGCTGGGATTACATGATGTCGCTGGGTGAGGCCACCTTGAGTACCCATACAGGACATTAACCATAAATCATAGGACCCGTGACTACCAACTGACCATCTGTGATAACTTAGATTCAGACAACCTATTTTGACATGACTGAATTACTATGTCACTACCTCTTGCAACGTGTACTTTTACCCTATTGTGAGGTCTTTAGGGAAATTGTAACACACTTACATAACCTAGTAATGCTTTGTAATTTGTGTTCGTAGCTGAGTTGTTCTTTCTGTGCTGGGGCAGTTTCCTCTGCTATGGAGCTCGCTCAGTTCCTTCTGCTTTCCATGAGCCACGTTATATGGGACTTGCAGTGCACAATGAGATGCTCGTTTCTGCCGCGTTCCATGTGCTCAGGTGAGCTCAGAGGACATAAAACAGGTGTAAAGACTATGCTTCACATTAAAATTAGTGACAAAGTTAATTGCTATGACATTTCTGTCCACGGGTTGTATTGGTGGTCAGCTGCCCCTCCACCTAGAGAAAAGATGGCCCGTGGCATCCTGATAGCCATTTGTTATCAGCTTCCTCTTTCCTAGATTTGTCATGGTTTCGTCTCTACATCCTGACTGGGCTCTGCTTCTATTTTTCATCCACACACATGGAACTGTTACCATGACACTTGTCCTGCTCCTAGTGCCCAAGGTAAGAATCACCAAAATGTGTTATTAGATACATATCAGCCAGGTTAACGGTCTTTCACCTGATCCCCTTTTATATTGTTATATTTCAGTTTCTGCATGCAGGAGGCCCTCCACGGGAGGAGATAGCAGCTGAGGTCTATGAGGATGAGTTGGACTTAAGACGTTCACGATCCAACCTGAATAGCAGTATCACATCAGCATGGAGTGAGCACAGTCTGGACCCTGATGACATTCGGGTAAGAATTAATGTGCTATGGCTATTGAGGTCAGGACATCAGCAACAGTACATCTTGTGAGGCTCCTGGCTAAGACTCCCTTGGTAAATAATAATTACCAAAGCACAGACTACAAACTCCAATGGCACACCGGTTAGATACTACCTGAACAAGTTCAGTGTAGGTAAGCTATATTAATGTATCTCATGTAATTGGAACCAATAAGGAGGTTGGCGTTAATGAGAATATAAATCTCTTTTACTAAACTTTACATCTTGACTTTATGGAATTAAGTAGTTGGTGTCTCTCTATTTGTATGAGTAGACACACCCCACAAACACAAAGAAGTTAAACCAGGTGCATGCAAGCATTCCAAGGTACAGTCTAAAACTATTAAACAAACACAATACTTGCTGTGTCCTGATCACGTCAAGTGTCAAACTTCTGTCAAGTTCTGCATTTAATATGGTGAAGCTGTAACTCATAACTGGTTTGATATATCTTTGTTTCCTTTTTGCAGGATGAGCTAAAAAAGCTGTATGCCCAATTAGAAGTTCATAAAACAAAAAAGATGACACATAACAATCCTCATCTTCAAAAAAAGCGGAGTTCCCGGAGGGGTTTGGGTCGATCTATTATACGTCGTATAACCGAGATTCCAGAGTCTGTTACACGGCAATGTGGGCGTGAAGATAGAGAGGGTTCCCCAGGCTCTAGTGGAGGACAAAGGAAGAGGCAACAGGACAGCGGCAGTGTAAAATTCCGGGAGGAATCGTTGAGGCAGAGAGTCCTTTCACTGCGCAAGTCACACAGTACATATGACCATATGCAAGAATCTAAGGACAGTGGTTCTGTTTCGCCACGACTGGAGAGTTCAGCCAGGGATGCCTGCCTACGGGACTCCCTGATGAGACGTAACCTTGCCAGAAACGTATCATTACGTTCCCGTGGAGACTCTCTTCGCCAAGCTCCTTTGGTCTGCAAGTCCCTTAGTGCCCACAATCTCTTGGGAGATAAGAAGCCATTAAGTGTGCATCCTGGTGCTTTACACAAATCTCACAGCATGATAGGGAGTGCCCATGGAAAAGGCCCACTGACTGGAGCATCAGAAACCTCCACAGAGCGGGCTACAGAAGGAAGTAGAAATCCTCTCCTTGGAGGCAGTTTTGACAAAGCAGAGGTGTGCCCGTGGGAGGTTCAGGAGCTCCCCACAACTAGTGAAAGCCGCGCTCAAAAGCACGTGAGCTATGCACCTGGGAAATGCAGCAGTGTTGACACCTCACATGCATCAGGAAAGTTGCACATATCTGGAGGGAAGAAAGATGAAATGGCTGGTAAACATCAGAGCTTAGGTAGTAGAGAGGATATCCAGGGTGAAGTTGAGCAAGGACAGAAATGTGAGCAACCACAGGTTGACAATCAGAATAAAGTAGAGCACCTTTCACCAATCAGGGTAAAGCCAGGGGGCACCCATGATCACCACTTTGATTCAGAGGTGCATGGTACTAAAGGTCAGAGTTTAGGTGCAGGAAAAGGCTCAGAGCCAGTGGAGTCCACAAGACCACTTCACAAAAGTACTTTAAAAAGTCTGGTACTTGCAATGAGGGCATTTAAAGGCACAGCTGCACTTAGAGAGCAAAAAGAGCAAGCAAGACCTTCTATTGATGGAGTTGGTGCTCCTAAGAGCCCCCAAGTGGATGAGATCTGCTCACAATATGGAGAACCAAGCTCCATCAGGGATAATAAGTCAACTGCTTTTGTGGAAAACAAGGATCAACTGCCCAGTTCTCCACACAGAGACTGTTTCTTGAAAATGAAAATAGACCACGGATCTTCTCCTAAAGTTTCCAAAGAGACCCCACCATCCAGCAAACTGGAGAGGATGAGCCAGCTCCGGGAGGCTGTTTGTCCTTGGGAGAGCATGGAGGGACCAAAGGATGCACCACACAAATCCAATAGTGTAGAAAGCAAAAGAAGTGAGATTTGTCCTTGGGAAAGCACAGACAGTGAAGGTCCAGGGGGTCCTCTCAGTCAGTCAGGGAGTAACATGTCCTTCCACACTCCTCGAACTGGAGGAAGAGACAATAATGAGGATGCATGGGAAAGTGAAGAGAGGAATCTGAGAGTAGATATATGCCCTTGGGAAAGTGAGGAGGGTGTAGCAGTGAGAGCAGAAATTTGTCCATGGGAAGGGAAGGATAGTGGGGAAAGAGCAAATATATGTCCCTGGGAGACAGGTGAGATGGCTATTGGGGACCTGAGTAGTAGGAGTCTGGTTATGAAACTAGAGCAGCTGGGGCACCAGAGAGATGCAGTATGCCCATGGGAAAGTGAGGAGTCAGGTGGCTCTCCTGGGCCACTCAGCCAGTCACAGAGTAAAACATTTGATGAAGGGCCTATTAAGTCTAAAACATCTGATAGCTTGGATTTGGAGGTCCGAAGAGGAGAAATCTGCCCTTGGGAAAGTCTGGACTCTGAAGGGACACCAGCAACCATGAGCCAATCCCAGAGCCATAGTTGGGACCCAGCAACCAAGGCTCCTATGGAATCAAATCTCTGGGAAGTACCACAGACAAAGAAGCCAACCCCTGGCAGGCTTTACAAGTCACAGAGCAAGCAAGACTCCATTTGCAGCTTGTCAAGCGAGGATCCACGACCGCTGTCCAAAGTTATGAGTAAGAGTGAGGGTAGAATGGGTGACCTGTGCCCCTCTGTAGCTCCCACACAGCAAGGCAGGCGTTGGCACCACTCCCTGAGACTGCAAAGCAGAGGCTATGCTGAAGAGCAGGACCACAGCAGCACACACCAACAAGAAACAAATACACATGATATGGCGATTACAGGTGATGAAAACTCCTGCAGACTGGCAGAAATCTGTCCCTGGGAGGTGCAGGAGCAGCCCTTGGAAGCCGCAGAAAACCAGTCCACCTCCATTAACGCAGAGGTCTGTCCATGGGACTTCCAATGAGAATAATCATACATGTCCGTGTCGGTAAACGGATGCTCCATATGTTTGCACAGATGGCGGGACGTTTATGAGAGACTAAGGAAGAATGGGAATGACATTACATAGATAAGCTAGATGTACAGCTGTATGTATACATAGTGGGGAATAAGAGAAGATTTAGGACTTTCTGTAAAGTGACTTTATTTTGCACTCAAAAATAAACAAAAGATTCCACGGTAGAAACTGACCCTTTGTCTGTAGCTGAATCTTAAATAATAAACGCCCCATATCTTTTCACAGCTGGTCTCCTAGTGTTGACCTTTAGAGTAAGCCTAAGACTGCGACTTTGATATCTTTATGACATTTGTTTTATCTATACATTTTGTAAGTTATGTTGCTAGTACATATATTTTCTGAAAATCACCAATACACTGTAATTTTTCCTTTCTTATGTTAGAGATAATTAGAGAGTAATAATAAAACTAAATATGAAAACTAGAACAATACTCTAAAACTCACATTTACAATAATGAATAGGAGTCATGGAGTTCAGTCTCACTAAATATCTCCAGTGAGCATCATGTAAGAGAAGTTCAATTATGAAATTTACAAATAATGTAATCTACCGGTAAGTACAAGACTCAATACCTAGTGTGCAGACCTGACTCTTTATCACACAAGACATTTTTGTTTAAGGTTTTATTGTAGCACCAGTACAATAAGAAAGACATTGTGATTTATGGCATAATGTACAATAATTAGTATTGAAGCTGAACACGTCTTCCCTGTGACATTTTAGACAAAGCTCAGTCTTTTCTAGCTTGGTGACCAAACTGAACCATTTTCATCAATCTCTGTGAAATGCATACAGACTATCCAAACAGGAGTTTAGCCTGGAAATACCAGCTGATGGCAAGACAGGAATCCGGGGCAGGTGGTTTTAATGCTCCCATTCTGGTTGGTAAAAGAAAGTAATCCTCATCAAGGTAGTTTAGTTTACTCCACTGTGGATTAAGGCATCATTTATACCACTGCTGTTGTGGCGTTTCTTTTGACTCCAGGGTCAAATCCTCCAGCTCTTCCCATGGCTTCAATTGAGGTCCTGGCAACACCACAGTCTGCAATACAAAAACAATAAAATGTAACCTCTCAATAGATAGGATTTCACCTACAAAAATTACTATGGACCTCAACATACTATATACAAGAGCTGTTTAGGACATGAATACCAGTTCCTCTTTTTGTATTGTCCCCATACAATTAGATCAGTAAGATTAAACATGGAGGAGGACCTTTTCAGTTACCTTAATAATGGGTTCTTTCGATGGGGCCCAAGAAGGCACTATCTTCCCATGCATTCTCCATGTCCCATATGGGTTAATCATGTGACGTTCAAACACTACGTACTCCAGAACATCACGCGGTTCTTCACTGCCATACTGTATTCTCCCAAACCGATCATAGATGACCAGACTCTATAACAAGTATTCAGTGGTGAGATATTGTATAGAGAAAGATGGAAACAAAAGATGCATTCAAAGGAAGTTATAAAACAGACATGGCTGGTAAATGATCAAAACTAAGAGTGTGGTAATGTGACGGCAAAACTGGAGTCCAATTAGAGGTCATGTAATGTGAGGAATAAAGCACAGGTCTCACTATGAGCAGTAAGTGCTTTTCTCCAGCAAAATAAGATCTATATCATAAGTTAGCAGAAAATAGGCATTTACTAAATATAAAATAGGTACACACTCATACTGTGACAAAAATAGAAATCTATAGGAGGAGGAAAAAAATCCCATTTCTCACAAGTTGGAGGTCAGGGGAGGCTGGACTTAACTTAATGACCTACATGGTCTGGACCTAAAGAATGCTTTAATAATGCGTTGCCAAAAAGATAGATTAGGTATATGCCTATTTTTGGTCAGTGGAAGGCAGTGGCGTAGCGTGGGTTGTCAGCACCCGGGGCAAGGCAAGTAATTTGCGCCCCCTAACCCGTGGATTTTAGCACTCGAGTCTCTTCTACTAGATTAGTTAAAGAAACCCTTACCCCCCAAGCACATGTATTGTTTGTTATGAAAATACTTATGTAATTAAAGTAAAATGCATCTAAATACAAGTTTATTTTCCAACACTTTATTGAGTGCGAACATGCATTACACACATTCTCCACATTTTCAGCAGGTTTTAACCCTTCACATGTAAACATAGCAGTTTCAGAGAAACTGCTACGTTTACATTTGCGGTTAAGGCAGCCTCTAGTGGCTGTCTTCCGGACAGACACTAGAGGCGCATCTGCGACGCTGGAGCCTGGAGGCACATTTCGCCTCCATCGCGCAGAGTGTCCATAGGAAAGCATTGAGAAATGCTTTCCTATGGACACTTTGAATGCGCGCGCAGCCATGCGCATTCAGCTCCAGTGACGTCGGACGGGGAGCTGACGTCAGACAGGTCACCAGCACCGAGGGAGCCTGGCGCTGGATTAAGGTAAGTAACTGAAGGGAATTTAACCCCTTCAGCGCCACGGGAGTGGGACCCTGAGGGTGTGGGCACCCTCAGGGTACTAAAGTGTCAGGAAAACCACTTTGTTTTCCTGACACTATAGTGATCCTTTAAGAGTTTAAGGGGCTATTTTGGCCTGGGGAAGCCAAATGGTTATACACCTATGCTTTAAACCAGGAGTAGACATCCTTTGCCACTCCAGATGTTGTGGACTACACCTCCCATGATGCTTTGCAAGCCTTAATGGAGATGTAGTCAAAAAACAAAGGGAGTGTCAAAGGTTACCTACCCCTGCACTAAACCAAAAATATATAATACAGTTCCTACCCCATAAATATAATATTTAATGCTATGATATTTAATGCTCTCATCCAACCCCCTTCCCTCCACAGTTCCTAATAAATATATTACAAATATAATTCCCTCACCCCTGTAGCCCCACCTATTTACATTTCCTTCTACATACACACATATATATAGATTATTCATTAGGCCACAAATGTAAAAAATATAATCATTGCCTCATCTCAAATTCCCAAGTCAGATCTTTCCCATCCCCCCCTCTTCCCCTAATACACTGCTGACCCCCCTCCCCCTAATACACGGCTGACCCCTCCCTCCCCTAATACACAGTTGACCCCCATCCCTTAATACATTACTGCCCCCCTTCTTCCCTTCCCCAATACATTACTGCCCCCCTTCTTCCCTTCCCCAATACATTACTGCCCCCCTTCTTCCCTTCCCCAATACATTACTGCCCCCCTTCTTCCCTTCCCCAATACATTACTGCCCCCTTCTTCCCTTCCCCAATACATTACTGCCTCCATTCTTCCCTTCCCCAATACATTACTGCCTCCCTTCTTCCCTTCCCCAATACATTACTGCCTCCCTTCTTCCCTTCCCCAATACATTACTGCCCCCCTTCTTCCCTTCCCCAATACATTACTGCCTCCCTTCTTCCCTTCCCCAATACATTACTGCCTCCCTTCTTCCCTTCCCCAATACATTACTGCCCCCCTTCTTCCCTTCCCCAATACATTACTGCCCCCCCATCCACAATACATTACTGCCCCCCTCCCCCATACATTACTTACCTCCCTCCCCCATACATTACTTCCCCCCCTCCCCATACATTACTTCCCCCCCTCCCCATACATTACTTCCCCCCCTCCCCATACATTACTGACCCTCCCCTCCCCCATACATTAAATGACCCCCCCTCCCCTCCCCCATACATTAAATGAACCCCCCTCCCCCATACATTTAATAAACCCCCCTCCCCCATACATTAATGAACCCCCCTCCCCTCCCCATACATTAATGACCCCCCTCCCCTCCCCCATACATTAATGACCCCCCTCCCCTCCCCCATACATTAATGACCTCCCTCCCCAATACATTAATGACCCCCCTCCCCTCCCCCATACATGAATGACCCCCCTCCCCCATACATTAATGACCCCCCCTCCCCCTCTCCAATACATTAATGACCCCCTCCTCAATACATAATACAATAGGTCCCCCAAGCCCCTTTATTCTTACCTTTACAAATTCCACTTCCAACAGCTCAGGGAAGAAAGGCCGCGATGCAGTTTCAGAAGAGCCTCCGCCGCGCAGCCGCCGGATGTGACGTCACGCCGTCATTTGCCGCTCACATCCGGCGGCTGACAGGAAGTATCGCGCGGTTGTGGCTGCGCCCCCCCCAGATATTGCGCCCGGTGCGGCCGGCCCCCCCTGCACCCCCCACGCTACGCCCCTGGTGGAAGGATAAGGCTTTGTCATACAAAAACAATGTTAAATTACTTCCAGCAGCAGCAGGGTATGTTCCACCTGCTACTTATCACAGCCAATAACCGTTGATGGTGATACTAGCATCCTGTGAGGGGGGGGGGGGGGGTACATGTATGTATCCCTATGTAGCTGAAGACATGTAGCTGAAGTATGTATCCCTTCAGCTACTGATTCATTACAGATCCCACATTTTCCAGTGAAAAAAAAACTGAATTATGGGAATTGTAGTCCAGAAACACAACACCTGAGATAGGATGTATTAAGAGGAACAGAAAGAAAATGGTGGCAGGCAGCAAGAAGGAATGAGCAATATTGTTTAGAGATGAAAGTTGTCTGTGTGGTAGTGTATTACCACTAACCTGTTTGGTGTGCATACGCACAGTCACCTGTCCATATAAGTTTCCTTTGGTGATCATATCAGGACATCGAACTTGCACAACGCGAGGAGGCTCCAGAGATTCTAGAAATGTCCAACGCAGAGTGCGATATCGGTTACCACGTACCATCTCCTATAAGGACAAATGGGAGTCACAGAGCTGCACGCAAGTCTCATACAGACGAAATGGCCCAGGGTACTTACAGGATAACATCGTTCTGTCACCAGTGCGTGCAACTTGTGTCTGTCAAACCTGGAACAAAGAAGGAAAAACGGGTATATAATTCTGAGAAGCGGAGGCATCTCAAATGAGAAAACGTAACTGAATTTATATAGCACCATTCTCACGGAAGGAACTAAAAGCTATTATGCATATGCTGTCAGGAAAATCAGCAAAAAAACATTTTATGATTATAACTCAAGTTAATAGTAGTCATTTTATTGATCATGCATGGATAAGTGTTGAACATTCCTGGGAATATAACGCAAAAGGTAATAGGTATTAGAGTTGGAATTTTTAAACACTGACCTCTTCCAGTACCACGTTCACTTTCTGTCAATGGGGTCTATTCACCATTTTAACTATACACTGCGCAGATATTATCCTGGTAAGATTGCCCGGCTAAGCAAACTCACCAGGATTGTCCCTGCACAATGTACAGCTAAATTGGTGAGATTAAATGTTCATCTGCACTCACAGACCCCAATAAATGTCATTAGTTATTCCACAAAGCATTGCAGGGAACTCCCTCCTTCATGCTTCAAGTTGTCATCCAGGCAACACAATTAAAGTGATTCCTGTAAGCCAGTTTTTTTGTGTTAGAAGGAAATATATGATGTGACCAATTCAAATTGCAGAATTTTCCCAATTGCTAGTGGCCTGACATCAAAGAGAAGCATTTGCATCAGGCCCATGAGCCAGAAAAGGTTGCAATTTCCTGAGCTAAGGGCAATTGAAGCCAAAAGAGACCCTACAGTAAGTCGTCCCTTTAATACGTGTGCTGCAAGAAATATGACATACTTCAGCATAAAATACTTAAAGTTATGCCAACGTGAGAGCTTTTGGTTTTGCAACTAGCTCACCAATAGAGATGAATGTTTTAATTATATAACAGTTCTTATATAGGAGATTAGAATTGTAACATTTATGGGTATACCGTTTACTATGTACTATTATTACATTTTGGAGGATTTGTACGTGTTGCTAATAACCTTAGCTAATTACATTTAATGAGGAATTGGCATTTGTAAAGGGAGTGTTATTTATTCATCATAAAAATTATGCACAATTTGCCTGATGTAGTTTAATTGGAAACTGACTTTTACATACACACTTTTAGTTAATACCAAAAATTCATACACAGTTAAATTATTATATTTTATTCTTATTTCATAAATGATGTTCAATTTTTTCCACATGAGTTTATATACATGCACTCTGGTTTATCAGTGGTATATACATTTTGTTACTGGCCTAACAGAAGTTACTTACAATTTTAAAGTATAATCAGATGTGAAAAATTGTAATTCAGAAATATATTCATTATGGTGCCAATGATCACTAAATGTAGATCATGTAATAGGTATTGGCTACTGTAGTGATTATTGAAGGGACAGTCTAGTTCCCAAACTCACTTTTGTGCAAGATGAAGATTACTGCTTTTATAGTGCACAGGCTTTCCCCAAGTGTGATTTGATGCAGACATTCTATATAAATCACATTTTTAATATTTGACTCAAGCCCTCCCCAGTGATTATTCTGCATGTTTACTGCGGGTGCGGCAGCACTAATTATAAAGACACTGAGGATATATATTTTTGTTTCATTTAGTCACTTCCTAAATTATTATAATATGCATTAACATTTGGAAGGTGCATCTTATGCACCAGACAGTCCCTTAAATCAGGGCTCGACAAATACCAGGCGCCATGGCGACTAGATTCTGGCTCCTGGCGCCTGGAATACTCTTTGAGCAGTGTAAACTGCAAGTCCAGGTTCCACATTCTGCTATCCCTTACCTACCGATCAGATAAGGAGCAGAGTGTGGGAGAAGCAACACAGAACAGCCTGCCGATTAGCTCCTCCCCCCGGCTTCCTGTTCCTGCTGCTCACCGGGCTGAAGCAGTGAGGAGATGTGTGTGAGAGGTGATGGGAACTCCTACTGCAGCCTCAAAATGGAGGGAAGTGATACAGGGTCTGTCTCCAACTTCTCACTGTAAGTCTAGTAAGTAAATAGTGTGTGTATTAGAATGTGTGTTAGCATGTATGTGTGGGTTCAGCACCAGAATCTGTGTGACAGCATGTTAGTGTGCATGTATGTATTTGTGTCTTCATATGTTACGGTGTGTATCAGCATATTAGAGTGTGTATATAATTGTGACAGCATGTGTTAGTGTATCTCAGTGTGTGTGTGACCTGTGTAGGTGTGTGTTGGCATTTAAGTGGATATGAATGTGTTTGTGCAAGTATGTAGGAGTGAAATCATGTGTTAGTGTATGTATTTGTGTCTGCATGTGTTTGTGTGTATCAGGATATTAGTGTGTATGTATTTGTGTCTGCATGTGTAAGTGTGTGTATCAGCATATTAGAGTGCATGTATGTATGTATTTGTGTCTGCATGTGTTAGTGTATCTCAGTGTGAGTGTGTGTGACCTGTGTGTGTTGGCATTTAAGTGGATATTAATGTGTTTGTGCATGTATGTAAGAGTGAAATCATGTGTTGGTGTGTGTCAGCATTTAGGTATGCGTGTGTATTTGTGGGTGAGCAAGTGTTTTGTGTATGTATGTGTGTTAGCTTGTGTGTGCATTAGTATGTGTGAAAATGGTGTGTATCCATAAGTGTATGTCATTTATATATGTTTATGGACTGGGACCCAAGCATTTTTCTTTGTGACACAGCATTTGGTACTGGCTCCTAAAGTTTTCAGCTGGCTCCTAGATTTAAATCAAATTTGTCAAGCCCTGCCTTAAATTTATATCATAACAAAAAATAAACCGTCGCCAATAAAGTTACTCCATACCAATTTAATAGGTCAGCAAATATTTAAACTTTATGGTACTCAAGGTCGCCATTAGAAATCTTGGGGCCACTTATAGAACAAAATGCCCTCAGTCCCCACTCCATTTCTCCTGCACTCCTTTTGTTATTGCTCCCACATCCCTTGCATAGCACCACCTTTCAGAACCCAGAGCATTTGAAACAGCACCCACATTGCACACCCAGGACATGCCCCAGCCAACACCCACATAGCATCCCAGCAGGAGTTGTCTAGCACCCAGGTTGCATCCACAGGACTTCCCTGGTGAGAAGTGTTGGGGGGCTAGCGTCTTACACGTCTGTAGTGAGAGCGCAGTAGATAATGCAGTAGATGTCCTATTGGTACCAAGTTTGTCACACACTGATAGTATTACAAAATATGTAATATCAGTATATTCTTAGGCAAACACAGATGTGGTATGGTGTTGCTCACATCAGTATTTAGCCAGGCACTGAAGGTGGTACAAGATATCTCCTTGTTAGTGTAGAAAAGGTGTTCTTTTTTAAAATGGAATGAAATATAGTAAAAAGGCACCACTTTTTTATTTTATTATTCAGAACATTATAAAGTTCAGCATTTATTTTCGGCAAAATGTTGCCCTGAAAAAGTGAAGAAAAGTTTCCCTGGATATTTTAATATGTGCCCACTTAACTCAGTATATACACACATATCACTATTCAGAATTGTGCAAAACATTAAAAGTAAAGCACCCTGCAAGGCTTAAAATACACCTAAGTTATATAGCATAAGTGGGTTAAAAAACAGGATTACTTTAATGAAGAAGGAAGATTCAAGTCTCTTACTGTGTCAGACAGGCATGTGCCATGATGAATATTTCTTGTGCTTTCTCTGGGAATGTCTTGGTGCTGAATTCATTGTCATATTGCTTTATCGTGCGAACTCTGAAAGCAGAACAGTGTGATTACATTACGGAATTCCACTACATAAAACTGTACATTTAATTGTTGGATAGGAATATGTGTTGATCAGAGAAACAAATTGAGATGAACATGAATAGTATAAGGTGTGGTTGGAGCTAGTACTGTAACAAGGGATCTAATAAAAGCTGTGACTTGTATTGACACTTTAAGACATACGCTAGCTGGGAGGTAGCAGTCTGTTTGAGCTGATGAGTTCTCTGCTTCACACCCTCCCTAGAGAGTGCAGACAGGCGGGCATCACCTTCAGGTGGCACATATGCATCAAATATCCCAGCTACAAAAAAAACAAAACAATATAATTAACAAGAGTCTTCAGTGAGTAATCCATCCCCAAACACAATGCTCAGTAGGACCATCTCACCTGTGCAGGAAATATTAATAGGTCGCTCCTGAATTTCATGAGGTGCAACAACGCCAGCTGCTCGAGCTTTATTGACCATATCAGAAATAGATTTCTGCTTGTTGTTTACAGCTGGAGGTATGAAGTATCTCTTTTTTGTCCTGACAGGGAGAACCCTTATGGGGGTGGCCAGGCGGGTTGGATTGAGAATGGAAGTAAGCCCCTGTAGGTACAGTAAAGGAGATACTACAATCCAAACATTTATTCTTTATTACAACTGCCCTGCCATCATTAGCATTATCCTTATCTGTGCCCAATCTGTTTACTTCTAATGCAGCAACAATAAAATATGGATTACATTTGCATTATAGATAATGAGGGCTACCAGTTGGCACTAGATTTTTTTTTTTGTAATGTTACCCATGAGGCTCAGACGTTTCACATGATGCTCAGGCAGCACAGCACTATAAGAGCTGTAGGACATAACTCCTTAGCGTGCAATGTCTATTGATTGCTGGAGTAGCTGTCTACTGACCCAAGTTAGAACACGGAACAGTGCTTCATATTCAACCCAGATATATACGTTTTTGGTTATGCCATGGACAAAGAAAAAATTAACAAAGCAGACATTTATTTAAGTCATTAGGGTGGGCACTGCCAAGATCTTTACATGAATATTTAGTTTTCCTCATACTAATTTTTAGTATAATTTAACACACCTGTTCACCCAATGCCCGGAACATTCTGATGGAGGCAGCCATCTTCCTATGCAGAGCACGCTGGGATACCAAAGGGTCACGTGAACGTCCTAGCGACGACTGCGTCTTGGTGGGCGGGGCTAATTAAATTAGCGTACTGAACGTTCTATTTTTAAACAGTGAGGAGTGCGAGTGAATAGTTTAGTTCCGAGACAGCTACCCTTTGAGACTCGTCTGTTGACTATATTTCCTATGATGCTTTCCCTGAACTAAATGGGAACTGTATTCAGCTGGAGTGCTAAAGTTTAGCTATCTAAAGGTTAGCTATCAATGTTAAAGTTTGTGTAATACAATGTTATCTTTTGTACATTATATATTTATCATATGTGTGAGAGTATCTAATTTTGTATTTAAGGATAATGGGGGGCATTAAAAACGTGGCGCAATCCGCGTGTGCCGATTATAAAACTTCCGACACTTTGCAGTGCGGGAGTTCTTTTATACATGTCCTCCAGTGTATTACTCTGACATGAATTCAACTTTGAATATACCAAACGTATAATCACACTAAAGTACATAATTAATTATAATGGTTATTATGCAGACTACGTGATCCATTATTTCATTATGTACAGTGCAATGGTGCATGGTGAACATTGCAAGCAAATACTGCACATCCCATTCATTTGAACATAGATGGATTTTAAAGGATACCTGTCTGCAAAAATAAAACTTATGTGTAACCCCTTACTGACCAAAGGGGTTTACACTTCACCAGTGTTTCTGTTTAGCTGTAATTTCCCTCTTTCTTGTTTAATGTACAGACACATATTACGGTATATACTAGACGTGCAAAACTAACATTTTCGTTTTCGTCATTTCGTTCATTACTGCATTCGTTTCAGACTAAATTCGTTCATTAAATGTTTAGTTTAGTTTTATTCGTTCGTTTTATAGAATACGTGTAATACTATTGGCTTTCTATAAACCGAACGAGAGCCCCATTCATAAGAAATTCTTATGAATGGGGCTCTCGTTCGGTTCATAGAAAAGCAATAGTACTACATGTTTTCTATAAGCCGAAAGTCTATAAACCGAAAGTTTATAGACTTTCGGCTTATGGAATACATGTAATCCTATTGCTATTCTATAAACCGAATGTTCGGTTTATAGAATAGCAATAGGATTACATGTATTACATAAGCCAGGGCTCGACAAATACCAGGTCGCCATGGCGACTAGATTCTGGCTCCTGGCGCCTCGAATACTCTTTGAGCAGTGTTAACTGCAATGTCCGGGTCCCACACTCTGCTATCCCTTACCTACCGATCAGATAAGGAGCAGAGTGTGGGAGAAGCAGCACAGAACAGCCTGCCGATTAGCTCCCCCCCCGGCTTCCTGTTCCTGCTGCTCACTGGGCAGTAGCTGTAGCAGTGAGGAGATGCGTGTGAGGAGTGATGGGAACTCCTACTGCTGCCTCAAAATGGAGGGAAGTGATACAGGGTCTGTCTCCAACTTCTCACTGTAAGTCTAGTAAGTAAATAGTGTGTGTGTTAGCATGTATGTGTGGGTTTAGCACCAGAATCTGTGTGACAGCATGTTAGTGTGCATGTATGTATTTGTGTCTGCATATGTTACTGTGTGTATCAGCATATTAGAGTGTGTATATAATTGTGAAAGCATGTGTTAGTGATTCTCAGTGTGAGTGTGTGTGACCTGCAGTGGCGTCCCGAGGGGGGGGGGGGCGGACCGCCCCGGGTGCCACTGACTAGGGGGGTGCCACCGGTGCTGCCGGCACCCCCCGCGCTGCTTACCTTTTTTTTTTTCTTTTTCAGGCGGCCGAATCCTCTGGATGCGGCCGCCGGGTGAAAAAAAGAAAAAGAAAAAAAAAATCACAGCGACCGGATGTGACGATACGTCACATCCGGCGACTGTGTTTCCCTCCTCCGTGCAGGAGGGAAGACTGGGCTCTGGCTGGCACTATATTACTGGGTTCTGGCTGGCACTATATTACTGGGTTCTGGCTGGCACTATATTACTGGGCTCTGACTGGCACTATATTACTGGGCTCTGACTGGCACTATATTACTGGGTTCTGGCTGGCACTATATTACTGGGCTCTGAGTGGCACAATATTACTGGGCTCTGGCTGGCACTATATTACTGGGTTCTGGCTGGCACTATATTACTGGGTTCTGGCTGGCACTATATTACTGGGCTCTGACTGGCACTATATTACTGGGCTCTGGCTGGCACTATATTACTGGGTTCTGGCTGGCACTATATTACTGGGCTCTGAGTGGCACAATATTACTGAGCTCTGGCTGGCACTATATTACTGGGCTCTGGCTGGCACTATATTACTGGGCTCTGACTGGCACTATATTACTGGGCTCTGGCTGGCACTATATTAATGGGTTCTGGCTGGCACTATATTACTGGGCTCTGAGTGGCACAATATTACTGGGCTCTGGCTGGCACTATATTACTGGGCTCTGGCTGGCACTATATTACTGTGCTCTGACTGGCACTATATTACTGGGCTCTGGCTGGCACTATATTACTGGGCTCTGACTGGCACTATATTACTGGGCTCTGACTGTTACAATATTCCTGGTATCTGACTGGCACACTATTACTGGGCTCTTACTGGCACAATATTCCTGGGCACTGACTGGCACAAAATTACTTGGCATCTGACTGGCATAATATTCATGGGCACTGACTGGCACAATATTCCTGGGCACTGACTGGCACAAAATTACGTGGCATCTGACTGGCATAATATTCATGGGCACTGACTGGCACAATATTACTGGGCATTTGACTGGCACAATATTCCTGGGCTCTGAGTGGCACACTATTACTGGGCACTGACTTGCACAATATTCCTGGGCACTGACTGGCACTATATTACTGGGCTCTGACTGTTACAATATTCCTGGTATCTGACTGGCACACTATTACTGGGCTCTGACTGGCACACTATTACTGGGCACTGACTGGCACAATATTCCTGGGCACTGACTGGCACAATATTACTGGGCATCTGACTGGCATAATATTCCTGGGCACTGACTGGCACACAATTACTTTGCATCTGACTGGCATAGTATTCCTGGGCACTGACTGGCACAAAATTACTTGGCATCTGACTGGCATAATATTCATGGGCACTGACTGGCACAATATTACTGGGCATCTGACTGGCACAATATTCCTGGGCTCTGAGTGGCACACTATTACTGGGCACTGACTGGCACACTATTACTGGGCACTGACTGGCACACTATTACTGGGCTCTGACTGGCACTATATTACTGGGCTCTGACTAGCACAAACAATAATACTGGCTCTGACTGGCACAATATTCCTGGTATCTGACTGGCACAATATTACTGGGTTCTGAGTGGCACACTATTACTGGGTTCTGAGTGGCACTATATAACTGGGTTCTGAGTGGCACTATATAACTGGGCTCTGACTGGCACACTATTACTGGGCTCTGAGTGGCACACTATTACTGGGCTCTGACTGGCACTATATTACTGGGTTCTGAGTGGCACTATATTACTGGGCTCTGAGTGGCACACTATTACTGGGCTCTGACTGGCACACTTACTGGGCTCTGAGTGGCACACTATTACTGGGCTCTGAGTGGCACACTATTACTGGGCTCTGACTGGCACAATATTACTGGTATCTGACTGGCACACTATTCCTGGTAACTATAATTGTACAATTTTCAAACATTGAAAAAATTGTGGGTGTTTTCTTGCATTTTTATTGTGGGGGGTGCCACACTCGGGGTCCACCCCGGGTGCCAAATGCTCTAGGTACGCCCCTGGTGACCTGTGTATGTGTGTGTTGGCATTTAAGTGGATATTAATGTGTTTGTGCATGTATGTAAGAGTGAAATCATGTGTTAGTGTGTGTCAGCATTTAGGTATGTGTATGTATGTGTGTGTGTGTGTTAGCTTGTGTGTACATTAGTATGTGTGAAAATGGTGTATATCCATAAGTGTATGTCATTTATATATGTTTATGGACTGGGACCCAAGCATTTTTCTTTGTGACACAGCATTTGGTACTGGCTCCTAAAGTTTTCAGATGGCTCCTAGATTTAAATCAAATTTGTCAAGCCCTGACATAAGCCGACAGCCTATAAACCGAACGTTCGGTTTATAGGCTGTCGGCTTATGTAATACATGTAATCCTATTGCTATTCTATAAACCGAAAGTCGTTCATTATGTCGGTTTATGGAATGTAAGTGTACTATGCTATTGTATTCTATAAACCGACTCTATTTCGGCTTATAGAATGCAATAGTACTACGAATGGACGAATGAACAAATGATTTTCGTTTATTAACCATTCGTTCATTCGGCTTTCGTTAGCTTAGCATTTTCGTTATTCGTTTTTCGGACGAATGGACGAAAATGCTATTTTTGGACGATAATGCATTAGTCCGAAAACGAATGCACATGTCTATTATATACTGTTTTTATCACCATGGGAACAACTTTTTTATATACCATTATTTTAATCATATCCAATAATTTACTACATAAAAAAAACAAAAAAAAAAATAGGATGTAAAAGTTTATTTCGGAGTCACTACCGTATTTATCTTTTAAATCCTGAACATTGCATGAGCTGTCCATGCAGTTCATGCTTTCCATGTATTTTTAAAACTTTAATAATCAGAATATAAATGCTCTGCCATTGTTTGGTAAAAGAGGCCTAAATTATAAACTGTAAAAAAGACCTGGGCTAAATAATTTCTAACATGTGTCCTGAGTAGAAATAGCTAATGTTTACACATTTTTCTTCTCATACAGTGAATTTTTGACCCCAACCCCAATGATCAACCTAACCCTAACATAACTGTAACCCTTTTTCGAGATCTATTGCACTATTTTCTTTTCAGTTGTAATGTTGCTGGCTGACTTTAGAGGCAGTCTAGCAACTATAATAGAGCGACTGAAGTGGTCACTCATCACTTCCGAAACTCTTGCCCTCATCAGGTCAGTGCCATATTGTAGAGGGAGTTCTTCGGTGTTGCCTGGCAACACCATGTGATCACCAGAGGCGATTATTGATCGAATCCGACGGTCATCTCAACACAGGATGTACACTTACGTCCTGAGTCATGAAGAGGTTAAGTGAGAGATTACAACGGTTCCTGCACATTTTTTTTTTTTCTGCAGGAACCAATGAAAATAATTTCATTTAAATGAATGGAATTTCCTGTCTCTCTAGTGATGTCATCAGACAATGTGTTGCACTGTTAAGAGATCCTACTGTGTGCAAGTGCAATTTTATCACAGTCCTGGGGTACAGGGGTAAGTCCTGGATGTGCAATGTAGGTGATGGGGCATGTCCTTGGGTGATGGGGTAAGTCCTGGGTCTGCGATGTAGGGGCTGGGGCATGCCCTGGGTGTTCAATGTGGGTGGTGGGGAATGTCCTGGGTCTGCAATGTGGGTTCTGGGGAATTTTCTGGGTGTGCTATGGGGGTGCTTGGGTAAGTCCTGGCTCTGCTATGTGGATGCTGGGGCATGTGCTGGGTTTGCTGGGGTAAGTCCTGGGTCTGCAATGTGAGTGCTTGGGCATATGCTAGGTGTGCAATGTGAGTGATGGAGCATGTGCTGGGGAAAGTCTTGTGTCTGCAATGTGAGTGATGGGGCATGTGCTGGAGAAAGTTCTGGGTCTGCAATGTTGTGCTTGGGCACAGAGCCACCATCAGGGGGTGACGGGCGATACACCTGGCCCTCTAAAAAACATTAAAAAAAAAAAGGTGAGTGTATGTCAGTGTGAGTGTGTGTGTGTATGTCAGTGTATGTGAGTGTATGTCAGTGAGAGTGTGTGTATGTCAGTGTGAGTGAGAGTGTGTGTATGTCAGCGTGAGTGAGTGTGTGTATGTCAGCGTGAGTGAGTGTGTGTATGTCAGCGTGAGTGAGTGTGTGTATGTCAGTGAGAGTGTGTGTAAAACAATACATATCTATACATACAGACATCTCTCTCTCTCTCTATAACAATTTTCCCAATTATTTGCCAGTATCATTTTGTCATTAATAAGCCACAGCCAATTTGCCCATTAATATGCCAGTATTAGTGTGCCAGATGCCAATACCATTGTGCCATTAATATGCCAGTATGATTGTGCCATTCATATGCCAGTAATATTGTGTGATTCAGATACCAGTAATATTGTGCCATTCAAATAGCAGTAATATTGTGCCATTCAGATACCAGGAATATTGTGCCAGTCAGAGCCCAGTAATATTGTGCCAGTCAGATACCAGGAATATTGTGTCATTCAGATGCCAGGAATATTGTGCCATTCAGAGCCCAGTAATATTGTGCTAGTCAGATACCAGGAATATTGTGCCATTCAAATACCAGTAATATTGTGCCATTCAGATACCAGGAATATTGTGCCATTCAGATACCAGGAATATTGTGCCATTCAAATAGCAGTAATATTGTGCCATTCAGATACCAGGAATATTGTGCCATTCAGAACCCAGGAATATTATGCCATTCAGAGCCCAGTAATATTGTGCCATTCAGATACCAGTAATATTGTGCCATTCAGATACCAGGAATATTGTGCCATTCAGAGCCCAGTAATATCGTGCCATTCAGAGCCCAGTAATATTGTGCCATTCAGAGCCCAGTAATATTGTGCCAGTCAGATACCAGTAATATTGTGCCACTCAGAGCCCAGTAATATTGTGCCATTCAGATACCAGGAATATTGTGCCATTCAGAGCCCAGTAATATTTTGCCATTCAGAGCCCAGTAATATTGTGCCACTCAGAGCCCAGTAATATTGTGCCACTCAGATACCAGTAATATTGTGCCAGTCAGATACCAGGAATATTGTGTCATTCAGATGCCAGAAATATTGTGCCATTGAGATGCCAGTAATATTGTGGCTGCTGCTCCGTGTCCCTGGACGGACGCCTCCTCCGTGCAGTCTTCCCTCCTGTACGGAGGAGGGAAACACAGTGGTCGCGGTGATTTTTTTTTTCTGGCGGCCGAATCCAGTGGATGCGGCTGCCAGAAAAAAAGAAAAAAAAAGTTAAGCAGCGCGGTTTGGGGGGATGCCGGCAGCACGGGTGTCATCCCCGGTGCGATCCACACCCCCTGCACCCCCCTCAGGATGCCACTGTGTGTATGTCAGTGTGAGTGAGTGTGTATGTCAGTGAGAGTGTGTATGTCAGTGTGAGTGAGTGTGTTTGAATGTCAGTGTAAGTGAGAGTGTGTGTGTATGTCAGAGTGAGTGTGTGTGTATGTCAGTGTGAGTGACAGACTGTCTGTATATGTGTGTGATGCAGTGTGTGGATAAAGGGGTTAACTTCTGTGACACTGCCTATATCTGTCTAGCAACCCAAGGGGTTTACTCCTCTGACACTGCCTAGATCAGTCTATCCATCCAAGGGGTTAACTCCCCTAAATCTTGGCTCTGCAGTGTGGGTGCTGGGTCGTGTCCTGGGTGTGCAGGTCACAGTTGCCGATCAGAGGATAAACTGGCATGTACAATCAAAAGTACATGCCAGTTTAACCTCATACTGGGGGTGCTAACTTTTACACCTGTGCGTCTATATTAGGTCAGATGAATGAAGATCTGACACGTCAAGATTCTAAACAAGATGCCGGACCTATGACAGAGCCATATGGAGGGATCAATATGGTACTTTATTTGCATTCTTTCATTAAATAATTTTTATTGCAAATGCCCAAACTTGATGTAGTTTTTCAGTAAAACATAACTTTTAATAACTATTAAACACCATTTTGGCCAACCATATCCATGGAACTATACAATTGTCTATCATTCATATAGACCAATTTCTATTACGTAGAGAAAGCAGACCTTGTCATGTAATGATTTTGTAAATTATAGGTTCACTCTAGAAAATATTTTCTGTGTATATCTTTAAGGAGGGTCCTCATGCAATGAAGTTATTCTACCCAGAGGAGAAAATGTTACCCGCATCAGATGAGAAAAAAATTCAGTAACTGCATACGGAGCTGTAAAACAGTGTTTGTCCATGAGATGACAGAAGGATGCCCTGTCACTGGCTAGTTGGGGAAGAAGTCAGTAACACTGTTTATGCTACTGCATGTCTACAGCATGATATAATGTGTACATAAAAGGATAGTAGAGTATATTTAACCCCGGCTGCTTCATGTATTCAGTTTAGTTATCATTCCGGAGAGATAAGAGTGCATTCACCCTTACTCCAAACAGTGTATTTCACAGCTGATTCTATCCTGCAGTGCATTGCACTAAAAACTATTGCTTATCGACGAACAGCTAGAACTGCTTCCTAAATACAAAGCATTTCATGTATTCCAAGCTGATACGTCTATCAGTGATGTGCACGCAGCTACCTCTCTACTATTTCACTGTGGTCCATGTTATCTTTATTTGCTTCCTAATGCTCCATATCGCATCACTTTCTACTTTTTTTAATGCAGAGCATCTCATGGTATCTTACTGCAGAACATTTTAAATTGATCTGCTTCCTAATGGCACATCCTTTTATAATATACAGAGGATATCAGAAGCTCTGTTTCCTAACTGCTAAGCATTTCACTTCTTCTTGACTGTTGCTCATCTCACATTTAATTTCATTATAACTATTCTTAGCTGTTTGTAAATGTCCATACCGTGATGATAATGATGTATTACGTTGTAGTAAACATGATGTAGAAATATGCTGTATATACTGTATAATTCAGAGAGGGCTTTGACCCAAAGACTATCCCTCACTCTTGACACTCTCAAAACTCACATCCTGTGTTTCTTCACCCCAAATTAAGAGCGGGAGGGGTGTTAGATGAAAAAAAAAAAAATCTAAGAAAGCACACACCACAGAAAAGGAGACTAGCAGAGAGAATGATCATCAAAAGCAACATAAAGAGAGCAATATATGAAGACCACATTAGAGACTAAGCATCTAAAGACTGCAGAGCAGAAAGAGATTGAAAGGACATCTATAAAGACTCTCCATAGAGGGAGAAATCCATAGAGGGAGAAAAAAACCCATCATGCAGATATAAAGAGGCTGATCAACAGAGATATCCAAGGAAAGGCTGAGTATCTTACAGAAAGTACAAACAAATGGCAGATAATAATTGCACTATGAGGGGCCTGTATCAGCCATAGACTTTTCTCAGAACATTCAAAGGATTAACTTCTAAGGGAAGACTATAGACTGCATGGATTTAACGGTACAAGAAGGCACAAACTAGTAACTTAAAGATTTCATTTGTAAAAACATAAACATAAATCTCAGGAAAGATTGCATGCAAACTGACCACAGTTCACAAAGTGACCTGAGAGCAGGCAAACTAACCAGATCTCTTACCAATTGATCACAGAGCTTGGACTCAGAACAGAGTGATCACAAAGTATGCAGAATGACCAAAACAGATTCACCGTAGGGCAAGAAAACTGGTCAGATCCAACAGGGACAAAGAGCTTGTTAAACTTGAAAGAAATATCACTGAATTACCACTGTCAACTGACTAGAGAGCACAGAGAATAACTGAAGAAAATACAGAATTACCAAACCGTCATACAATTAACATACAGCACACAAAACAGCTACCCCAAATTAACTGACCAAAGAATACAGAAGAGCTAAAACCTCAAAGTGACTGTTTTGCTATTTGCCTCTTTGCTGGCCCAATGCCCCCAATGACTGAAGCCCCAGAAGCACCAATAAAACTAAGCACTTGTGGAAAATCGTTGGTATCTTTGGCATATATACTACTACTTCTGGCTGGCATTTTAGGAAACACCTTGGTAATTCGGGTTTTGCGTAGCATCCGAGGTGGCCGTAGTGTGCAGGCCTCTCTCAGCCATCACATGTGTAGCTTGGCATCCTGTGATCTCTTGCAACTGGTACTTGGTATTCCAGGGGAGTTATATGGTAGTATCTGGAACCCATTCCCATGGCCCCTAGGCGCTGTTGGCTGTCGTGGTTTCTACTACATGTGGGAGGTTCTTTGCTATGCTGCCATACTCAATGTGTTATCATTGAGCTGTGAGCGACACCGTGCTACCTGCCAGCCACTGAGCCTACACTTACGTAAATCATCAGGGATCCGTCTTCGTCTTTGCCTTCTCTGGTTGGTTTCCCTTCTGGCTGGGCTCCCAATGCTCTTCACCATGGGCTTGGAAGATGTCTATGCTGAAGTTTTGGAGGATCAACCTCAACAATTGTGGATATGCACGCCACTGAATAATTGGAGGGGACTTTTCACTATCAGTGTCTGGGTGTCCTTCCTAACCTATCTTAGTGTGCTTCTGGTTGTGGCTGTTGCTTGCTGGAGGATGAGAAGAGCGCTAGAGGAAACTGGAAATTCTCTGGAGGTCCCTGGTCCTGGTGGTTCTAAACAACTACTGGGCAGATTCTGCAATGGGCAGACACTGGTAGCCCGCAGGCAAAATGCCAGAATGCTGGGTAAGTGGTTGGAACACTAGTAAGACAAATATTTTAACCCTCTATTATGTACTATGTCATTGCCCAATATAATAATGGAATCAAGTATGCGAAACTAACATTAGAGAATAATGTCCCATCAAAGAGCATGTCAATTAATGAAGTAAGGTGTTAAGTAACCAGGAGCGGTACTAGCAATTGCATCTCACAGCAGAAAAACAGTGTGGCTACAAATCATATAGATTACATTTGTAGATTGGAAGATTGGGATAAGCTAAACTTAAAGGTGGTTATTTATAAAGGTCAGTTATAGAGCAGAATTCTAAAAGCAGATCAGTCGGTCAATGGAGCATTCCTTTGTTGTCCATGGAGATTTCTGCACTTTTTTTGCCCCTGAATTGTTCTGTATAACTATCCCTCAAACTGTTGGCATATTGTGGACTACCATGTTTTGTTTTTCTCTATTATTAATGACTATAGCAAGTACTGGGTACCTGATTGATGGATATTTACAGTTCACTAAACTTTAAACATAACTTATTTCTTTTATAAAAGCAAACCTTATTTTTATCATGAACCTAGGATGGGGGAGGAAGGTCAAATGACACAACAGTTAACTGTTTAGTGATTAAATGTTATACATTCTTCCAAATGATATACTAAGGACTTCTGATAGAGAAGCACTGTGACTTCAGCTACTTTCCATGATGCCCAGTCACACAAGAACTGCTTGAACACTCTGGACCTGCTAAGGGGTTACAGTTGTATCTTACCTATCACTAGGGTTGCCACCTTTTCCTCAAAAAAATACCGGCCATGTGTGGGCGGAGCTACAAAAGGGAGGGGTCATGAGGGGTGGAGCCACAAAGAGGGCAGATTATCACTGAAATGATATATATTATTTGTATATCATGCCAGTGAGAAGCGTGTGTGTATATATATATATATATATATATATATATATATATATATATATATTTGTATATCATATACACACACAAGCTGTCTCTCACACTCGCAAATAAGCTTTCTCGCACACACTGTCTCACACACACACGCTGTCTATCACACACACAGACAAGCTGTCTATCACAATATGCCAGGATATTGCCATTTAATATGCCAGGATATTGCCCCTCAATATGCCAGGATATTGCCATTTAATATGCCAGGATATTGCCCCTCAATATGCCAGGATATTGCCATTTGATATGCCAGTTTATTGCCCCTCAAAATGCCTGGATATTGCCATTTAATATGCCAGTTTATTGCCCCAAATATGCCAGGATATTGCCATTTAATATGCCAGAATATAGCCACTTAATATGCCAGGATATAGCCAATTAATATGCCAGGATATAGCCACTTAATATGCCAGGATATAGCCAATTAATATGCCAGGATATTGCCAATTAATATTCCAGGATATAGCCATGTAATATGCCATGATTTTGACCCTCAGTATGCTCGTTATGCCACCCTCCTCCCCCCTTCCCCAGCCAGTACTTACCTCCTTGCTGCTGTCTCCCGGTGCAGGTCCGTGGCTGTGAGGGAAGCGTTGTGCGCTCCCCTCCAGCCGCGCGGATCAATAAAGTTTTAAACAAACTTTATTGAAGCCGTGCGGCTGGAGGGGAGTGCACAACGCTTCCCTCACAGCCACGGACCTGCACCGGGAGGCAGCAGCAAGGAGGTAAGTATTGGGGAAGGGGAATTGGGAAGGGGGGAGGAAAATACCGGGCCGTGCATTGCCGGTATATTAGATACCGGCCAGGTGGCAACCCTACCTATCACTGCAGATAGTGCTTAAACGGAAAAGGCATAAAGATAGGGCATAAAAAAAAGAGCAACTTTTACTAGCAAGCTGTGGTAGGCGGAGAGGAGGACCCAGTGACAGCTCAGCATACTTCAGATCCCAAATCTCACCCAGCTGTATTTCCTTTGATTTGGGACATAATCCACTCACTTTTCATCTGTTCCCTTTTAGGATGCATTGTGGGAACACTGGCTGTGTGCTGGTTGCCCTTCCAGGCTCGGCGTTTGATGACTGTACTGCGCAGTAAAAATGAATGGACAGAGGCGTATTATCGTTCATATATAACCTTGCAGCCCGTCACCAACTGCTTCTACTACCTTAGCTCTTGCCTCATTCCCCTGCTCTACAACGTGACATCACGCAACTTTCGCAGAGTTTTCTTGCAAAGTATAACACCCTGTGCGAAGGACTCCCCAACACCTCCTGGTTCATGGGTCATACGGGCTAGGGAACAGGGTATCAGATTGTCTCTGATGGGGCAAGACACCAGTTATGTCTGAGTCAGTACTTAAACCATTCATCACAATGCATTGCTCTCTGCTACAGCAGATAAGCCAGAGTCCTAGGAATGTGTCTTTCCAAGACCACCCATTAACACAGTCAACACAGACAGACTAGCACACATCAAGCTGCAAAGTCCTTTTAGCATGCATTTATAGTCATGTAAAGACGAGTAATAGAAGGGATTCAACCAGATGTGCATTTGCTTCATAAACCAAGCTCTTATTATAGTCATATATGAATCTACTTGAGGACATTTTTTTCAATACTGGTCAATCAATGCTTAGCTGCAGCCTGCCCCTCACGCCTGACCTCCACTGTTATTGTTATTACTACAGCATTGTATACTACCAATGAGGTTCTGTATAAAACTCAATGGGGCAGATTGGCCATTAACTATAGTGAAAGTTAAAGTTTTTTTTATTGCACATTATTCCTAACAGGGCTGGACTGGGAACAAAAACCAGCCCTGGAAAAAAATTGGATAACAGCCCCATAGCATAACATTATTAAATCAGCCCCATAGCATAATATTATTTTTTTGTTCGTAAAAAAGGGAAAACCAGGCATCTTAAAAGCACATCTGAAGAGTATGTACACAAAGTTTTATGAATTGCCCTGTGTAGAGGTTTATATCAGGTCAGTGTGTAAAACATAACCCCAGCACCCAGTTTGAACTCAAAGGGCTTGACCCAGCACCCTTATTGTTCTCACAAAACTTGCCCAAGCACCCATATTACAAGATTTGACCCAGCACCCAGAACTTACCCCAGCAGTGAGATTGCACTCACAGGATTCGCCCCAGCCCAGCACTAAGATTGCACCACAGGAGCAGATCCATAGTCTTTTTTTCGGGGAGGGTAACTGCCCATGTTGGTCTGTATTTTTCTCATATCTGTAGTCTCTCTCTCTCTCCCTTTCATTTCTGTAGTGTATGTCTTTCTCATTTCTGTAGTGTGTCTGTCTCGCTCTCTCATTTCTGTAGTGTATCTGTCTCTTTCTCATTTATGTAATGTGTCTGTTTCTCTCTCTCATTCCTGTAGCGTCTCTCTCTCTGATTTCTGAAGTGTCTCTTCATTTCTCCCTCCCCACCCTTGTAGTGTCTCTCTCTTCCCTCCTCCTGGTGTCTATGTCTCCCCACCCTGTTTCTCTCTTCCCCCAGCCCTGCCTCATCCGTGTCTCTTTCCCTTTTCCCCCAGCCCTACCTCCGTGTCTTTTTCTTTTCCCCCAGCCCTCCCTCCCTCCTCCGTGTCTCTTTTTCTTATCCCCCAGTTCTTCCTCCCTCCTGTATCTCTTTCCCCCCACCTCTCCCTCCTCCATGTCTTTCTCTTTTCCCCCATGTCTCTTTCCCCCCAGCCCTCCTCCGTGTCTTTCTCTTTTCCCCCAGACATCCTCTGTGTCTCTTTCTCTTTTCCCCAAGCCATCCTCCGTGTCTCTTTCTCTTTTCCACCAGCCCTCCCTGCCTCCGTGTCCCTTTCTTCCCAGCCCTCCCTCCTCCATGTCTCTCTTTTCCCCCAGCCCTCCTCAGAGTCTCTTTCCCCCCAGCCCTCCCTCCCTCCTCCGTGTCTAAAAATGCTAGTTTTTAACTTAACAGGCGACATTGAATCTATCCCCAAATATTTTCCCTTCAATGGCTGGAACTTTCTTGTTTCTAATTATGTGCTCCAGTGACTGATGCTGGTCTTCAGTGGCCCTCACTAATTGACACTCACCTTGTAGTTTGTATCCTCTCTATCTGCCCCTCAACTTCTTTATTATTTGAATGCAGTGGTGTTATTTAAAACATAAACAAAATAATGTACAGATACACACAACTTGTGATGAGTTTATAACCAATGTAAAGCTAGTCACACAGAAAGTGACTATGTTTAAAAACATAACTTCTCATCATATGCATTTCTTTGAACATCCTTTTTGACGTTTCTGTGTTTCTGGTACATTATATTTAGGAATTAACAGCAAATGACATCAGTGTGATATTAAGTACCTGTTTTCCAGTCCAGGCAGTGGGGGGCATGCAGCACAAGATCAAAATACTTGATTTAATGAGATATCTGGTGTTTGCAAGTTCTCACTTCATTCTTGTATAAAGTGTGATGATTAACAGAGTAATTTACCACCTCAGCCTGAAATACGCACAAATACACCCAGGGGGGAGAGAGCCACTGCCAGCCCTACCATGTGACTTTGCACATTTCTGTTTGAAAGAGTGGATGATCATAACCTACTGTTCTTTGCTGGAAAATGGAATAATGGTGGGATAGCCTGCAGACCATCAAACAAAAATGTCCGCCATTTAACTGGCTATAGGTGGTATAGGTTGTATGTTAGTTGCTAGCCAGAACTAAAATATTGAGATTCAGTAGATAGCTATGAAACTGAGTTTAGACAGAAGATGATTTCTATAATGATTTATGGAGGCTACCCATGTTATTCCCTGCAAAAATAGTGACATGTACAGAAGATGCAATGATGTGCATAATTGTAATGTGCTGTGGAAGTGTTTGTGAAAGAGAATTTTCAATTAAAAGGTACTTTTTTTTAAAGTATTGTATTGGCTTTTTTTTGTGTGTAAAGCTGTAAACTACAACTTTTAAGAGTGAATAAATAAAATCACCCTCACATGAACAACTGTATTGTCATTATAAGGGAAACTGTGCATATTTACACAATACTGATGTAGCGCTGGGTTAATAAGACATACAATGTGATCAAACACCCAGTGTTATCATTTGGGATATATGGTTATTTGGTCATTACAGCAACCTTCCAGTAAATGCATGTTTATTCACTAAACAGTGTATTGTAGTGAATTGCTAACTGAGCTTTAATTCTAGACTGGAATAGCCAAGCAGAAATAAAGAGTTTGGTGATTTTTTTCCAGCTCAGCTGTTTTGGCATACGTTTTGCAAAGTTTTGTCAATTCGCCACAATTCATGGGGGTAGTTTAAAAAAAAGTGTGAACTGTAACACATGTTTTTGTCTACATTGAGCTCTATTCATTCCCTCCAGGTTCACATAATGCTAAATATAGTGAACCAGAAGTTTGAAAACCCAAATGGAAACAAACTGAGGTGAGAGGAATCAAGACGAAAAATAACCAAACGGAATACGTGTTATTAATAGCCTACTAAACTGAATTTAAACACATATTGCTCAGGAGATTACTCTTATGCTACCAAAATATACTCATAGCACATAAACAGGGGTAAGCACTAACAATGCTCATGGTTGACATTTGCTGGACTTTGTGACGGATAATTTAAATGGACTGGCTGGTGCCCAAAATGCATCTTCCAAATGTTGATGCAGATCAATGTCCTTTCAAAGTACTTTAAATGCCGTTTGCATTGCTTAAAATATAAAATACTTACAGCTAGATGAAATTGCCTAAGTTATATATTGTAAAAAAGACCCAGGCTAAACAATTTGTAATATGTGTCCTGAGTAGAAATAGCTATTATTAAACCTTTTGACACCAACCCTGATGATCAACCTAACCCTAACATAACCAGGGCCGATTCTGGGCGGGTGCACGGGGTGCACCACGCCCAGGCGCAGGAATGCAGAGGCGCTGCTTTAGGAAGTTCACTCCCTAACATCGCCTCACCTCGAGGTGCAGACCGCAGGCTAGCGGTAACCGCACCAAGGGGTGAGCACAGCGCGACGGACGCAAGATCCGCCCCATCACGCCGTGTAACTTCCGGATACTCAAGCTGACATCCTTCACTCTGAAGTGGCTATCGGACAGTGTTCTGCCTCTGCAGGGATGAGAGGCAGAACACTGAAACGTTCTTCTCCCAAGTAAAGGTAAATGTGCAGGGAGGGGGACAAGCAGCCTATTTTTTAAAGGTAAAAATAAATAAAATGTAAGCGTGTGACTGTGTAAGGGTCTATGTCTATGTGTAAGGGGACTGTGTGTGAATTTCTGTGTAATGGTGTGTATAACAGTGTGTGGATGTGTATTTCTGTGTGTGTATGTAAGTGTGACTGTGTGTGTAAGGGTGTCTGTGTATGTATATGTGTAAGTGTGGCTGTTAGTGTCACACAAGCATATACATTTTTTCCCCCGGTAAAAATAAATAAAATGTAAGCGTGTGACTGTGTGTAAGGCTGTCTAAGAGAGAGTGTGTGTAAGTGTATCTGTGTCTGTAAGTGTGACTGTATGTATATGTGTAAGTGTGACTGTTAGTGTCACACAAGCATATTTTTATTTTTTTTTCAGTAAAAAAAAAAAGTGTGTGGATGTAAGTGTATCTGTGTGTCTAAGTGTGAGCGTGTATGTATGTGTGTAAGTGTGACTGTTTGTAAGGGTGTCTGTGTATGTATATGTGTAAGGGTGACTGTGTCTGTCTAAGAGTGTGTGTGTATTTCTGTGTTAGTATTTAGTGTATTTAAGTGTGCCTGTGTATCTGTGTAAATGTGGCTGTATATGTCAATATAGCTCCTTGCCAAGGGCACTAGAGACCCTAGGTACACCTCTGCAAACAGCTGCCCAGGTGCTGCTTAGCTGCCACCAGAGCCAGCTCTGCAGCCCCTCAGACCTCATTCAGAGATTCCTGCTCTTTCCGTGTTCAGTGATGACTCAGAGCGTTGGAACATGTTGCTCTGTGTCATCACTATGCTCGGGAGATCAGGGCAGCGCTGATTGAGTTCTGAGATGAGGTCAGGAGGGGACATGGAAAAGGGACATGGCAAGAGACAGACATGAGGGTATGGGAGAGAGACAGACATGAGGGTATGGGGGACAGAGATAGACATGAGGGTATGGGGGACAGAGACAGACATGACGGGATAGGGGAGAGAGACAGACATGACGGGATAGGGGAGAGAGACAGACATGACGGGATAGGGGAGAGAGACAGACATGAGGATGTGGGGGGTGAGACAGACATGAGGGTGTGGGGGGAGAGACAGACATGAGGGTGTGGGGGGAGAGACAGACATGAGGGTATGGGGGGAGAGACAGGCATGAGGGTGTGGGGAGACACACAGATGCGGGTATGGGAAGAAAGATAGACATGAGGGTATGGGGAGAGAGATAGACATGAGGGTATGGGAGAGAGACAGACATGAGGGTATGGGAGAGAGACAGACATGAGGGTATGGGAGAGAGACAGGCATGAAGGTACAGGGGAGAGACAGACATGAGGGTACGGGGGAGAAAAGACAATCATGGAGGTATGTGGAGAGAGAGAGACACGTGAGTGACTGACATGGTGTAATTTTATATATTACTCCTTGTGTACTTCTTTTCCAATGATGCTCAGCCAGGCAAATGGCAGACTTTGGCTGGTTGGGCATCATGGGAACGGTAGATAAAACACACTAGCTAGCCAGCCTTAAGTCTCCCATGTTGCTGGCTGAGCATCATAGAAATGGTAGTATACTGCAGAAATAATTAAAAGCTATACACAGTAATATGGGCAAATATGTATCTTTATTTAACAGAAAAGTTTGTGTTGGCCCTTCAAAATAAAGTTTGTTCTATTGTTGTCGCCCCCCCCCCCCCCTATTGAAATGGGACAGACATTTACAAAGGGGAGGAGTTAATGATATAGCCAAAAAAAACCTGCACCCAGGCACCCATGACCCTAGGATCAGCCCTGAACATAACTGTAACCCTTATCTAGATCTATTGCTCTATTTTCTTTTCAGTTGTAATGTTGCTGGCTGACTTTATAGGCAGTCTAGCAACTACAATAGAGCGACTGAAGTGGTCACTCATCACTTCCGAAACTCTTCAGTTCAGTGCCATATTGTAGAGGGAGTTCTTAAGTGTTGCCTGGCAACACCATCTGATCGCAAGAGGTGGTTATTGATCGAATCCAGCGGTCATCTCAACACAGGATGTACACTATGTCCTGTGTCATGAAGAGGTTAATTGAAAGAATACTGTCCACACTAGCTGAGTAAAAGTCAATTTCCTTTTTTTTTTGCTGTAGGAACCAATGAGAATAATTTCATTCAAATGAATGGAATATCCTGTCTCTCTAGTGATGTCACCAGACAATGTGTTGCACTCTTAAGAGATCCTACTGTGTACAAGAGCAAGTCTATTACAGTCCACACAATGTATTCTATTCCAGGAGCACAGGAAGTGACTAAATGGAACAAAACTTAATATGCACTAAATAATCAGTGCTGTCGCGCCTGTAGTATACGTGCAGAGTAATCACTGGGGGAGGGCCTGAGACAAATATTAAACATTTAATGATGTTCTACAGACCCTGCCACAGACACTTGTATGCCCATATAGACACTTTGCCTGCCCCTATATGACCCTTTACAAGTTATTTTACCTTAGTCTCCAGAACAGGTTTGCGATTATTTATGCTTTTATTATGTTTTTACTCCACATGTACTCTGTAGCCCGTATTCTGGTATAGTTAGGGTTTTTTTTGGGCAGCTGCTGCATACTAGGGGAGTACTGTGAAATATATTATTTATAATCAACAGTACGCTGGGAGTTTGAATTATACTAAATTACTTTTTTGAACAGAAATTTGGGCTCTCCAACTGGGCTTTATTCAAGAAAGAGAGAACTGCAGGGAATTTAGTAGGTCATTTCAAACTTAAGGCCAAAGTAGGCAAGTTGGAAATTCTCTCCCATTCAGTTTAACTTAACATTATATTTCACTTGTGCTTCTAATATAAAAGCACAAGTGAAAAGTTAGTTGTTCCTAGTGTCAGGATTAACTGACATGTACTTTTGATAGTACAGACATTTTATCCTCTGACCGCCAGCTGGCATGCTTCCATAGAGACACAGCAGATAGTGAACCTGTGTGTATATATTAAGACTAGCGGGACATGCTTTTTTAACCCTTGCTTCCTTCAAGGAAGCAAGTGTTAACAAAGCCGCAATGTTCTTTTAAGTTTGAAATTACCTTCCATTTTCTGTCATGAATAAAGCTCTAAGGCTTGCTGACAAAAGAGTTCCTTCAGCAGATAGCTATGTAAAGTTACTTCCTAAAGTAAATTCTAAAAAGCCCACACTCTCCTTTGCTCCCAACCACATACCTCCCAACTTCTGCCCACTGCGAATCAGGATATTTGGGGCAGCGTTACTGCGGTGTTACTGTCACTCAATCTAACAGTGATGCGTTGCATGCGCACAATGCTGCACATCCCAAGCATGTATTCTCTGGTGTCTCAGACACCGTAGAATGAGATTGGGACTGCAGTGGTGTATTTTTGTTTTGTGCTGCCCTAGGCCTGACTAAACTCATGCAATTTATGCAATAAAAATGTTATTGAAAAAATGCATTTCTTGTTTTTATTTCCTTCCCCAGCACCTAGACTACACTCATAGGACAAACCTCAGCACCCAGAACCTGCCCCTGCATTCAGGACTTGCCTCAGAACCCAGATTTGCACTGAGGTCTTGTCCCAACACCCAGATTTGCACTCAAAGGACTCACACCAACACCCATATTTGCACTTAGGATTTACCCAGCACTGTTATTTGCAATCACATGATTTACCCCGGCATCCAGATTTGCACTCAGATTATTTACTCTAGCACCCAGATTTACCCCAGCATCCAGATTTACACTCACAGGACTTGCTCCAGCACCCAGATTTGTATTCACAGCATTGATCAAGCACCCACTGTGCACCCTGAACTTACCCCAGCACCCAGATTTGAATATAAGGAATATATATTATTTGCTACAAGTGTGGTGTTTCATGTTAATAATATTGTAGCAAATAAGTAGCAGGTTTGCTATTTTTTTGTAGGTATATTTATCCCAGCGTGGGAAGAGATTGGTACCTTTTTGTTATACAATTTATACATATATGTTTGTAAGGTTTTGATGCATTATAAAACATGTTTAGAAATATGCATTCTTTGTATTATTCCTTGTCTCTAATAGAGATTACTTGTCTCTATGTTTATTTTTTAAAGAGATATTGTATCTGTAGAGACAAGTTTACAAGACTTTACTTTATATACATTTTCTTTATTTGTATATATATTTATGCGAATTTAATGCGCCATCAAATGTAATACGCATTTCAAATTTTGACACATTGAAGGCAAAAAAAGTTTTAAATGCACATTTGTACAAGAAATATTGTTTTATAACAATTAGTTTATGCTACCAACTTACGATAGTTTTGTTATAAATTAAACTGCTATACAACTATATTATGCAATTGCTATAAGTAAGAGAGGGAAGTACATATGCAGTTTTTCTTTATTGCTTTCCTTTTTGTTAATAGCAACATTTTGGGGGTTATGGATTGTTGCAACATGAA
>CM069862.1:98467194-98692194 GCA_036172795.1 Pelodytes ibericus | reverse complement strand
TTTCGAAGAGGAAGTAAAATAAAATAAAAAGATGGACAAATTGAAGCTGGAAAGAGACATTCAACTAGGGAAGAATCTCCCACTGCCACTTCTATCACTGCTTAGAATTCAATAAAAAAATCACACCATTTTAATGATTTCTATAGCAATCAAAAAATGTTCAAAAATGAAAATTGTTTAATAGTTTGTAGAATGCTCTGTTGGCTTTCCAACAATACATCAACATGGGTCATCCAGAGCCACAATTTGGATATCTAAGTTCTAGAATAGTGATGGCGAACCTATGGTACAGGTGCCACAACAGGAACTCAAAGAACGCTGAGATGGCACTCAGCATGTGCCTATAGTACCTCCATGAACTCAGTAAATGCTATGATCTAAGCCTGACATTATAAGGCAATTTAGTGCAGTTTTCAGTACAAGGAACATTATAGGATGGGAATGAAAACTAGTATGATCATGGGCGTGTCCAGATATTTTTTTCGCCATAATTTTAATGTCACCAATGCTCCACCCTTGCCAAGTTGATGGAGGTGCCGGCTCAATTGCAGATAATGCTATTGCAGCTTTTAACACCGATGCCTAATTGACACCACATAGACACCAAGGTGCATTTCCTAATCACCATGGTAACTTGGATAGCCTTGTCCTGTAGTCCTCTAATCAATGTAAATACTATAGCTACCCAGCACAGTCTGACATTTTGAGTATTCCCATAGGATTTCAGAACATTTGTATTGTAAAATATCTAAAAAAAAAAAAAAATGTATTAAAAAGATTGCAGTGTCAAGAAATGGCACATGACCTCACTAAATCTCTACATCTTTGCATTCTTTGTGTAGTTCTTATGGAAATGTAAGTTGCTTTATATCTTTTTCTGCCTTCAATTAGGATATGGTGGATTTCCTAGGTATGCAAATATCTGAGGTCTTGTGTATTTCCTCAGAGATACTCTGAGTGCAATTTAAATATTTTACCTTCCATGGAAACTAAAAGAATTATTAAGTGCAGGTGTGCAATTTGTTGCATTTTGTCTGTGTGGGACAAGCATATTGCATTGCAGGGCTCAAATTCGATCCCTGAAAATTCTGTGCATGAAAAGAAAAATGATTCAGACTGTCAAAGAGCGGCTTTGATCTGCACAGCCCCTCTGTGCTCAGGCCTTATCTGGATTCCTGGACCCTGGAGATGCTCTCCTCCTACAGAGAAAAGAACACACAGCATATGGTTTACCAAGAATGGGATTGGAGTATTTTTCGCAATAAATAATTCTGGACACATATCTAAAAATGGAGCAAACATTAAAGAAACAAGCGAAATATTCCTACTGATGGCTCCACTTTCAGAACTTTGCCCCAGAACTGCCCATTATACGTAATCATCCAATGTATCTTAACTAGTCTATAGCTCTGTTAATTTGTTCATTAAAGAAAAACTGTTTAAGATTCCACTCCAGTGGCACTTTACTCCCCAACTAATAGACTCTACAACTAATAAATGATTCTGCAGATATGCACATACATAGCCGCTATCTTCATCATAGAAGTCCCAACAAACGTGCCGGGCAGCAGCGGAGGATGTCTGCGCGCATCGTGCAGACATCCACCGGCTGTTAGCCAGGGGGATATAGGGCCCCTGCAGCTCTGCGGGGGACCTGGATCCCATTCTTATAGTCTGACCTCGATTATAAGACGAGGGGTCTTTTTTAGCGCATTTATATTTATGTTATATGACATACTGCACCCTCAATTTTCCATATAGCATCTCACTGTTCACAGAACATTGAGGAGTGCTGAAGGTTAAAGGCTGTCCTGTACAACGTGCATATGCTCCAAGGGATCCATGTTTAAAGTGGATAAAGAGGCAAAAGGTGATCACTGTTGAGATGATTTGCATATGCCTACCCAGAATCCCTTGCAGTGGTTCCAGCACTACTAATGTGAGATTTTTGTGGGAAAAGAAAATCTTTTGGCTTGTTTGGTTTGTGTAGAGTTGTCATTGATAATGCCTCTTCTACCCACTGAATTTCAGGTGAAAGGGGTTTTCCATTATTTTCATCCTACCATATCTTAAATGGTGTAATTTTAATAGGGAACGTAAAGCATACCATAGTACAGTAATAAAAAAAACTGCAAATAACCTTTTAGTACAATTTACAAAAACAAAAAGTAATTTGTTTTGTTGGATTCTTAATTTAAAAATGTGCATCAGCTTTTATGTCAGTCTGGATATAGAGGGGGTTTTCTGCCTAGTCAGTGTATCTACACAAACCAACATCCTTAGAAAGTGCAAAGTCTGCTGAAAAAGACCCAAGAACATACTGCTGGTGCAGGTCTTTAAGAAAAAGAAATGGTTTACTTGTGCAATAAAGCACGAACAGCAGGGCAACGATAAATCACTGGGCCCAGATGCAAATATTTCCGAGGCCATCTTACCCTATCAAACAGAGTGGAGATAGAGCGACCTTTGCTCCATATCGCTCCCTTCCCATTTCCACAGTGCCATATATCCCCCATTTTGATAGTGTCTTACATCACCCCACATCTTTCCTCACCAATTTAATTATAACTATAGGAGTGAAGCTCTCCCATGACTATATGCTAGGCAATGAGGAAGAGTTGGCAAGATATCACCCATAACAGATCACCTTTGTTCACTCAATTTTGTTCAATTCCAGTTAAAAGCAGGGTCAATTGGGGTCCTTAGAATGGCAAGCCCGGTCACGGCTGCGATCCCCATGACTTGCAACACTATGTCTCAAACAAGCTTTGTGATAAGTTGGCAGCGGGGGGCACCAGAATTAAATATTGCACAACCACAAAGCACCTTGGTGGCGCAGACTCCCCTACATAACCCCCATTGTGTTCTAAAATAAAGACAATTCCGACTCAAACCTATATAGGAGGCTGAAAAAAATTGTTTATCAACAGCTGTAACTAAATATTCTGAAATCAATATTTAAGGTTGCTCCCACAAGGTACTCGCACTCATCAATTTTCAAATGAGTGGTTTCTAATGAATCAGTGTTATTAAAGAGCAAACACTAAATGTCATTATCCTGTAGTTAATATTTCACCTATGTTTTACCAAGGCAAACAGTGAAAAATGTGTTTTATTGGTACTGTGTAGAATATAGTGGCTGTACCGGCCACTAAATATCCCTTACTACAGAAGAGTACCATAGCTCACCATACCAGTACCATAGCTCAAATTATCTTCCAACATCCCAGATACCAAAGCAATCAGCTTGTTACAGACAAGCCTTGTATTTTCCCTATCCTAATTTCAGGCTGTCATGATGAACAATCCTGAGGCCTAGCCACAAACATATTTGTTAAATAGACGCTTTCTATTTTTAGTAAATGCTATTAGTGCATATAGTTTTTATCAAATAGTATAAAATAGTATAAAAGCATTTTGCATAATTGGTCTTTTTTGCACATCATTTTTTGCTATGTTTTATAGTTGTTTTCATGTAGTTTGATATTAGCATCCATTGATTTCTCAGGTACATGGGTGGGCTGGCAACTTTTGGACCAGGATGAAAAGTAATTTAGTGGTTCATGGTGCATCTTAATTTGCCCACTCATTATAATCGATGGTAGACATAGAAAAAAGATGCAAAAGGAACTCCCTCGGGAGATAAGCCGGCTCCAGTCTTGGCCAATGAATTCCTCTCGTCGATAGAGACACCAGATAGAGTGTGCCTCACGTAGCTGCCGAAGCTTGTTGATCAGAAATTGAAAGAAAATAGTGAGCACTCCTCTGTCGGTGAAAAATCTAATAATTTAATAATAAAGTGGTTCCGATAAAAGGGAACAGGAACACAGCAACAGGTGGGGTGAGAAAAAAGCAAAGTCGACTTACACGTTTTGTGTGATAACACGCTTAATCATAGAATAATCATAGAAACAAGCAAAGTCGCCTTACGCGTGATAACATGCTTTATCATAGCTATGATTAAACGTGTTATCACGCGAAACGCGACTTCGCTTTTTTTCTCACCCCACCAGCCCCAGCCCCAGTCCCAGCCAACTGAATGAAGTTAGAGAGCAGCCTTGGTGTGCAACTGCCCCATTGCAAACCCTTCCGTGAATAGGTGATTTGCATAAAATGCCCTGCTTTTTCCCTATTGAGAGATCAGTTGCTATGTAACAAGGTAACATACATATAAAATAACAAAAGTATTAACGCTTCTTAATATAAACATATGCCCTTTAAAAAGGTAATTATCTGAACAACCGCACCGAATACGGTTCACTTTTATCTACTTGCAGTAACCTCCCGTTTAACTACTGTTTTATTATTTGTGAAAATAGCTAAATAAAACACAGCACTACAGACATGGGAAGTGCTGACTGGCATTAGGTTTTTGCTTTTCTGCTGCCTTCCTGCTTTCTAAAGACAGGAAGCACAGTCAAGGTCAATATTTCACTGCTCTGACACACTCCATATTGCTCCATTGTTTCTGCTGCCACTGACCGAGGCCACAAATATTCAAGGAATCTTGGATAGGTTCTTGCACAGCCATGCAGGCCTATCTTTTCAGTTTATTTGGATTTCATAGAGAAGCAGTTACAAAATGCTGTATAATATAACTAAGCCAGTGCTGTCAGTTTATAAATCACTTTGTGTTGAGCTTTCTATATATAAACCACTATGGAGGGAGTATGTGATGTTTGGCTGGGCTCCTCCGTTTAAAGAGGGCCCCATGCGCTGGCCTAGTTACTTGTACCCTGAGGAGTGTTTGCTCCCATAACAGAGATGAGTTGCAAGCATATATCTAGAAGTTCAGCTGTTGGCAGACGACAGGGATGTATATATTACTGGAGAGAAAGCTTTCTATGGGAAGAGAGATTGCACTGATAAGATGAGTGAGAGAGAACAAACACAGCCCCTGAAGGATCACCTGCAAGCCTCCTGTTACAGGCCCTCAATGGCTGTGTTTACCAAATGCCATCTGGCTGCAAAGATACAAGAACAATTATCCCGTGGAGGTGTGGAAATCTCTAAATCATATTAATCTGCAATCACTCCACCTATGTTCTACAACAGAGTCTTTTTGAGAGCTTCTGAGGAACTGGAGAAGGCATTTAAAAATGAATATTTTCTCATGAAGCCACTTCCAACAGTAACAAAAAAAGCAACATTTAACATGATCCTCCTTCACTAAATGCCCATTTTGTCAGCACGAAGCATGTATTCAAAGATATACGGATTCTTCCAGCCTAATTAGCTAGATTTAGACAGCCGTGTTCCTATCTAAGAAAAACACAGGATCGTTTACAAATGGATTAATAGCCACAATATCTAGTGGTTCCAGGGATTTCACAGCTTTTTTACATACCTGTTTTTCAGGTGAAGGGATGTTACATTGTGCAGAGAATAAAATAAAAAAACTTTAAAAAAAAATTTAAAAAAAGGATTCAGAGTTTTAAAGTGGGTTATTCAGAGAGGTATTGCCATATTACAAGTTTACTACATTGATTTTGGCATATTATGAAATGTCCTATGATGTAATCTAAATTGTATTGTGCAGGTTTTAGACTTATGTTAATTATTTGAAAGCAATACTATTGATAAACATGAGGCCCAGTCCCCTGTTATTAAGAATACAATAAAATCATGAAATAGACCAGGTTTATAAAACAATGAGCTAAAATTTAAAGATGAAATATGAGGGGGCGGGGGAAGAATCATAGTTTTCAAATTAGACAGAAAATGTATGAAAATTACCACTATACACTAGCATATAATTATGCAGCCAAGAAATTAAGAATTCACTGTAAAGTAAGCAGACAGTATACATATGACATGCATGCATTTGTAATGAATAAACCAAGAACATGCACAAAAGCCAAGTTGATCATTTGTAAGCTAAATAAAGATTTAATGTGTGCCTTAAATGGAGATCAATGTGGCATAAGCAGAGTGGATTGTTTAGACGTATTTACCTTCTCCAAACTCGCTAACCTGTCACACTCCAGTATCCCATTTATTTCCTTAACAAAGCTTCAGGGGGCAGAAAACTCATTCAAATTTCATTAATCTAATTGAGTAAAGTCTAGGAGAGAAAAAAAAATCTAATTCTGGTGGGGTGAGGTGCTACCTGGGAAAGATAACCTTTGCCTGAACTCCTGTGGCTCTGATCTTTTGCCTATTAGTCTGAGGAAATAGACGGCAACAACACTGATTACAGCATCCACTCCAACAGCGCAGTCCCAGTAAGCGACAAAGCTTCCTATTTACATAAATGTGCATGGCATGATTACAAGAAAATTGCACTTGAGAAAATTCCGGATAGAGGCATTTTAAGGGGGCAGCAATTTACCATGTGACACTGTGTGACTCCAATGTGAGTATGTGTAAATTTGACAGTGTGAGTGTATGTATGACTGTGTGGCCAGTTATTTGGAGGGAGTATGCTTTCTCATTTTGTGCTCTGTCCTGCCATAATGTTTTATGCCAATATATGTCAAACTTTATATATATTGGGAGTTATGTTAAATACTACTGATAAATAATACTACTATCCATGTCAGTCTTGTTAGTTTAATACACTGGGCACTGTGTTAACTATACAATATTCTAAAAACTGTCCCTGGCTAACTATATACTGATGTTAGCTGTAGTATACCATATTTCTGTATCAGTGTCTGCACCAAGTCTGCCCGGCTAACTGGTGGTGATCCATATCAAGCTAGGTCTCTACAAATGAGCTATATTTTAACACGTCTAGGTCTGGTTAGCTATAAACTGATGGGAACAATACTGTCCAATGCTTGTGCATGGTAGTTTGTTTGAACTATCAAAGCCGTTTGTTGGCCTATCAACTCCATCAACTATAATGAGAAGCCAGTCTCTATTTTTAGTCAAATTTTTGTGTCCCCATGTTATCTAGTTTTTTTCTTTTTAAGAGGAAAGGACGCAGCATTTCATCCTTGGACCTTTTGGTGCCAAAAATGGTCGGTGTATATGTATGCAAGAAATAAATTCACTATGTGTTTTTCACCCGGACATATACCATCTTTGTTTCCTTATTATGTGAGACTGCTGCATGTGTTCTAACAAAAGAAGGTATGTTTGTATCAATATTTGAATTGTACTCCTCTACGCTCATCACACTCATACTGTGGAGTGTATTACATCCTTGGACCCAGACAGCACACTGTCTCGGGCAAGGCCAGCCCATGCTGCTGACTGTGTGGGGTGCAGTTGACACATATACAAATGACAGAACCGATCCCTTGGAAGCCTCTCTCTACTGCTACACAGCACTGTTCTGTCAAATGGCGTACCCTAGTCCTTTTGTGTGCAAAGTTGAGGTCTAAATAACTTTTGATTGGTGCTCAATCAGTGCAATATCAAGAGGCAGTTTTAATGAGGCAGATGTATACCCTTGCCTCATTAAAAAATATTTTCAAGGTTTATCAGATCTTTATTTCTGATATGTCTTACCCTCTTATAAACAAGAATTCATGTACCACACAATATTGTCTACTGAACTTATTTAATATCTACCATTATTCAATATCTTCCTGGTGTGGAAACTTTTAACCTGGTTCTAAGGCCAACAGATATTTTAATAATGAACATAATTCTAATCTTTAGGGCTTGTGTCACTTGCTATAGTTACATTTAGCTTAAAGGGACACTACCAATTACATAAGATATAACTAGATAACCTGGTCACTTAAAAGAAACAAATCATATGCCACTGTTTTTTATATGATTGAATTAATTGAATATAAAAGGAATCACTTTCCAACTGTTGCCAAAGTCTGCATGATGATGTCAGAAGATACTCTCTTACTGGCTCCTGTGTATCATAGAGGGCAGGACTAGGTGGCTTTGTACAACTTTTTTTTACCTGCCTTCCAGCACAAAGCGCGGAGATTAACCTGATCAAACAGGATCATAATGTCATGCCATCCGACAATATATATTTACCACCAAGTTAAAAATGTTTGTTTTACATCAGCCATTCCTTTATCTTTTTACCACTATACACATAGTATCATATTAGGATCATATTAAATAGCATTATCACCCACACAGTGACATTACTACATATGCTTATATATTACCATATTATCTGTTGCAATTATTTACATATTGCGTCACCAGGTAATGAGACCAGTCAGACACAATTAAAATAGATATGTTTCTATGCTTGCAGTTCTGCCAACACGACATATAAATCAACTTTTTGTTCTACGTTCTGAGCCCAATTTAAGTGACGGACCCCATTTAAACAGAGCCTAAACGTGCTTCTAACATAGCAAGCAATGTATTGACACTCTGTACAATATGGTGGCTCTACCAGAGATCCGTGGAAATGCCAATACTGCTAATATATTCCTCACTACAGAAGAGCACTTTTTAACATAGAAGCACATGTGAAAAGTGTCCCTAATATGAGGTACATGTACATGCCAGTTTGTCCTCCGATCAGCAACTGCCATGTTTCCCAACAGACACCAATCAAACTCGTTAAGCAAGTCCCCACTCTGGCAATGTGAGGGCTGACACTGTCAGTATGCGACAGCATCCAGGCCAGCACAGCTGAGAGTAAACTTGTGTGTATCTGTATCGGTACTCTTGCTTTTTCTAAGGAAACAAGGGTAAAACCAAAAGTTGTGTCCCTTTAGTTTCTAACATCTATAATGACACACAAACATACTTTGTATTTAGATTGTACACTCTACAGAACAGATTCCACTGTACCTAATGGCCTGGATTCAATGACAGCCATTACCATACCTGTTTAAAAAAAAAAAAAAAAACATTAATGGCCAAAAAAATAATTAATTTACTGCCTCAGGGACCAGGGGCTGCCCAAGTACATGGGGCTTGAAGATGCCCAAATGCCCTGCCACCCCTAAAATAAATGGGACCTTAAAATAAATAAAATGAAAATAAAATTTCCTACCTAACCCCTCCCCCCACCTCTAACATGGCAGTGTATGTAAACACTAAAAACACATTTTGGCTAGCCCATTTTCTCACTGGCGTGAAATGTCCAAGCCGTCCAAAAGAATATCAGGGCCCGGGACAGCTGAAATGACTCCTGACCCCCTAAATGCAACTGGAGCCATGGGTTCTGGGAATGCTGCCCCCAGCACCCAATAAAAAAAAAAATCTTAATGCTTTCATTAGTTCCAGGAAGGCTATTCCATGCATCCACTACCCTCTCAGTAAAGTAATACTTCCTGATATTACTTTTAAACCTTTGCCCCTCTAATTTAAGACCTCTAGTTGTAATAGTTTACTTCTTTTAAATATATTCTCCTGCTATACTGTGTTGATTCCCTTTATGTATTAAAATGTTTTGATCATATCCCTTCTGTTTAATTTTTATCCCAAGCTATACATGCTATTGTGTGATTAAAGTATGAAATGCCAAGTGGTGAGTACAGTGGTAGGTATTACAGAAAAAAAATATATAAGCACACATACAAACAAACAGGTGTAAATAGGAACAACATGGCAATAAATACTGGGCTCCAATATGCTGTGAACAGGCAAATCCCCCAAGGACAGGAAAAAGATTTTCAGCGGTCACCTTTCTCGATATACATTTTAAATAAAAATGTTGTTTATGCAGTGCATAGCCTCTCTTTCTTTATGTTTGATTACATAGGAACAGCCACCAATTTCAAATATGTCCATTTTTGTTTATCCTGTTTGTCTCTCTGCAAATCTTATTACCGGTTTATTATCCCTTATCCAAAATTCTTGGGACCAGAAGTATTTTGGATAATGGGTCATTTCAGATAACAGATCATTTTCACCAATAAGATCTAATAAAGTCTCTCAGGACTCATGGAATACAGTACTATAAATGTAAATACTGTACAAAGCAAATAACTAACATTTATTGTGATGTAGTTGTGATGAAAGATGGCGTTGGGAGCTTGCAGTCAGCACATCAGGCCTGCACGTGTGCCATTATATTACCTTTTGTGGGTGTGCTTGCATTGGGGTATCTTAGCATGCATGGAAAAGCTATATCACAGCTTAAGGGGGCTGGATGCTATTTTTTTTTTTTTAATTAAGTCTCTTACAGAGTCAGAGAGTCACAGGTACAATTGTCCAGGGGGGATTCATCCCTAGGAAGAGTTTGCTACACTAAGGCTAGTTTCTAGCGAACAAAGGTTGGCATCCCTTTCTTAGTAACCAATCCTGCATTGGGGATAATTGGGCCTCAAATCTCTGGTTGTTCCCTGATTGGAACGAGCAACCTCTCCCCATATTATATTGATATATTAAATGTGTGTGGACTTGCTGACAACTTGGGGAAACCTGTTGTAACCAATTCCTTGATAACACTATTTTTGTGGCCATTAGTATCTGTAATATGAAATACTTTTTTGTAAATTCAGTTAAATTGAGGTGCATAAGTGCTATTAATGGGTCATCCTCAAAAGATTGGCCCAAGACAGATATTATCAAAAATATTTTTTTCCCAGAGAGGTCTTATTATTAAACAGTCCCACCAGATATGCCTTGAGCTACACTCTACCTGGTTGTATCTCCAGCATAGTTTAGAGGTGGCTGGATACATTTTATTCCGGATTTTTGGAACCATATGCCATTGATGTAATATTTTATAATGTAATTCAATTATATCAAGGCAATATTGCGTTATACCAGCAGTCTATATGCTTTGTTTGTCATATGTCCCTTTCCCAGTTTGTCCAAGCCTTTGGTTTCTTCTCCTCTTGAATGAAATCAACCACCTCAAAACAGTCGGTTGTGCCTTTATGTATCTTATTTGGGTTAAAGAGATCTATTACTTTTTTAATTTTGGGTTCTTCATTATTTTGTATAAGTATATCTGTCTAGCTCTTAGATTTACTAAAGATATTTGTTATAATAACTGTATAAGGCACACACTTATTCTTCTAAAGATCTAGCTACAACAGAAAAAAATCCTAACAAGACAACATTTGGAAACAATATATTTGCCACCTGAATTACTCCATATTAGACTACTGTTCAAACGCTTTGGTAGAGAGCATCCCATCCCTACAGCATCTACAAACTTACATTTAAGTGACATTCTTATCTCAGAAAGACAGGGTATTTCAGCAAGTGCCACAAAACACAAAAGACTCATTATCGACAGGATTCATCAGCAGCCAACAAAGGCTACCAACCAAAGGCTCAGATGTGAGCTTCAACAAGCAAGATAGGACCATGTGTACTTATTGCTGAACCCTTTACAATTTAGCTAACCTAATCTTGCTAATTAAGAATCCTTGCTGACATGACCAGTCCCAAATTTAATACCATGCTTTAAATGCGGTTCTGTTTTAATCCAGCGCTGATTTAGATAGTCAAACTGGACAGTAACTAATTTAGAAATAATTGGCAATCCAAAACCTTAGATATTCTCTGCTTTGCAGTGATGCTCAGTAGAATAGGGGCTAAAAATCTGAGAATTGGGGAATGATATATAAATAATATTAAATTATAAATGAATTTAAACCCTTTATTATGTGATCACTAATAACAATCCTTAATGAATTCACCCTCTATATGCACGGTTTGCAAAATAGCCACAAAATAACACTGCTTACTATTAAATGAATGCCCCAAAGGATACTATTTGACCCAAATCAGAGTATTAAATGTTGTAGCAAAGGACCATTGTAATGTTCCGTATGTGAATAAAAGATCTAGTGGAAACACTTTAAACAGCTAATACTAATATCCATATTAGAAAAGATGCTAGTTTTTCCCCTACTGCTCGGTCCTTACCCACTGTATGAACCATCGCTCATGATTGGCTCATCTCATCCAAATTCTATTTTTACATGAAGCTGACACAGAGCAGTCCTTGCTAAATGCTAATTATCTCATTACAAAATCTTGCTGCAGTGGTCTTGACTTAAGGTCAGCTTGTCGCACATGCTGTACCTTCTATTTTTCAAAAGCCTTCATTTCAGTTTATCAAACGGTAATATGAACATCATGTTTAGTAAATACTAAAGCATTTACTTTTTTTTTTAAAGAGAAAAACAGATGCGCACACACATGCACACACACACACACACAGCTTCTCTCAGATGAGCCTTTGGGGAACAGAATGAACTTTTGAACCAAAGATGTGGCGCTTCATCCTCCCCGGTTCTCACTTTAATAAACATTTTTTTTTTTTTTGTTCAATTCATTAAGATTCAAACAGGAAAAAAAGTCAGGAGAGGATTAATTTGGCATGCACAGCACACACTGATCATACCTTTGGATGCTTATTAAATCTATGCATGATTGCGCTAGAGAAAATTAATCGCATTGTTTTTCTGTAGTAAGACAGGGAGCAGCTTCGAGAAGGGAGAAAATGATGCAAGAGTCTGGTGTGTGCAAACAACACAGAGGCACACAAAAGGCAGGCAAGCGACACTTTACCGATGATGGAAAAATAAAAGGGGATGAAGGTTAATTGGTGTATTGGAGACTGCACGAAAGCCACAAAACAGAGAACACATTTTTTGGATATTTGTTTTGCCAAGCAGAAAAAATATATATTCCTTCAAATGCTTGGGAATGGGATTTTTGGGGGGATTTTGGGTCACTTTTGTGTAGTGGGGTCCCTGCTTAAATATACCAAGGGTCTATTCATTAAACAGTGAACTGTGGTGATTTGAAAACCAACATGCAAAAGATCAGGCAAAATAGGGGGACTGAAAAAATTGGCAAGTTGCTCATGAATTTATAGAGCATTTCTAAAGCAGATAACCTTTAAAATGTTTAAAACACAAAATAGTTCCTCTGCGCCCATATGCAAGGGGAAGTTGGTAAAGGGGAAAGAAGGGAAGCTGCTATCTGCACAAAGGTGATTTCCCCAGAACCTGAATAAATAATAAAAATAAAGGAACTTGTGTAGCAACACTAGCAATATAGGGAGGGGATATAGAATAATAATATGACCTGGTAAAACTCTATGTTGTAGATGACATTTGTTGAGCATACATTCACAATTAGTAAATGGCTTTTATTTAACAGAAAATGGGCAGGAACATAGCATGAATAAAAAAAAAATGAAAAAAGAGTCCTTGTTTAATAACAAATAAACGTGTCCATAAATAACATAAAAGCAGGCTTAAAAAAAAAAGTTGTTTATTCAGTGGATCCAGATTATGTGTTACTAAAAATGTAGGGTTGAAGTTAAAGTAAATCTTTAAAAACCCCATACATTTTTTTAACAATGTATTATGGAGGGGCAGGAGGACTTGTGCAAAGCATAGTTAAATTGGTAATGTTAAATGATCAGACCCCACTATGTAAGTTCTTCACTCTGACCCCTTTGATGACATCAGCAAGTCAAACAGGCCAATGTGTTGATGAAGCAGCATATTTAAGGAAAATGTTTGTAAACAAACATTGCTTTGAGGTTGCAAAACAAAGAAAAGGGGAGAAAAAAAAAACTTATATTAAGACACAGAATGCAAGCACGAAAGAATGGGCCTGAATGCACTTTATCTAGTGTTATATAGTTTTGTTAAAACTACTTATGTATAAATGTGAAAAACTATTCATATGCACTATATTAAGATCACCTTAGATTGTAAGATTAAGCAAGCAATCTAAAATGTGACATAATTCACTGTGCACCACTAAGGAATAATAAAAGTAATAATAATGATGAAATTCCTCTCCTAGATACATACATTACTTAGTTACTTTATGAATGGATACTATTATGTAACTGAATTGTGTAATTATAAAAACAAAGTATATCATTTGTAATTAATCTATGAAACCACATTTTATAGGAAGAGAGATGCTGAAAATGCAACAACCATGACAGATTAAAAAAGGTACTGCTGAGAAGAGTGCCATGCGTACACAGAATGGCATTTGTCCAGAAAACCACACACTGTTGTCCAACACACTAGAAAGACTATCACCCATGGTCCAGAAACGTGACTTCCCCATCTATCACATGTTATTTGCACGCAGCATGAATGTGAAAAATCAATCAAAGATCCGAAGGACAACCCTGTAGTGGTAAAACCTGTTAATACTTCATATATTGTGTGTGGCTTCTCTCCCCCAGTGCTTTAATTAGGGGAGTTTTTAAACCAATCACATGTTGGCTCTCAACATTCCACTGGAAGCCACCAGAGAAAACCCATGTAAAACTGCAGGGAATTCTCAAAATCGAACAAAGAGTACATTCTTATTTCAGGGAAAGACGATAAATGGGATGTACAATGAGGAACATTGTGGGGGGAAATGTGATCCTTCATTTCTATCACATCACAGACAGGTGCCTGAAATAAAGCGATTGTGGCCAAGAACTGACAAATTATCTATGTTGTGACTTAAAGAACCGTAGAGAGCGCATCACCAACATCAGCCACCCACTGACAGGTCATGTGTAGGGCAGGAGAAAGTGCTGGCACAATGTCCAATCCACTCTGTGAAAGAAGAACTACACAAGACACAATTCTTTAAAAATCTCCAAGACCCGAGGGGTTCCTACTAATTATATATATCTATAGATCAGTTTCTTCAGTGCATCTTTTTCACAGGAGCAGTTAGGAAAAAAGTGATGCCCATCAACAGTCAGCATTTAACCAACAGCCGAGGGAGCTACAAGGGGTATTGAGAGTTACAGTCCTTTAACAGAAGAACTAGTACCAGACTGCAATAAACCTCTGTGTTCAGGGCCTCTATCAGCTTTAATATCATAATAATGGGAATACAAAATCCATTCAGCACGTATATTTACGATACTCCTTAAAGGTAATGTGCCATGATTATTCAAGCCATAATGAACTAAATAATGTACAAAAACTTTTACAAGAAATGACGTCACAACCAGTTACCTGAGGCATGAGATGCAAATGTGTGGTGAAATATGGTAATTTGCTGAAGAACAGCCCCGATTCTGGTAGGAATCGCATCTCGCAATGGATGCTGAATCACATAAAGTAGGTGTGTGCACATCCTGTAGTTTACCCAGTGTTCAAAAACAAAAACTAAACGTGTTATGTCCTGTGTGCACAGAGTTTATGCGCATGTGCGATGTGAGTGATAACCTTTCCCAATAGAGTAGGCGCATGCACGTCTTATAGTTTACCCTGGTGTTCATAAATAAAGGCTACATGCGTTATGTCCTAGGTTCAAATAGTTTCCGCGCATGCGAGATGTCATCAATGAACCTTCGTTCACAGATTATATGAAACTCCATGCACAGAAGACATAACACAAGTAGCCTTTATTTGTGAACACCGGGGGGAAACTAAAGGACATGCCTGTGCCGACTTGTTGGGTGAAGTGTATCAATGCATGCGCCGTCCGTCTCAAATGGTTGCCAGGAGTTGGGTGTTGTGCTTGGAAGGTGTATGGAGCACAACACTAACATTGCAACCACGGGTAGAATTCCGGTTACGGTAAAAAAAAAAATATGGTAGAAAAGTTTTAGACGTGAAAATGTGAAATAAAGTAAGACTGGTATTGTCTATTGATATTCACAGCAATTTTTGGTTGATTCAATGTGTTGTTGGTATTATGTGGTCATGCCATTTTTATTCTGTTGGCACAGTCCCTTTAATCATTCTAATAAACAGAACTAATTAAATTGCATAAAGATATAAAAGCAGAACAAGTTGGAAGCATATTCTGATGTGACCATAATGAGTATTTGACAAATATGAGGCAGTATGCCACATGAGCTTACAATCTACTGGTGGTATAGTCTTAGGTAAGTAGCTTACACCCAACTAGCAGAACAGAAAATCGTAAAGCCTATTCCAAGAAACTTACAATATAATGTAGAGACAGTAGTGAGACTGTGGAGGTGCTCAAGCGTTCAGTGGCATCAAAGCAACCACTTACACATCCAAAGTTTCAAGAAATAAACTTGACATACCGCATTTGTAGAAATTGTGCAAATTTATTTAACCAAAATAGTGAAACCAGGCAGTCACCAAGTAATTTCACAAAGCTTTTAAGTTTTGTGAGATTACTTGACGCCTGTCTGGTTAAATAAATTTGCACAATTGCTTCAAGAGAGACTTTGTCGCTGGCATGGTGCAGAATAAATTTGGGGCTGATCAGATGCCTCTCTGATAGTAGGGCATGATGGATAAGTATCTTCCTGTACTTTTCAGCATTGAGGAGACTATTAATTCTCCATTTGCAGAAATACATCCCCAAACTTCACCATTCTTTCCTGCTGCCCGCAGACACTCATTTTTGGATAAGAATAAGAGTGATACAAACGCTATGAAATTACAATACAACATAAATATATTAGTGTCCAACAGGCAGTAATGGTGGATGCTTTTGCCCTAGACTCTGCATCAGCTGCTTGAATCTGAAAGTATACTCCCACTTGGAGGCAACATGGGGAGGCAAAATTGCACAAACAACTCTGCTAAGTGCTAGGGAAAGAAGTCCACAACACAATCAACGCCGGTGGGAGACTTTTTCACACGCACGAAGAGCCCGATCAGAGTGGCAGGCCTGTCCAAAAAGGTAGTTTGGGCAGTTTCTGCTTTACAGGTTTGAAAGGCCTAACAGCCTGATCCCCAATATAACTGGAAAGACGTGTTCCGATGTGTGCCAAAGAAAATGCACATCACTGTGGAAAAGACCATCCAATCCCTCAAGTCTGAAATCTCTGAACTTTGCCACAACCTAAAAACTACTGATGAAATAGTCCTGCTAACTGAGGAACCAATCCTGATATCCATAGGATGCTTTAAATCAGCATATTGTGAAACAAGAATATAAATCTATACTCTCCAACAACACATCGAAGACCTAGATCAGGGATGGGGAACCTGCGGCTCTCCAGATGTTGCAGGACTACATTTCCCATACTCCTCTGCCAGGCTGTTAGCTGAAAGAGCATTATGGGAGATGTAGTTTATCAGCAGCTACAGGGCCATGGGTTCCCCACGTTTGACCTTGATAAACGAAGTCGCAGAGGCAATTTACGAATCCGCAATATACCCAAGGAAACGCATGTCTATAGTCAATATACGGACTAGAGTATAGATTTTTTTTTGAACAAAGATTCCGACAAGGTGATATTGCCAAAGTCTTCAGAATATGAAGACCAGAAGAGGCATCCGCTTCACCAAGTAATGTATTGTTTTAGTCTGTGCTACTGAACGGCCTGCATTGTCATACTCCACACATACCACAACATGACCACTATAAAGCTCAAAGACCACAAGATTACCTTATATGGAGATCTCTCCCGAACCATATTAGTCAGAAGGGCACTGAAATCTGTCGCCAATGCTTTGCAAGCTGCCAATATAACTTACTCCTGGAGTATTCCATGTAACCTCCAAGAATGGAAAGATGATAAGACAGATGTTCTCCTGCATCCTGCAAACCGTCACATTTCCCTGAGTGGCCTGGGACTGCCAAATATATCAGTACCGTCTTCATCTATGTCCTTCCTGGATCCACTGATCTCACTGATAAGATGCAGGTACGGAGTAACTCTACCCTATTAAACAACCCATGTGGAAAATATTATGACAATCAGGACTATATGCTATGAAAGATCCTGCCCTGTGTATAGTAATGACACAGAGCGTCGGAACATGACCCTCTGAGGCATCACTATGCACAAGGAGCGTGTGGGCGTGCTGAATAAGGTCTTACTTACAGGTAGGAAAAGAGGAACTGCAGAGGTGTGAAACTAGGGAGAGACACAGCAGGGGGAGAGGAAAAGACAAAATGAAAAAATGGGGAGATGAAAGGGATAGAGAAAAACAGCGGGAAAACAGCGGGGCGGAGAGAAAAGAGACAGCTGGGGAGCTGAAACAAGGGACAGAGAGACATCTGGGGTAGAGGGAAAGGGGAGTTGAAGGGGAAAGAGAGAGAAACAACTGACCGTAATGGTTTGGAAGGAGAACCCACTATGCAATAACCTTATCAGGAAGTAGGTACCTATTCTGGTACAATCCATAAACCAGCCCTCTGAGTGGCAAAAGGAGGGCACAACAGAAAAGGAATTACTGTACCTATACCACTCTCCAGATACTAGTAAAGGGAAGTACCAATAAGTGTTAAAGTCACTGATGGATTGTGTATGTGGAATACAACTGATGGATTGTGTATGTGGAATACAACTGATGGTACTGAGAGACTGGACACACAGCTGATGGTACTGAGAGACTGGACACACAGCCGATGTAGAGAGACTGGATATGGGCATAAGGCAAAACAATAGGCAGCAAAGGAGTGTCAAAAACAGTATCCAAGTTCAGTATTCCAGAGGTCAGTGAGAGACAAGCCAGAGTCAAAACAAAGGGAGAGAAAATCTAGAAGTTAGTCAAACCAGGTCAGGAACACAGGGATCAAAATATCAGAACAGTGCATAAAAGCCCAGAAAATATACAAGGACACTATCACATGTGCAAGAAAGCTTAGGGAGATTTACATACAATTTTGGTGCCAACAGGTGATTAGGAGGCAAGCATATGGAAAGAATACAAGTCCCTTTAATGTTGTTGTTTGCACATGCACGACAAGCAGCTCTGTTGGAGACCAAAGGACTCAAAAAATGGCGCTTAGTGGTAGAGAAGAACAATGAAGGAGATGGAGTTACACTGGAGGAGTTGTAAGGGAGAGAGACAGCAGGGGGAGACGAAAGAGGGAGGAGCGCAAGCAGAGAGAAAAGGAGTGATACAGCCGGGGAAGAGGAAAGAGAGAGAGCAAGGGTAGAGGAAAGAGAGAGAGACAGCAGGGATAGTGAAATAGAGAGACAACAGGGTAGAGGAAAGAGAGACAACAGGGGTAGCGAAATAGAGAGAGACAACAGAGGTAGCGAAATAGAGAGAGACAACAGAGGTAGCGAAATAGAGAGAGACAGCAGGGATAGTGAAATAGAGAGACAGCAGGGAAGATGAAAGAGAGAGACAACAGGGGTAGTGAAATAGAGAGAGACAACAGGGGAAGCAAAATAGAGAGACAACAAGTGTAGCCAAATAGACAAATAGAAAGAGACAGCAGGGGTAGAGGAAAGCGAGAGACAGCAGGGGTAGAGGAAAGCGAGAGGTAGCACAGGGAGAGAAAAGAGAGAGACAGCAAGGGGAGAGAAAAAAGAGACAGCAAGGGGAGAGAAAAGAGAGAGACAGCAAGGGGAGAGAAAAGAGAGACAGCAAGGGGAGAGGAAAGAGAGAGACAGCAAGGGGAGAGGAAAGAGAGACAGCAAGGGGAGAGCAAAGAGAGAGAGAGACAGCAAGGGGAGAGCAAAGAGAGAGAGACAGCAAGGGGAGAGCAAAGAGAGAGAGACAGCAAGGGGAGAGCAAATAGAGAGACAGCAGGGGGAGAGCAAAAGAGAGACAGCAGGGGGAGAGCAAAGAGAGACAGCCGACGGGGGGTGGTGGAAATAGAGACAGGCATATGTTTTATAATTGAAAAATTCAAGAACAGAGATTTCAAAAAAAATACACACAAACCACGAACTTCCACCTATAAATTTGAAAACTTGGCTTCTAATCACCAGTCCTTTAGAATAAGCAACAGAGGGACGACTTGCTGAACAATGATTGCGAACTGCTACAAGAGGGAGCAATGAGACTGCTGAAGAGATGAACAAGCACAGTACCAGCAGAGGAGAACACAGCATTGGTACACAATATGTGCTAACATTCAATTGTGTGATAGGGGCAGCAGCAAAGAGTACAAGCCACAGGAGGAATAATGAACTCTGGCAGCAGATTGTGGATGCTGTTAACGCAGTTGGTGGGAATAACAGGTCCGAGGAGGTAGTGAAGAAAAGGTATGTGCATTTTAAATACTTATACACTATAGGCAGCAGGTTATATCACACTGAACTCACAATTGTATTAGCTGTGTCATGGATAACTAGGAATCTACAATCAGAGGGAATGTTGCGCATGTAATAATTGCTGCCACACATGGAGAAGCTGCAAGGGTGTGTATAGAGAACTGTAACTGATGTCATAATCTCTTTTTATTAGGAAATGACAACAAAACATAAAAAAAATTCTAGGCTGAGAGTGTAGAATGTTTACAAGACAGAACAACGAGAATACATGACAAACACTTTCAAAAAGTACAACGAAATTCACTGAACCAAAGAGCAGGTGAAGCAGGGTAGTAATCTTACCTATAAAACAAAGTGTCTGTTTGTCTGAATCAGGAAAAACTCTCGTACCATGAAATTTGCACAGCTTATTCATGCTGGAATTTCGAGTTCAACGCAACTATTTTCAGCGCTCTACATTTTTCCTTTCCCCGAGTTATGGGTTAATTAAGTTTTGGACACCACAAACTGCGAAGTTGATGGGTCCCTGTTCTATATCACCAGTGATGTCTCATAACTGACTGAGGATAGGCTGTGATTAATGCATATAATAAAATAAAAAAAAAGAGACAGCGCTAAAATAAACCCCAAAAACAAGGCATATCTTTATGAAAGTAGAAATATTTTATTGTACATCACAACGAAACTATTTCTACTTTCATAAAGATATGCCTTGTTTTTGGGGTTTATTTTAGCGCTGTCTCTTTTTTTATTATTAACCTTGTGCTTATTAACCTCCCCTCTGCTGCTCTGAATGTTCAGTGCGCTTGAGGAGCGGGAGCAGCACTGTCTGAGCTCTAAATGCACACAGAGCTAGTACTTCGCTGCTCCCCAGTAAAAAATAAATAAAAAAAAACACGCTCCGATGGAAGGAGAGGGCGGACCTTCACCTCGTACTAAGTGAGGTCCGCCTCCCTCCCTCAGTGCCACATTGTAAAAATTAGGAGAGCAGACCACACACACGGGAGGGAGGGGAGGGGAGGAAAGACCACACACATGGGAGGGTTAGGGGATGGAAGACCTCACACATGGGAGGGAGGGAGGGAGGAAAGACCACACACATGGGAGGGAAGGGGGGAAACAGGCCACAGACATGGGAGGGTGACAAGAGATATGGGTGCAGAGAGGAGAGAGACAGGCATGGGAAGGGAGAGAGGAGAGAGATAGGCATGGGAAGGGAGAGAGGAGAAAGAGAGGCAGGCATGAGAAGGGAGAGAGGAGAAAGAGAGACAGGCATAGGAAGGGAGAGGAGAGACCGGCATGGGAAGGGAGAGGAGAGAGAGAGACCGGCAGGTATGAGAGGGACAGGTATGAAGAGGGAGAGGAGAGGGACAGGTATGAGGAGGGAGAGGAGATAGATAGGCATGAGGAGGAAGAGAAGACAGACAGGGGGACACATTAAGAAATTTAGTTTTTCTTTAACAAGAAAAAAAAACTGCTCGCTTGTGTATATGTGACTGTCTCTGTGTGTATGTGTGAGATTGTATTTATGATTGCGTGATTGATGTGCTGCCGCAAGGGGCAGCAAATTGAGGGTTCGCCTAGGGTGGCAAAAATCCTTGTACCGGCCCTGGCTACCTCAGATGCAAATCAAGTACTTTCAATGGGAAATATTTAATTTGCAATCAAGCCGCAATGTGAAGTTATATACAGAAGACGCCTCAGACATACTTAACACATCATTTCTTTTAATTTATGCATTTGCTTGCGGGGGGGCCACACTGGCTAAGTCTGGGGAGGGGGCAGCATTGGCTAAGTCTGGGGGGCAGATGGCTATGGGTGGATGCAATAGCTACGTCTGGGGGATAGACGACTGAGTGGGGGGCAGCACTGGCTAAGTCTAGGGGCAGATGACTGTGTGGGGGCATGCATTGGCTAAGTCTGGGGGCAGTTGGTTGTGTGGGGGGATGTATATGCTAAATCTGTGGGGACAGATAGCTGTATGGGGGGATGCATTGGTTAAGTCTGGTTGGCAGATAGCTATGTGAGGGATGCATTGGCTAAGTCTGGGGGGCAGATCTCTGTGTAGGGGGATGCAAAGGCTAAGTCTGGGGGCAGATGGCTATGTGGGGGGATGAAATGGCTAAGTCTGGGGGCAGATGGCTGTGGGGCAGGTGCATTGGCCAAATCTGGGGGGCAGATTGCCAAATAAAAACAAGAAATGCATTTTTTTTATGTCATAATATTTATTAAATATGAAAAAACTGTTTACAAGTAAAACTTTTTTCCTATAGAGTAGTCTTTTATTCAGAGTTTTTATTTTTTTGTAAATGAATATCCAAAGTTTGGGGGGTCATCTTATATTGCAGCATATACGGTAATATAGGTCTCCAACCCTCTACTCTAAAAAAGTAATACCACTACATATGGTAATTTGTTGGATAATATGTTGGGATAAATAAATCCCAAGGTTTCTTCGCCTTACACCTACATGGGATATGAAACTCAATGATTAATTCCTCACACCTCATATTATTGAATGTGTTTTATCCGTATATTCATTCATACTACTCTTTATTGTATTTTAAAATGGTCTATGTATTTGTTTAAATTTTAGTCCATAACTAACATTATTTTTCCCCCATGCACTCAATATAGTATTTTTGTATGTTCCATGTAGTAATGCGTTAAAGCATTCAGCTTTGCAAGAAACAGAGCAGTTTTTGTTTATCAACCAATAACATTAATATGAATCAATACATAAAAGATAGAAAAAGATTTTTTTTTATTTTTACAGAAAAAAAAAAAAGTCCATGCAGGTGTGTGCATAAACAGTAAGTTAAGATCCTGAAATTCCTATAGGTTGCAATTACCCATGATCTTGTTTTTCACATCAGATCAACAAGTGAGAGACAGCAGAAGCTGGACAGACATGCAGCTCCCGCAGGAGGAGGTCAACCCTCAAGACATGGTTTTACCAGCGGAGTTCAGACAGGTCAATGTGTGACCCGACAAAGACCCCGGGTGAAAAGTTCACACAGCTGAAGAAAAACCAATATGTCCAAACAGAATTTGCTGCTGAATCTATTTCAATTTCCAGCAAGCCATGCATATAAAATCTAGATAAATTCCATTCTGATCTTGTGTAGCTCCACACAAATTATGCAAACAGATGTCTATGAGGCTCTTACTTTGCTTTGAAAAAAGAAAATTACTTTAAAAAATGACCAGGGATTAATTTGCCAGATTTAGAATTTAACAGACGCCGATCACACACACACACGTACAAAATCAACGCATTATACATCTGTAACCATGATTGTGCCTTTTATCTACTTGTGTTTACATTGTATATAACAGTGGTATTGTCAACTCCCTTGGTGCCTGCTATGGATTTTGACACTAGCCTATGGCTGACCACAATGGGAAGTGTAGTTTACAGCAGCTGGAGTGCTGAAGGTTTACTAACTCTGAAATAGAGTGTGTATTATAAAGTAAAGATATAATGTACTCATGCAAAACATAAGTCTACAATATATTTCTGTACTGCAACAGGATGGCTCTAGTAGAACCCAACTGCACTAAAAGTACTGAACTACTGCTTAAAAGAAAACTCATTGGAGTAAAACTGGTCTGTATTTTAGAAAATAGACATATTAAAATCCCACTAAATGTTGTTTTTTTGTTTTAACAGAATCAAAAGTTAAAAATACTGTGCCAATTGTCCTTTGTAAAGGGACTTGTACCTTTAACTATATATGCCGAAATTTTCACTAAAGCTCTGGCTCTCAGTGCACGCTCAGCCAATCAGGGAGGATGCTAAAGCTCATGTTTGAAGATGTCTGACAAGTGTTGACTTACATATAAACAGTAGAGGGGACTTAGTTAGGATCTCCTCTATGTATTATATATATATATAAAAAAAACATTGCCTTGATACACTTAGCATTGACCTCAAACCATTGCTGTTAAAATACTGGCATGGTTTTTACTCTAATGCATGGAGGCTGCAGGTGGCAGGATGTATAATAAAAAGTACTTGCCATCCTTATAATAGGGCCACCATACTTTTTCACTTGCTAAAAGCACAAATGGGGGGAGAGTGTATCTCGCCAAAATACTAGGACAGTCTGAACATGAACAAACAAAATACAGGAACATGGCTTATTTGAGGAATCTTTACAAAGTCATGATTGTATACTCACTTGTACATCTATAGCAATTGCACATCAGACACAATTGCATATTTTTTCAAACAAATTATAATAAAATCTAATTGAACGTTTAAACCGCCCTCCCCCCCCCAATTCCTACAGAAACATGGCTTGAGTCAATACATGTTCCCAAGTAATACAAGTTCCTTTAATGTGATCTGATCAAATCAATCAAATTAAGGAAACAAAAAAATAAAAGTATACTGGAGTATAGCGGTACTTTTTAGACAGTGTTACTGAATAAATATAAAAAATGACAATGTCATAGCTATGCCTACTGACGAGCTTGATGTCCACACTTAAACATAAATTTTAAGAAAGGAATTGACAGCATTGACAAAAAAAAATCATGAAATGATTTAACTATATGGAAAAAATAGCAGAGTGATTATCTGCACAAAGGAAATAAATATCTATCACGTTAAGAGAAAGTCAATATAATATTAGCAAAATTTGAAAGGATTGTGAAATTTCTCTCTGTTAATAAAAATAACAAAACCAATGGCTAGCATCTGATTGCAGATTGGAATTTAGAAAGAAACCATATTCTGCCAACTGAACCTATATAATGAAATACAAAAATGTAATCAGGTCAGAAGAATTGGCTATAATGCTTTTTAAAAAAACAGTATTAAGGGACGTCACTCTGGGTTCACAAGCAGGTGAAACTATTTGGTGCAAGGCAACAAATATCAACAAAATTCCCTGCTTGTAAAGTGCTTGTAGTGAAAGACTGATAGTAAACTTGACCTGCCAATGGTACGAGCCAGTGGCCATTTTTTATCCCCTTTCACAAGCAGCCCTCCCCTCTACATGTGCACGGTCAGGTCATGCATGGATTCGGGTGAAACTCCGTTCACATTTACATACAGGCGGAGTTTTACAAAGAAGGCCCATCTGTTCCCGTCACCTAGTACAAATCGAGTGTCACCCAACTTGCTCCTAATAGCAGCCTCTTTTCCCATTAGCAAGGGAAAATAACTAGCTCTCGTTGCAGAGATCCTGATTTAGATATAAATAAATGCTTTACAGTCAAATACATTGCAAGGCAACAATCCACAAACTTAATAAAATATGTTTTTATAAACAAAAGATGTTATTTTTTTTATTTCTTTTTTAAACACCCCATACAGACTGCCCCTTTTCAGACGTCCTGCAGGGAGTCATACAATTTTCCACCTTATCTAAAATGACTCCAAAATGAAGGAGGCTGTTAGTCACATTGGCTAAATAATAGTATGTGATTGCAAAAGGGACAAGGGAAAAAAGACTGTTTTAAACACACCATGAACTCTGAACTTTCAATGCCCTCCAACTTCATTAATATACTTACAATGTCGTTCCTTGAACTTCTACTAAATGTCTGCTGTGAAAAACACAGTTTTGATGAGGTGAAGGTGAGGGAAGCAGAGCACTATAAGGACAGAGAACGCCATCATACATTGTCACAGCGCTAATGTAACTTTTATACAATGCATGATTGTGCTAAGATTTATCCCATTCCCCATACTGGAACCGTTTAACCCAATCCAGCACAGACCATCGGAACATTAAAGAAACTTAACAGATTTCAAGCCTAATGGTTTAAAAAAAAAAGCTTTTAGTAAAATTGTGAAAAGGTCCAGGAGTTCGGTTATTATCGAGAGTCTGGGGTAACTAGTCAGCTGCTAAGGAAGGACCAGGATTTTCAGGTACACAAATGTGAAATAAAAACAGGCACTCTGGCTCCCACCTTCTCAGGCTTGTTAGTATTCTTCTATATATCATCCTTCATAAAAAGTCTCATTTGGCATGGCACATTTGTCATCTCTAAGTGATCATGGCCTAAATCCATCTTCTAAACCTATCTGTGCCATCATCATAATGTTCTGACGCTCATCACCTGTAAACCAGAGCATGGTGACATGAATGGCGAGAGGATTTCCCACACATTCAACATAGAAATAATTACTACTTCTGAACAAGCAAGAAAATATGTTCTTATTATTGCACAACTGAAATAAATGATCTATCATTGTAAGATGTATACAAGGAGTGTGCATATAAGGACTTGTTGGTTTTGTGTACAAATGTCATCACTTGCTATATTCCACACCCACAGCATCAAAATAAAACTTGGGGAGAGGGGGATTACATTTTAACAAATTGATAAATATTTACTTTTGAAATAAGTATCCTTCTAAATAGCTAAAGACACAAGCAATGCAGCACATAAAAGCCAATTCTTTATATGGCAATGTTTATAATTACATATTATTTAAAGGTTCTCCATCACTCAAGCATTGCTTATTTTGTGTATGTGTATTGTAGAGAATAAAAATTTAAATAAAGATCAAAAATGCATGCCCCCCCCCCCCCCCCCCCCAACCATCCCACAATCCCGTGATTTAAATTCTCAGATGCGCAAGATACTGGAGAATGAATACTCCATATGCGCAGAGGAATGGCCAAGGGAAGTAGCACCTAGAACTGACCCTCAACCTCCAAAGACCTGCCCCCGAGCAGGAGAGGAAGATGGGAGGTATGAAACTGGTGTATACGTTGTGTTGACAGAATTGCAAACTAATATATAGATAAAGAGAAAAATTGGATTTAAATGTGTTTGTGGTGACTTCTGCTTATGATATTAAATTCTTACTTGATACGCAAATTAAACATTTTCCATTGAAATTAGCTCATTTACATCAAGCCACAAATTACGTCATACAGAGGAGACACCACTATGCATTTGCATGCAATTCTTCTAACGCAATTTAGAGATTATTTTTTATATTTATTTTATTATCTTTATTGATGGTGTAGACAATATTTAGATGACAGAGTCCCTTTAAGGTTTCTTGGTGGGAAAGAGTGGATTCCTTAGTGGCTTAAACTTGAATAGAGGAGATGAACAGGAACTGAACCATGAACTCAACATACCCTTTGAACTCATTACCTCTAACTGGGCAAACCACCATGCTTTGTTTTAGACAAATTTCATAACAATCCCAAGTACTCTCTCCTTAGAGTAAGATATATGTTCATGGATTTGACCCAATTACCTGCTGCTTCCTTTCTCTGCAAGGTGAAAGCTGTGTGCGTGAACACATATTGAACCCTGAACTCTTCATACCACATCTTTATTCTGGCTGCTATTAGGCTGCCTTTCCATTTTCCTAGCCACTTCCCAGGGAAATGTCTTTCATTGCAGCTTTGCAAGTTTCTGCTGCGACATATTTGAAAACAGCCTATTTAATAAAACATTGGCTGGTGGGGAAAAAAAAGAAAAAACACATTGAGGAATCGTTTTCTTTATTATGGATCAAAGTGCTTTAGATTATAATGAAATAACATATTTTTCATGTTTTCTTTGACCCTGGTTATAGCTGGCTTAAGGCTATACAAGATTTTCTGATGCCAATTGCTATGCAGGAGCAGATCCCACAATATGCACAGGTCTTTGCATCTATGTACAAAACATACCGCTCCGTGCCTGTGGCATCTTCTCGCACCTCATTCGCATATACTACCAGGATCGGAAATTCACGAATTTTCAAGCCGAGCAATAACAAATAACTTTTGAAAAGAATTCCATTTTGCGAACGCAGCAGAACATATTTTCAGCACCATTAACTTCTGCCACTGCCTCTGGGAAGTGCATTAAAATGATACTATACAGTGGTCTGTGTTAGTTAATTAAAAAAAAAAAAAAAAGAAAGAGAGAGAGAGAGTGGGAAGAGCGATAAAGGCTAAGGTTAATTCTGCCTTATTTCAGCGTTGCCCAGTGTTCGGTCACAGTTCAAATTGATAGATTGTAAGGGAACGCACACACTAGCCGGGCAAGGGTTAATAAAAAAAAATTCCAGCAGCATTGTGCTGAGTAACTTCAGTTTAACCTGAATTTACTGGTCTTTAGAAATATTCCTAGAAATTGTTTCCTGGTTCATTATAAGATGTTCCCGATATTTAACAGATCAGCTGTGTTGTTATGATTGTATGCTAAATTTTATGTATCGCAAAAGAACCCCTGCAAAAAATACCAAACATGTACTAATGTAATTTTTGATTTGGGTATATATATATACATACATACATACATACATACATACATACATACATACATACATACACACACACACACACACACACACACACACACACACACACACACACTACCGTTCAAAAGTTTGGGGTCACTTAGGAATAAAATGAGTTGCAAAATTAAGAAATACCATCAAGATAGTTTAAAATTATAAACTGGGATTAGCTAACATAACGTGCCACAGGAGTGATGGTTGCTGATCATGGGCCTCTGTATGCCTATGTAGAGGTCTACACTGTATATAAGTTACAAAATTTGCTACATTTGCTTGACTTTCAAAAAAAGGACAATTGTAAGTGGCCCAAAACTTGTGAATGGTTGAATCCAGGCCAGGATTTAGGGATTAACCAATTGTGTTTAAAAAAAAAAATTAGAATCTAAACTTTTTTATTTTGTTTTTTAAAACACAAGTTCTGGGTCAGTGTGGTTTTAATTGACTGGTAGGAAAATAAAGTGAACAGACAAGAAAATTAATATATATATTATGTGTAAGCGGTGTGATTACAGTTGGATTAAACCTTTAGCCAGCTGCTGAACCTAAAACTTTAAAGGTGTGCTAATTGTTAGGAGAGATTTGTCGAGGCTCCAACTGATACAGTCGTTGTGATAGGCCCTTGGGTAGTATAGACTGCATAAACGCTGTTTTACAGTCATTCATTTTCTTAATGAACAATGTGCTGTTAACAAGAGACGACTGTGTTTCTGGGAAGAATTAAGAGTATTCTTGCATAAAGTCCAAAACAGCAGAATACACTGAATGTCTACAAAATAACAAGGAACCAAAGCTGCAGTACACAAGATGTATGTGTGCAAATCACACTTAATTTATTTCACATGTAAAGCAACACTAGTGTACTTGTATACGCTCTGTTAAAATCCCTGAGAGGTACAGCCAACAATGATGCTAAGTGTCAAACTGAAATGACTAGGAGAATTTAAATTAGCGTGTATATTTACATTCTCAACTTTAAAATCTCTTAAACAATTCAATTAATTCTGTGAGCGCTGGCAGAGCACATTGGACATTGCTTTACACTCTGCGTTCTCTCCTGACTAATGTCCACTATTACAAAGAGAATTCAATTATAGGAGACATGGGTCTGCAGGAAGACAACAGATTATTGTTAGATGCAGCAAAGCGACTGTGAGACTTGTCTAATTATTCCTGGATACCGCAGCTATTTTCTTCTGATATCAACACTACACTCACATGTTAATACTGCTTAATTATTCCTGGATCCCACAGCTATGTTCTTCTGATATCATCACTACACTCACATGTTAATACTGCGTAATTATTCCTGGATACCGCAGCTTTATGTACCTGGTAGTCACACTGTTGTTGCATGTGCTTGCTTGTTTAGACTTCAGCACTATAAAACTGATATTCACATTGCATTATAATCTGCATACCTGGCAGTCACACTGTGCTTGAATGTTAACACTAATGTTTTGAAAACAGCCTTGTTATTTGTAACTGGTTTCACCCTCGGTTATATGTTAACACTGCAGAAAATCCTAGAATCTTTTGCTATATATAATGGCAAACATTGTTTACCACTGAACACTGCATATAGTAAGCTAGAGGGCATAGCCTTCCTTACCTGTTGGTTTGGCACTATTCATCTAATTTGTTCCACCCCTTCTAATTCAGTATGCATTGCTGTTTAAATTGTTGGAGCGATACAAACAAAGGTTAATTTCAATTAACATAATTATTTATGTATTTGAACATTTAAGGGTCTACTCAATAAAGAGAGAATTGCAGATACTTGAGATGGGAATTTCAAACTTTAGGCCAAATTAGTTGAATTGAAAAAATTCTCCTATTCAGCAGCATTGAATATTTTTCCAACTTGGCTACTTTTGTCCAAAGTTTGAAATTCCCATCTCAGTTCCTTGCAATTCTCTCTATACTGAGTAGAGACTGTGCAGAATTCTTCTGAAACATTGAGGTTTTAGATGCTTTGCAGTCTCACAACGGTCATACACAGGGGCAAATCACAATGTTCTTGTATTCCGAATACTGCATAATTATTACTCTTGAATAATCTGGATATAAACATCTGCTATTCACAATGTTAAAACTGGGTATTCCTGAATACCACGGTTTGCCCACCGCCCTTCCAAGTTAACGCCAACAAATATTTTTTTAATAACCTTGTTATTGTTTAATATATGTATGTATTTATTTTTGAATCTACTGTTAAATGTGTAACTCTGTGTAACGCCATTCTGGACTGGGTCCCCAGGACATACTTGAAAACGAGAGAAATCTCAATGTATTCTTCCTGGTAAAACACTTTCTAAATAAATAAATAATAAATAAATAGGGATCTGATGTCCACGCTGCATTTAATGCATAGTTAATCCATATTTTTTTGGTCTTCAAAATGTAGTAAAATGAAAATGGCTTACTGCTTTGTGGGAAAAAACAACAACACAAAAATGAAATATGAACGCAAATCAGAGGGGGAAAAAACAAAACAATGGGCACAATTTCGTGTGATTTTTAATCTTGCATTCTGTGCTTTCTTCCTCATCACCACAAGAGGGTGCTGCACATCTCTGTTTGTTTGCTAAATAAAACTACCTCAACTGAGTTTATAGTCTATCAATTAAAATTACAAAAAAAAAAAAAACACTAACTTGTTATTAAAGCATTAAAATATATACACACAAACATCACAGTTTGCAACCCCAGGCAGTGCATATTTATCTTGACATTTATGTGTTATAAAAATCTAAACTAAGTCATTCGCTTCTCATTCATTTTTTTTATACTAAACTATTTCAATTATGTGTTTAATGTTCCTAATTAAAGCAAACACTTCTACCAAAGAACACAGTGGAGATGTAGCTTTACAAATCAGCTGTGTTAAATAAAAGGATAGAGTTAAAACAGATGTCAAGATGGAAAGTCTGGTGGGCCTTGTTTGTAAGCGAACAACTCCCCATCATGAATACAAATATAAATCATCATCTAGGTTCATAGTCATATTACTCTGGTCAAAGCAATTGAAAAACCTCCCTGTCCAACACAGATTTAACCTACTCAGTGCTGCAGAATGATGTCACAAGTTCCATATCCTTGCACAGTCTACCTTTCGGACCATATCCCACGATTCACTGTACTACTGGCCCTCACTATTTCTGCACATATGCAAAATGTTTAACCAACTGTGCTTTACATGCATGGTTGGCAAATTAGCATCTGACAAACAGCACGTGAGTGCAGCTGTCATTTATCACATAAAAATAAAGCGTTCATTGGCAGGGTTGTATAAAATGCATATATACGTATTACCATTTTTAAAGAAAAATGTTCAGTATTTCAGATATGTTAAATTACGTCCCCTGTCTATTGTGCTTAAAACACAGCCTGCACATAATATCCCCATTTTTATTTTTTTGCTCGGTGCAGCAATCAAGAGATAGGATGCAAGATAGACATAGGCACAGCCTGTGGAACTAAAGGGGATAATTTCATGCAGTCACGGGCAGGGCCGATTCTGGGCGGGTGCACGCCCAGCATATTTTGTTTTGGTTAAAAAAAAAGTGTGAGTGTGTGTCTGTAAGTGTAAGTGTATCTGTGTAAGTGTGAGCGTGTATGTATGTGTGTAAGTGTGACTGTGTGTAAGGGTGTCTGTGTATGAATATGTGTATGGGTGACTGTGTGTGTCTAAGAGTGTGTGTATTTCTGTGTAAGTGTGACTGTGTGTAAGGGTGTGTATAACTGTGTGTATGTAAGTGTGACTGTGTGTGTAAGGGTGTCTGTGTAAGTGTATGTATATGTGTAACTGTGACTGTTAGTGTATTTATGTGTGACCCTGTGTGTAAGTGTGTCTGTGTATGTGTGTAGCTGTGTAAATGTGGCTGTGTGGCTGTATATGTCAATATAGCTCCTCTGCAACCAGTTGCCCAGGTGCTGCTTAGCTGCCACCAGAGCCGGCTCTGCAGCCCCTCAGACCTCATTCAGCGATTCCTGCTCTTTCCGTGCTCAGTGATTGCTCAGAGCAATGACTCAGAGCCTTGTAACATGATGCTCTGTGTCATCACTATGCGCGGGGAGATCAGGGCAGCGCTGATTGAGTTCTGAGATGAGGTCAGGAGGGGACATGGAAAAGGGACATGGGAAGAGACAGACATGAGGGTGTGGAGGAGAGAGACAGACATGAGGGTGTGGAGGAGAGATACAGACATGAGGGTGTGGAGGAGAGAGACAGACATGAGGGTGTGGTAGGAGAGAGACAGACATGAGGGTGTGGAGGAGAGAGACAGACATGAGGGTGTGGAGGAGATATCCAGACATGAGGGTGTGGAGGAGAGAGACAGACATGAGGGTGTGGTAGGAGAGAGACAGACATGAGGGTGTGGAGGAGAGAGACAGACATGAGGGTATGGGGGAGAGAGACAAACATGAGGGTGTGGAGGAGAGATACAGACATGAGGGTATGGAGGAGAGAGACAGACATGAGGGTGTAGTAGGAGAGAGACAGGCATGAGGGTGTGGAGGAGAGAGAAAGACATGAGAGTATGGGGAGAGAGACAAACATGAGGGTGTGGAGGATAGAGACAGACATGAGGGTGTGGAGGAGAGAGACAGACATGGGGGTATGGGGGAGAGAGACAAACATGAGGGTGTGGAGGAGAGATACAGACATGAGGGTATGGAGGAGAGAGACAGACATGAGGGTGTGGTAGGAGAGAGACAGGCATGAGGGTGTGGAGGAGAGAGACAGACATGAGAGTTTGGGGAGAGAGACAATTATGAGGGTGTGGAGGAGAGAGAGAGACATGATGGTGTGGAAGAGAGAGAGAGAGACATGAGGGTGTGGAGGAGAGAGACAGACATGATGGTGTGGAGGAGAGAGACAGACATGATGGTGTGGAGGAGAGAGACAGACATGAGGGTGTGGAGAAGAGAGACAGACATGAGGGTTTGGAGAAGAGAGACAGACATGAGGGTTTGGAGAAGAGAGACAGACATGAGGGTAAGGGGGAGAGAGAGACAATCATGGAGGTATGGGGAGAGAGAGAGACACGTGAGTGACTGACATGGTGAGCATGGGGGAATTTTATATATTACTCCTTGTGTACTTCTTTTCCAATGACATTTACAAAGAGGAGGAGTTAATGAGACAGCCACGCCCACCTGGGGCGCCCCAAAAAAAACCTGCACCCAGACGCCCATGACCCTAGGATCGTCCCTGTTCACGGGAGCAGGTTGTTTACACCTGACAGTCATTACATATAATACATGCACACAATTCCTGCCTGGAAACTAGTTTATATTAGCCACAGTATACTTTAACAGTCTGTCAACCAAGTTTAAAACACCTTACACTGCTAAACTGTTTAAAATAAACTTTTGATAGCCAGAGAACAGTTAAACAATGATAAAAATATTACTTCTGCTAACTTTTTATTCTGTGCACTGTGCCTCCAAAAATCGTCCTCCCTCCGCACAGTTCACTTTACAAAGGACATTTGTAAATACTGCTGGTTTTAATGTAAGATTCTCCACATTACATCGGAGTGAAAGTGTTTGGAGTCAATGGAAGTATTCTTTACCATCTTTATACCTAGTGTGGGCAACTGAGCAGGTTACAGGAATATGTGAGTTGATCCACTTTATTGCCTGTGTACCTATACTTCTGTTTTAAAAATACTACACTATATTTTGTTATATGTTTCTGGTTTTTCCTTTTGTATTATACCGAAAGGAGAGATTCTCTCATCTAACAGGGCAACCCAAGTGTGCAAAGTGTTGGGTTAATCGCACTGATTAACTTTTTCAATATAAAATAAAATATATTTCAAACTCATTTGTCTAAAGGATATTCATGCACCATAATTCTTGCTTTTTATTTATGAGTTTGTCACCATGTTTTCAAGAACACTGTTACTTCAATAGAAGTTATAATAAATGATGGAGCAGTTGTAAGTGCAAGCTGTCATTCAGTGCTCACTCACAGTTACTGCATTTTCAGGTAAGGATAATGACCTCTCGCGAGATGAACTGGGCATCAGTCACAGTTCCACCCCATTTCCCTGGCTCCTGTATGTTTGTATTCAGGTTTTGTGGCTGTTTCCTCTTCAGACTCTAGTGGCCGCTATTCTAGTGCCTCGTTTACCTGAGCCCATCCCTATTTAAACCTGCAGCTTATGGCAATCAATGTCTTTGCATTGCTCTGGTTACAGCCAGTATAGTGCCTCTGTGCCTTTTGCTAGCGTACTTGTTTTATTTCTATTTGATTTCCGTTGCCGAATCCGGCTTGTCCTGACCACTCCTGTTTGCTGCCCTTCCAGACCTATTTCTGCCCTGACTTCGTTGTTTGCTGCCAGCCTCAACTTTTGCGTGCTTTACTATTCTATTTGCCTGTTCCTGTTGCACCTTTGCCTTTGTTGACTTTGCCTCAGTTCCTGTGATCCTGTCTCATCTGGGGTTACGCTTGGGTGTATTAGTGATCAACAGAGTACAAAAGACCTGGGGGAATAAAACCTGCGGCTCAACCATAAGGTGGATTTCCTTCAGGCAGAAGAATTGTTATTTTGCTGTATACCTGTAGTATACCCTGTACCTACTCTGTAAAGAGGTTCCACTTCTTTCATAACCGTCACAGCTATCACAGGCCTGTGCCCTGCTCAGGGAGCAGCCAGTCCACACTCCGCATCCTGTTCTGTCCTCAGCTACCAGTCCTGCCTCAGCTGCCAGTCTCAGCATCCAGTCCATAGTCATAGACAGACCCCACACCCTGCCCTGCAACGAGGCTCCTCCCTGGTTTGCTATCCCGGGTTGTGACAGCATCACGCGAGAGGGGACAGTGCAGCCGTGATGAACCGTCCCATCCAGTGGTGTATCTTGATTTTGTGCTGCCCTAGGCAGACAAAATCCGGGCACCCCCCTACCCAAGCTGTACACCCACGTTACACACCTAAGACATGCCCCATCATTCAGACTCACATCAAGCTCATACTCCCATCACACACACACTCCCATCACACTCAGTCACACACTCCGACTCCCATCACACTCCGTCACACACACTGTCTCCCATCACACACACTCTGACTCCCATCACACTCAGTCACACACACTGTCTCCCATCACACACACACTCTGACTCCCATCACACTCAGTCACACACACTGTCTCCCATCACACACACACTCTGACTCCCATCACACTCAGTCACACACACTGTCTCCCATCACACACACACTCTGACTCCCATCACACTCAGCCACACACACTGTCTCCCATCACACACACTCTGACTCCCATCACACTCAGCCACACACACTGTCTCCCATCACACACACTCTGACTCCCATCACACTCAGCCACACACACTGTCTCCCATCACACACACTCTGACTCCCATCACACTCAGCCACACACACTGTCTCCCATCACACACACTCTGACTCCCATCACACTCAGCCACACACACACTCTCCCATCAGCACTTACCTTTCCCTGGCAGGCAGGCAGCATGGTCCCTCCATGCTGCCTGTTCGGCTTCCCGGCGATTGTGCCGACAGGCCACGTGACCGGGCGCGCGTATGACGTCAGCGCGCCCGTCACGTGACTGTCGGCACTTCCGTGTCGGCACACTGCACGGGGAGCCGAACAGGCAGCACGGAGGTTTCTCCGTGCTGCCTGTTCGGCTCCCCGTGCAGCCTGGCAGGCAGAGCGATGGTGAGGGGGGATCTTCCGATCCCCTCTCACCTCCGTCTCTGCCTGCAAGCGCGGTATTTTTTTTTTTTTAAAGGGCCGCGTTTTTTTTTTTTTTCACATTTTTTTTCTTTTCAGTGCTGGGGGGCGCTGCCGCCCCCCAAAATTTGCCGCCCTAGGCATCCGCCTAGGATGCCTCGCGGTGAATACAGCACTGGTCCCATCCCTGGCACTGGCAAGGTGTTTTGGTGACAACAATGGCACTGGCAATTGTTTGAAGGACAACACTGGCACTGGTAAGATGGTTGGTGCAATGATCATGGACCCTAAACTGGAAGGGGTGTGACCTGGGCAGGAAGGAGTGGGCAGCACAAAACCTACATACACCACTGGCAATAGTACTGACATGGAGTTCAAAATTACTGTGATAGTACATTAAATTTCCCTCTTTACAGCCGAAAATGAGCATACCCTTCATAAGAATGTGCTCTATAAGAATTTGGTAAGAATTACATTTTTAAAATGTACATTCATGGTAATTTTTTATTAATATTTTTACACTTTCCAGCATATTTACCGGGAGCATATATTAACACAGCTACCTGTTTGGATATATATTATATATTGTACATGTTTATTGTCCAGTGGCAAACCAAAATGTAATATATTTCTGTAAAATTTCAAATACACCATTTTGGCTAGATCCAGTTACCAGTTATAAATCCATTGAATCCAGCCCTTTGTTGCCAACTATGTCAAAGGGACCAAGATATGTTCATTGTCAGTGAATTTGCCATTTATATAGATTTTTAAAGATACGTTCAATTTAAAAACATATGTTAACAATTACATAACGGTTCCATATTTAAAGATCAGTATAGCACTTACCATCATCCAAGTAATCAGAAGTAAGAGACCTCTCATCCGATGTCATAGATGTTCCATGACTGTGGTTATCTTCATAGCCCTCGGTATCACCTGCTATTAAAAGTATTTATTGTTATTATTTCTACTTTAATTTAATTAGCCGGCAATTAAAAAAACAAAAACAAACAGAAGATACATTCCAGGAGTTTAGGGTTGTTTGCTTTGGGAATATCTTTTTAAACTTTACATTGCAGGATAAGCTCACATGAATTCACATGGTTGACTTGCATTGAGCATGTGCATTAACAATTTAATTCAGAAGCTGCTAAGTATCTCTCTTTTTTGAGGAATTAGACAGTTATTTGATGAGACTTATGACACCATTAACATCTTGCAGTTCAATAGGTAACCTAGAACTATATCCTGAAGACCTAAACCTAAAGAATTGGAAAGAGATAAAAAACAAGACCTTGGCAGATTTAATGATAAACAATAACTTATTAACATTTTCTCAAATAAAAAACAAATTTGGATTAGAAGAAGCTGCAAGGTTTACCTATTTTAGGATTGCACACTTTATTTCATTATCACAGATCGGTAAATGCCCAATTATAGAAGAACTCTTGGAAAGGGAATACGAGAAAGGACTAATTACTAAAATTAAGAAAATACTAGAAATAAGTAAAGAGAAAAAAAGAGAAAAATGTAAAACTATGGGAAAACGAGATGGGAAGGCATACAGTAAGGATGAATGGTTAGCGGCATACGCCCAAATTAGGAAAGTAGTTAATTGTGTAGGTCTGCAAGAACTCTATTTTAAGATTTACCACCGTTGGTATATGGTCCCAACTAAGATTCAGAAATTTGATAAAAGCAAATCAGACCTCTGCTGGAGGTGCGATAAAGAAGAGCGAAATATATACCATATGTGGTGGGGATGCGAAGAAATGACCAAAGTATGCACGCTACTAGCTGCAACTGTTAAGGAGATGCTTGGGGTAAGCTTTTCTTTTACACCTGGACCTCCCCCTGAAAAATTCATCTCAAAAGTACTTATTGATTGGCATTTTGATGTCAGTCAAAATTTGCATGGCAAGAAAATGGAAAATCAAGGGAGCCATAAGTTGGGGAGAAATCCAGGCGCAGATACACTTTGTATGCAAAATGGAAGAGGGTTATTACAAAAAAACAAGACAAAATGGCTACATTTTATGAAATATGGAACCCGTGGATCAAAAGAAATGAGTGTTGTGAGCGATTAAACTGAGACTTAAAAAGTAGCGAATCAGGAGGAAAGACTCAAAACCCACACTTAGAATCTATTGATGAATGCTGGGGGTACCTATTATTTGCTTTTGCTCAACATGTCATTGTGCTAAAGATAAATCCTCAGGAGAGCCTGAAAAGTAAACAAAAACTGGAACAAATAAATAGTTGATTTATAAAGTGTCCGCTTTACTATGAAATTTGTATGTGTTTTCCATACTAGAGTGATTCTTTAAAGGGACATTCCAACTTCAAGGAAGCAAGGGTTAAACCAGGGGCGTCCAAGTTTTTTTTGCAGTGGGCCACTTCACTAGAAATGTATGTGTGCATGGGCCGCATTAATTTTTCATTGAGAAAAAAAAGTACACAGATATATACATTTATAAATATATATATATATGTATATATATATATATACACATAAATATGTATCCATGTGTGTAGTGAGTGTATCACAGACTCCACAGCAAAACAACACATACATACACAGCCACACACGAATAAACACACAGTCAAATAGACAGACACAGTTACATACACAGATTTCTGTGATACTTAGCTGCATACATACAGACACACACACACACACACACAAATACATATTTAAGGATATTATAATACTCTTTTTCCTCTTTAAGTATTTGTAATAAATAAACTGAAGTTTTAATTATTGTTTTTCTTCATTTCTATGTTTTTTTTTTCATTTCTCAGTCCTTTGTGGATAAATTATTGTTTTATTTATGATTATTTTAAATAGCGCTGGTCAACTCCTTTATTGTGGGCTTGTTTTTTTTTTATATTTATAATTAGAAGAGATGCTGGTTCATGATATAGTATTGCTGATTTAAATGAATGTGTGTAAATGTAAGGTACACTTACATTTACACAGTCACACTTGCAAACACACACACAGTCACACACAGACAGACACACACAGAGAGTCACACTTGCACTCACACACAGAGAGAGTCACACTTGTACTCACACACACACACACAGAGTCACACTTGCACTCACACACATAGAGAGAGTCACACTTGCACTCACACACAGAGTCACACTTGCACTCACACACAGAGTCACACTTGCACTCACACACAGAGAGTCACACTTGCACTCAAACACAGAGAGAGAGTCACGCTTGCAATCACACACAGAGAGTCACACTTGCACTCACACACAGAGAGTCACACTTGCACTCACACACAGAGAGTCACACTTGCACTCACACACAGAGAGTCACACTTGCACTCACACACAGAGAGTCACACTTGCACTCACACACAGAGAGTTACACTTGCACTCACACACAGAGAGTTACACTTGCACTCACACACAGAGAGAGAGTCACACTTGCACTCACACACAGAGAGTCACGCTTGCACTCACACACAGAGAGAGAGTCACACTTGCAATCACACACAGAGAGTCACACTTGCAATCACACACAGAGAGTCACACTTATACACACACAGAGAGAGTCACACTTATACACACACACAGAGAGAGAGTCACACTTATACACAAAGAGGATCACACTTATCCACACAGAGCATCACACTTATCCACACAGAGCATCACAGGTATACACACAGAGCATCACAGGTATACACACAGAGCATCACAGGTATACACACAGAGCATCACAGGTATACACACAGAGCATCACACTTATCCACACAGAGCATCACAGGTATACACACAGAGCATCACACTTATCCACACAGAGCATCACACTTATCCACACAGAGCATCACACTTATCCACACAGAGCATCACACTTACACACAGAGCATCACACTTACACACAGAGCATCACACTTACACACAGAGCATCACACTTACACACAGAGCATCACACTTACACACAGAGCATCACACTTATCCACACAGAGCATCACACTTATCCACACAGAGCATCACACTTATCCACACAGAGCATCACACATACACACACACAGAGCATCACACTTATACACACAGAGCATCACACTTATACACACAGAGCATCACACTTATACACACACACACAGAGCATCACACATACACACACACAGAGCATCACACTTGCACTCACACACAGAGCATCACACTTATACACACAGAGCATCACAGGTATACACACAGAGCATCACACTTACACACACAGAGCATCAAACTTGCACTCACACACAGAGCATCACACTTACATACAGATACTTTTTTTTGTTGGCTCCGGATGGGGCTGTTTCTCCACGCTTGTCTCCTTCCCTCTGACCCGTGCGCATGACGTCACGCACAGGGCAGAGGAAGGATTATGCGACCTAGATGTTCGGCAGCGTTCTTTCGGGAACGCTGCATCTAGTTTAAATGTGGTTGGTGAAGCGGTTATCGCTTCAATTTCCAGCGGGCCGCACCTCCGTTTCCCGCGGCCCGCATGTTGGACGCCCTGGGGTTAAACAAACCCCTTTGAAAGTAAACCCGACGTGTAGCTTAATAGATACACGCGGGTTTACTATCTGCTGTGTCTCGCATGCGAGACAGAGCAGTTCCTGGTTGTTGAGCACGTGCACAGCCAATCAGAACAGCGCAGAGAGAGACCCTCGTTGTTGCATGGGATCAGCAGGGAGAGACGGTCGCCGACCAGACGGCTGCCTGCTTCCTATGGACACCAGTTCCTATTCACAACAGGAACAACTACATTTCACTTGTGCTTCAATATTAGACGCACAAGTGGGGGAAAAAAGTTTAGTGTCCCTTTAAGGAGAAAGGGCAGTATTTATATTTATTTATAAAGTATTCTACCAGGAAGAATACATTGAGCTTTCTTTCACTTTTAAGTATGTTGTTGGGAGCAAATCAAATACAATATATATCAATAATTAAAAAAACAATATACATATCAAGTATGTACTTGTGTAAGTTGTGGAAAAAGCATACAAGGATAAAATGAGCAACCCTTTTTAACCCCATCCTCACTACAAGCCCTTCTAAGTCTGCAAGAACTAGCTAGTTTGCTCCAAAAAGGAGAACATGTAAACCAAATCTGTGCCAAACCGACAATATTATTGCTACAACTGGCATGCAGATGAGGTAGATTGTTAGCGGTAATTTTAGTTCCTTTAATAGCTGAACACAACTACATAGTCCATCCTATCCACACCTAATATAATCCTGATCTTTAGTCCATCCTATCCACACCTAAAAGAACCAAGCATACAAATACATTATTTAAGTAAAAGAGAAACATTTGCAACAGGCAGCTCACATTACACTCAAGCAACAAGTAGTGCATAGGTGGTATAAAGGCACACAATAGGATATGGGAGCAAGCATGTATATATTCCAAATATGGAGCCTCATTTTCAAGCCAATGAATAGGCTAGCTATCCAACACTTCATCTCTTAGTAAACATAAGCCAAGGAAATTTCAAAAGGTGCTAATTACTCCTCTCACCACAACGAAGTGCCTCATTAGCAACTCAAAGTTTCTTTATAACATCCAGACGCTGCCCAGACCAGGCCATACTTGATGAGTAAAGCAGGAAACTGGACTAGGATATCAAATAACAAATGACCTTGGCACATTTGCAAAGTTTGGACTTCGTAATGGACGAAATCTCTTGCATACACTGTTATTAACCATTTGTCAAGTCAAGCGATATAGAGGAGGCTGTAGATCTAGACTATACAACTTTCGGCTCCTAGACTCCATCATAGCCAATAGTCTAAAACTGTTGTGTAGATCTCTGTCCCCAACATACTCTGGTTTAGAAACCTAGGCAGGGCCTTCTTTAATACTGATTGGATCCTGCATTTGCTAGGGCCCCTGGACCAGTGTTAATTTTGTCTAAGCATTATCATCATTACAGTAGTTTTCATCAACTGCATGTTTTCAGTGACTAAAACAATAACTAAATAAAAACTTAGTTAACAGGACTAAAACTACAACTAAAATACATTGGAAACGTGACTAAAATCAAATAAATAATTTGCCATCAAAATTAACACTGCCGTGGACACTCTCCCTGGCATTCACACCCACAACCCAGCTCCCTTTGTTGAAAACACAAACACACACAATTGCTGCCTATAATTTGCTGTCTAATGTTCAGGTATATTTTTGTAATTTAGGAGCCAAGTACTTTTTTTTGTAGTGTATAAAATGTATATTATTGCCGTTTATAAAATATATAAATGGAACAAAATGTGGTTGCAAAATGTTTACCTTCTTATTATGCACTGCAAATAGCTTGGTGCCTATATTACAAAAGTATACATGGATATTAGAGACCACTAACCTCATTTGCCACAGACCATCTAAGTCCCCTCCCTATTCGTCCTACTTTTTATGTGTTGCCTACCTCATCTACTTCATCTATCCTCACACATACATTGGCAAGAAAAAGTAAGTGAATCCTTTGGAATTGCCTGGTTTTAAACATTAATTGGTAACGTAATCTGGTCATCTTCTGAGTCACAAGTATAGACAAATACAATGTGTTTAAGCTAATAACACACAAACAATGCTAATATTTCAGGTCTTTATTGAACACATCCATTAAACATTCACAATGATGGTGGAATAAGTAAGTGAACCCTTGGATTTTATAACTTGTCGAACCTCCTTTGACAGCAATAACCTCAAACAAGTTGCTTCCAGTAGCGGTGGATTAGATCTGCACAAACGTCAGGAGAAATTGTTGATCATTCTTCCTTATAGAACTGGTTAAGCTCAGCTATATTCTTAGGAAGTCCAACTATTTGATGTTATTCCACAGTATCTCTATTGGGTTACGGTCTTGGCATTAACTGGGCAACTACAAAAAGGTGATGCACATCTACTACAGAATTGGAATGAAAAAAGAAAATCTGCTAACTTCTACTGAGCTTCTAGGCCCCGAGGCAGCAAATGATCCCTATACCGAACTTGACCATGGGGTGATGTTTTCATGTTAATATGCGGTGGCCTTTTTACGCCATACGTATGCTCTTCCCAAACAATTCAACCATAGTTTCATTAGTCCACAAAACATTTTCCCAGAAGCACTGTGGCGTGTCAAGGTGCTCTTTGGCTGACTTCAGGGATTTTTGAGAGAGCAGTGGCTTCATTCATGGTGTCCAGCCATGGACTCCATATCATTTTTTTTTTGGGGGGGGGGGGGGGGGTTGAGTATGGTAGTCTCATGAACAAAGATGTTAACCAGTTCAAATTAGTTCTTCAAGCCTTTAGCAGGTACTTACCTCACTGAGCAATGTGCCCTTGGAGCAATTGCTCCCTTTATTCTTTGTAGTACTATGCCTAGCCAGTGTTGAAACAAGTGGATCCCAATTAAGAAAGATTTCTACCCTATGCTTTCCTGAAGACTTTCTCTCCCACTTTATTACATCTAAAACCTTTTTGTCCATTTATCTCTTCAAGTGAGGTATACTGAGCTTGGCTTTAGGGCCTATTGATGGTTGGCCCTTCACCTTTTTTATTGTTTTAAATGAAACTCCACTCAAGTATCATTTCCCTAAAGGTAATTAGGGTGGTTCCTGAATTCGTCCCACTTAGCTCCTAAAGTCTAAAAAATATGTCAAGCCCTGCTGTAGGGAGCATTTTCTTTTAAAATTAACATCCCCTTGCAAGGGCCATTTGTTCACTCTGGCATAACCCCCAACTCCTGTCATCCATAGAGTACTTTTCTCAATTCTTCCCTTTTGTGGCATCCCTAGAAAAAAGAAAAAAGGTTTGGCGGAGGTTCTTGCCCCCTCACTGTAAACTGCCAGAATGTATAAAAAAAGGTGCAATCACTGTTATATATAACAATTTCTTTCACTTCCCATAACTTTACATAGCGGAAGTTTTTATATAGAAGCCCCGATATCTCTGTGTTTGTATTATAATGGTACTGCTCTTCCCATTATAATTAAAATGGGCTCATATCCACTTAAACTTTAATGTTTAGGAATATTGTTATAAGGTTTAGTGAAACTTGCTATTGCAATGGGCTATATGACATTTTATGATTTATATACAAACTGATGTGTTTTTCCTCTGTATATTCAGTCACTTCACGTAATAAAGCTCATTTCCTGCCAACGTACAGTGTTGAGTTGTTTCCTTATTTGAGAGGTGCTCCATGAGGAGATCTTTATTTTTTTTTATAAGTCTTTATTTTATAGTACAATCGTTATACAAATCAACAGTCATTCTAATAATTAATAATTATTTTTCTCAGAAAACAGATTTGAGCGTTATTTCTTAGGACTACTCTGGGGGATAGGGATAACTCTCGCCGTTTGTACTCCACCTAATATCATTATTCTGTCCCGACCCGTAGGGCAGTCTCTGAAGAAATAAAAACGGATTATCTTTTTTGCCCCTACCTCTAACTCTATAGTTGTGCTTATATATCTAATTTCGTCTTTTCTTATCTCCTGAATTTAGTCTCCTTGTTTAACCTCTCTTTCCTATTACGGGATATCGGGCGTCGAAGAGAGAAAAGAAACAGAAAAGAAAGAGAAAAAAGAAAAAAAGAAAAAAGAAAGGGTCGCTAGAGATTAGGGCATGGACTTCTATGATCCAGACATACTACCTGCCATTCACTTCTATCACCTTCATACACAATTTAATTCATTCTTTACCTCCCGTTTCCGTCCCCGGGCCGAGGTGGTGAGCCACCCACTCTCATTTACGCGCCCCCCCCCCCCCGAGCGGCGTGGGTGTCCACAATACGCAACGGGCCCCTTTTAGTTCTACTCTAACTTCCATCTTGCCCAGGTCTTTAAGTATAACTCCCTAGTCACTTTATTTTTATTTATTGTGGAAATAGCTTTCTGCGCCTGCTTGTTTACTTAATTGAAATTCTATTTCTGACCATGTGGGTAACTCCACTCTTCACCAATATCTGGCAAGGCACAATTTTACTGCCATTAGAATATTCATTAAAATTATTTTTACTGTATTTGTCTCCACCTGGGACATCCATGTGAAACAAGAATGTCTGAGGTGTCAACTGAAGAGGTATACCTAGAGTCTCCTCAGACTTATTTGTCAGAGTTTCTTTCAAGGGCTCCAGAATGCTGCATGCCCACCATATATTTATCTGATTACCCTGATCTTTTCGGCATCTCCAGCATAGATCATCTGGTAACTGATGGAATTTAAATAGTCTTGTTGGTACCAGGTACCAGCAGTAAACCAGTTTAAAGTATTGCTCCTGTAAGTTTGCGCAGTGGGTGGCCTTCCTAGTGGATTGCCAGGCTTTACTCCATTTCTGCTGGGTTTCAGCTATACAAAGATCTGATTCCCATCTAAGTATTGCTTCTGGCTTTCTTTCTGGCTGAAGCTCCTCAAGGAAGGCTTTCAATTTAGAAGTTATTCTTTTTGGAGCACTAAGAGCAGTCTCCATAAATTCACCCCATTTATCTGTGGGAGGGATATCCTCATTCCCAAGGCAGTGTTTTACTCTTAGATATGTAAATACTTCGGTAAATACATGAGGAGATCTTTAAAGACTAATTTTACTGTGGGAATAACAGGTTTTCTCTTCAGAGTAAGTGTGAAAAATTATTATGTTTCATACAGTGATGGTCTTCCTTAACAGACAGCTCAGAACAGACTCGGGTGATCAAGTTTTCACCGATGGACAAACATTCTGTGACAGACCTGGCAAACAGTGCCTTGGTAATTACAGGGAAAATTACCTCCTCCCACCATGTAAATAAGGAATGTAACTCATGTGGGACTTACACGACCCCACTACGGGCCAATGACAAACTTAGTTGACATGAAGGATAATCCTTTCATTAATTAGGTGCGCTGTTCCCAATGAGATCTATATCTTACATGGAAAAAAATCTAATTAACACTTTGTATCAGTAATCTATGCAATTCTGCATACCTCTCAGCCACAAAATACCCACATCCATAGTAAGAAGGAAGGCTGAGGAAATAGACAGTAAAGCCTGTGCAAGATTCCTCAAAATTTGTCATAGAGTAGATCTGGTAGATCAAATGGAAGAGAAACATTTTTAAAGTAACATCACCCTTCAACACTGTTTATGCATGAGGGATAAAGGTTAACTAGGGATGAATTTTATCTATAATGCAGGCTACACACAGACAACTTGAGACCAGGAATAACTAATCCCATAGAAATCTGTACTAAATAAAGCCATAAATTAAGGATTTGTAGTAACACGTTAAGAGACATGGAAATCTGACCCAAGAGGCCATAGCAGTTGAGAGGGTCTTAGTTAAGATTGCTTAAATGTATGCTTAAAAATTATTTAACATTTTTATCTTTATTGCTTCAGTAAGCTGCCTTTTAAAGCAGACATGGGCCTAACCATTCTTTTTCTTATCAGACTGATCAGCAATCTTGATTTGAATGTTAATTTTCTAGGTACACAAAGCAGACAGACAATCAGAAAATACCTACATTTATAATCATACGTATTTTAAGGTATTGCTTTAAAGACAATTACGCAGCAACTGATGTGAAAACAATGTGATATCGGCACATCATAAGCAAATTACACAATTTATGTGTAGTTTGAAAGAGAGAAAATGTTATCAGTGGTCCTGCTTTAATATTTTTCAAAGATTTGTCAATAACAAAACCAGGATATAATTCAGATAGAAACATAGAATGTGTCGGCAGATAAGAACCATTTGGCCCATATAGTCTGGTCAATTTCTGACAAAAAAAATAGCTAAGGCCAGTGTAGACTGCCTCACAATAGGTTGCAGACAGAGGCATCTTTACTCTATAGTGGAACATAAAATTCTGTTTAACCCCATTCGTGACAATGGATGGAATCTTTTTTGGCTGGCTGAGCATTATAGGAAATGTAGTCCCCAAAGCAATACATCAAAATTCCACATTTCAAAGCTGTATTCCAAATTTGTCCCTGTACCTGCAACATAAACCTAGCAAACCTATGCATGTGGGGCATCACTATCCTCAGGAGAAGTTGCACATACTGAGGTTGTTGTTTGGAAGAAATATTTGTATGTGGGGTGCGATTCTGTGGTTAATGAGAAATATCATTGTTACAATGTCACCATCAGTAATTTTGAAAACAAAAACTTACTCCCAAATGCAGGACTATTATTTTAATGTATTTTGCAGGTTATTTCGTTAGCTTTTGTAGATGAGTAAAAGATTTTTCAAGTAAAAGTTGGGGGGAAAAAGGTTTTTGTTTTTCAATTTTCCACCATATAGTCATTTCTTTATAGTAAAAATAATTGTATCTAAAGAAAGGCCATCTTACCCTGGAAAAAACAATATATCATTTGTGTGGGTAAATGAGAGAGAAAAATGACAATCCAGTCATGAAGGGGATGAATAGTCAAATATAAATTTAAATGGAATGTTTTACAAGCATGACAAATGTGTCTTCAGATTAGTGTTCATGTTTGAAAACAGAGCCTTAAAATTAAGTCAAAGTCATTGTTGTGTTCACTGTTTATTTACTCATCAACTACGACAAAACTTTTAACACCTTTGCAACCTTTTAAACCCTTTGATGTGCCAGGAACGGTACACATATGCCATTTATGACCATGAACGTGAATGACATATCATGCAGTGAAACGAGCAAAGAAGGCAATCAAAAGACCCTTCCTATGCTCAGTGGGTGTTTCATCCAGCAACACCAAGATTTGAGCTCAGGAAGCAATGTCATCATTTCATGGAGCCATCTCAAGCGCCATATTGCATAGGGAGTGTTGCTAAACTGCCCTTAGAGGCAGTCAGTAAATTACAGTGGGGGGGGGGGGGGGGGGATATGTATCTTTAAACTAGGGTTAGGGTAAGACTTACATTAGGGCAGGGCTCTACAAACCCCAGATTCCAGGTCGCCATGGCAACCAGCAAATTACACCTGGCGCCCCCGGGTGCTAGACGTGGAGCCCCTTGCCCTTTTTTTTTATATTTTTACTATAAAAAAATGAATATATGGTGGAAAATTGATTATCCGGAGAACTAGCAGATGACACTAAACACTAAAACAATATTTCAAATAAAATGGTGAGCACATGTGTGCATGCATACATATCTCCCAAGCACAAGCATCCTATTGGATACAAATGTGTATGTGTGTTGTGCACATTCAACCATGCAGTAAAGGGGAGAGGGAAATTCATAGTTCACAAGCATTGCTCACAGATAAAAATAGAGCTGCTTTTCTAACTTTTTGTTTGAAGGAGGACGTTTCCATCCATCTCTTCGCATTATCCCTCTCACAGAACACATTCCTGACCTATTCTATTAACCTTGCATTGCCCTCGGTCCTTTATGATGTTTTAAACAATACATTTATTATTATTTATTTGAAAAGGCCATCATTTTCCACTCTTGTTTTTAGAAATACACTTAATTATTTATTTAGTAATGACTGTGCTAGAAAATAATACACAAAAAAACAAAAAAGGGTATTTAATATTTAGGGTTAAAGAATAACCTAAAATGTTAGTACCATCTATGGGTTTCAGGAAAAGCAATAAGAAAGGGCATGAAAAATGTATTTTAGGTTTAGGAGCCAGATAATGGCACATACAGGCCGACATATACACACACACACACAAACCCACACAGAGACAGTCACACACATACACAGAAGCCCATGGCACTAACAGTTTGGGCTATTCTTTAACCCGAAATATTCAATACAATGTACTTTTCTTTCTATTACTTTCTAGCTCAGTCATTACTAGAATTAACATTGTTTTGGAACGTGTATTGGGAACCATGTATTTGTGAGAAGCAGCATTGTTCCATGTTTTCAGCCTTTTTTTTTTTTTACTCTCTATCATACCACTTTTTAGCGCAGTAATCTTTGTTATCTTTGTAGCCATGCTAATTATATTAGCATGTTCAGTGTTTCCCGGATGTAACTTGTGGATCATTTTATGAATGTGTAAATGTTTCTAAATTGCTTTATAATTGACATGGGGCTAATTGGAGAAGAGATATGAAGATAATAGTTGTGTGGTGTAAATGCAAAATAATATAAAGTTATGTGCAGTTAGGTAGAAATGATTAAATGTACCTTAAAAACAGCTTTACCATATAAAAAAAATATATATATATTCTATAACCAGTTAATGTTAATTTAAATCAGTGGAAATGTTTTTATATTCACATCCATTTTACTCCATATTATTAAGATCAGCCACTTTAGCTGGAACATTCTCTCATGTACCGTAACTTTCATGGTAACGTCCTCTATAATCATTTAAGACAATTACCAATACTACATCCCAGTGTCCAGTAGGGGGAGCCACGTGAGCACTATGAACACGTCTGCCTGTTTCATGGTGCGTACCCATAGGAAAAATAAGTTTCATTTATATTATGATTACAGTTGTTGCCAACTTTATTAGGGTGAGAAGCACAGACATAGAATGGGCACATCCATAGAAATTGATATAAAGGCTAAGTAAAAGATAGCCACTCATCAACGATTTTAGTAAACATGACATTTTCCACAAGGAGGGCATGAACATACTGAACCATTCAGGTTACATTAAATGCAAGTTTTTTGGAGCAGGCAGATTTTGAAAGTGCTCAGGGTTCACCCTAATAGCATCTTTGAAAACTGGTCACGTGTTTTAGCGAATGCATGGTTTCCAATTTTGTATTTTTAATATTGCTGCAACTAATTTCGGGATCAAGTGTGTCAGTTCCATGTATCTAAACCATGTCAGCTGTCATGACATCTACATTTCTAGAAAAATTCAAAACAATTTTCTGCAAAATATGAGCCCTGCTTCAGTTGTCTGGGCTCTGCTCTAATACTCCAATTAAATGTCATCTTTTAACCCTTTTGTGACGCATGATGCTTGCGTCACAAAATACGCAAACACCAAAACGCCACTTTTGTTCCTGGCCAGGGACACAGTTACAGAGACCTGATCAGGGTCATAATAGACGAATGCGAGTCCCTGTCAAAAAATCACGACACATGTGAAAATAATGATGGGTCACTGAGCACACGTGACCATAACATTACACACATGTGCACTGAGCATCCATGCAGCTCCATTCAAAAGTATGAAGACTCTCAATCAGCATTGGTCTCATGCACATAAGGCACCCTCATGTGGGCGTCTGCAGGATTTTTGGGAATGCTTCTTTCCAGGGGGCCAACCCAACCAAATGGATGTATGTCTGAAAATCATGAGATGTGTATTCCACCGCAGCTGAAGTACTATTTGATAACTAACCTTTGGCACTCTAGTTGTTGAGCACTCTTTCCCATGATGCTTAACATACAGGCTGAGAGTCATGGGAAATGATGTCTCAACAGCTGGAGTATTAACTCCATTTTTATTTTAGAATCTAGTCCTATGATTGGTTTGGCATTAACCATGTAACATTGCATTTACACTATAAGCAGTTCCAGTATTGTGGTGCTTTGACCACACATAAAACTTAAAAAATGTCTCACCGAGTCTCTTCTAAACCCCATTGTCTCTCACACAGAATGTGACAATGGCCACTTACTATAACATGGTACCTGTATCATACTGTATTATTATCTAATCCCTCACAATGTGATGTACCAGCCAGCATGTAGCTCGTGTCCCCTTGTCACATTTGCATTACTCTCTGCCATCTGCAGCCCCCTCGCTAACCAAAAACCCCTAAACTAAATGTGCAGAACACTCTCCCTACCAATGTAGAGCACAGAGGACATTGCACATTACTGCTAATCACACATACTACCAACACTCCCTGTTTTATTTGTTTTTAATAGCAGCTTATCACCCTTTGATTGCCAGACGGGTGGCAATGAAGGGGCTAAAAAAAGTTAAGATTTTCTTACCAGTGTAGCAGCTCCTGCACAGGCAGAAGAAACATGAACAAAGATGAGAGGTTATGCTGGGGGTGTGGGCGCCCCCCCTCTTGACCCCCTGGTCACCTATGTCCCCTCATGCATTTCTACAGAAGTCATTTGATCCTAAAATAAGCTGGGAATGCTTCTTTGTGCAATATATTAAAATATCACTGTGTGAGGATTAATCCTTGCTAAAAATCCTGTAACAAGTAGGTTTTCAAGGTAAATATGCCAAAAAACAAAACATAAATGTAAAAAATGAATGCATATTCCCCAGGACATCATTGAAAACAAGAGAAATCTCAATGTATGCTTCCTGATAAAGTATTTAATTAATATTAGCTTTTAAAGAATTAGCTATATTTTTTGTATTAGATGGTCTTTAAGACATTGATCTATTAACAGCGGTGTTGTAAACCATAAGTAAAATTGAGAATTGTCAAGTAAAAGAAAACATCATCCCACAAAGTGCATGGGTGACTCTAGAAAGACTAGCAAACTAGAACCTGGATGTATAAATTGAAGCCTCTTTCTCGCTTTTTACCTGTATTTGTTTGTATGTAAGACAAGGTTTTTCCCCCAGAGTAAAATGCTCTGAAAAAGACACATCTGTGCACAGACATCCTTTGATTCTGCTCGACACCTACATCACGTCTTATGATCTGGAACGCCAGGGTCACATGACTTTCCTGACGCTCAGCCTCACAAGCCCTGGCGGAAGTGTCGGGCAGCGTCGGAGCAGCACACAGACATCCTCTGGCTGCCCCCACAAAACTAGCCTAGACATGGAGCAGGGGGAATCTTGATTAGTCCAAGGCAAGTGATGTGGATGCATTGGCAAGTCCTGGACTGTGCTATTTTGCTATTGGGAAATAATGAAAGGTGACCAGAAGTACTGGAATAAAGTGGTACAGAAGGAGGAAAATAAAAACAAGGAAGGCATTTTTTCTATAATATTTTTATTAACCACTTAGTGACAGACTATTTTTACATTTCTGTGGTTATGTTAAATATTATTTCGTATGTTTGTATTTTTTATATATATTATTGATTATTTTGGAAGTAATTTTAGCGCCAGTGTTTTTCTATTGTTTGTTTTTATTTTTGTATTTTCACACTGTTGAAGTTTCTTCTTTAGCTATTATTTTCCTATTTCTCATTTTAACACATATCATATACTGTTTTTATCACCATAAGAAGGTGATACCATTATTTTCATTACATAATTTAAAAGTCTTCCCATCTATAACTGATATTAAAAAACATTTAGCCAGTGTCTTTTTTTATTGGTACTGAGTTTAGAGAATACAGATTTTAGTTTTTGTTGTTTTTTTGCAATTTATAGGGCAATAACCTGAAGTTGTGGTTTTTTTTTTCGCATATCAATTTTCCCCTACAATGACTTTTTGATCCCAACCTCATTTATCAATTTAACCCAAACTCTAACCCTAACCCTAACCCTAAATATCACTCTATTTTTTCAGTGGTAATGTTATTATCTATTGATTAATGTATGCACTACTGATATGGATGACGTTATTTGCAGCATATCTCTAAAATCTAATTAATTTGTGATATTATTATTATTATTACTGTCAACATACGCATAATACTCCAGCACCAAAACTCAAAACGCCCACTACCAGACCGCCTTGATTTTTAATCTCACAATTGTTTTTCATTTCCCATTTGTGCAGTATTGCTTAGAGAAACTTTCATAATAAGTAAAGCACACACATTTGGCTTTTCACTTTTTTGTTTATTGCTTTTAATATTTGTTCAGTAAGGTTTTGGTTTTATTATTTGTACAATACATGATTTATTACAAGTAGTGTTGAGCGAACCCGAACCGCACTGTTCGGGTTCGTACCGAACATTACGGTGTTCGTGCCCCGAACCCGAACATTTCACTGTATGTTCGGGTTGGAGTCCGAGGTTCGGCTATAAACCAAAAGTCTATAAACCGAAAGTCATTCGGTTTATAGACTTTCGGTTTATAGAATACATGTAATGCTATTGCTATTCTATAAACCGAAATAGAGTCCCCATTCATACGAATAGGTCAATTGACCTATCCGTATGAATGTGGACTCTATTTCGGTTTATAGAATAGCCAATAGCATTACATGTATTCTATAAACCGAAAGTCTATAAACCGAACGACATTCGGTTTATAAAATACATGTAATGCTATTGCTATTCTATAAACCGAACTAGAGTCCCCATTCATAAGAAATTCTTATGAATTGGGACTCTAGTTCAGTTTATAGAAAGCCAATAGTATTATATGTATTCCATAAGCCGAAAGTCTATAAACCGAAAGACATTCTGTTTATAAACAAACAATACAGTATACTGCGCCAATAACTGTGATGGAGTAAGCTAGCACTTGTGCACAGCTAGTGTCTCACTCCTAGCAAACCAGTGAAAACAAATACAATAAAGTGAACATGTGCGCTAGTGACCAACACTAGAAAAAAAAGAGCATTACCCTTTTCTATGAGACGAAATGCTCAGATATTATGCAAAGGGAAAAAAAACAAAAACAATAATAGTGTAGTATATCAGTGCAATGATATAATAGTGCAAAGTGCATAAATGGTACACTCACATTTACATGAGCAATACCCTGCTCAAGATAAACAGCGTGGGTGAGCTCAGATAAGAGCAGGTAGATCTTGTAAACCAGCTCCAGAGGCAGCCCAGATATCCAGATCACATGGGAAGGAGAAGGCAGGATTGCACAAGTAAGTATTTTAATATATAAGCAATAAAACCAACAAACAGTAAGATCTTACATTAAAAATGTTTTAAAAGTCCCAGATGCTTGTCCATAAAACCAATAGTGTTGTCTGTGCACTCCTCTCCTCTCACACAACGCGTTTCCCCTCTTGTTGAGGCTTTTTCAAATTCTGTTTATAGACTTTCGGTTTATAGAATAGCCAATAGCATTACATGTATTCTATAAAACGAAAGTCTATAAACCGAATGTTTTCGGTTTATGGAATACATGTAATGCTATTGCTATTCTATAAACCGAAATAGAGTCCCCATTCATAAGAATAGGTCAATTGACCTATTCTTATGAATGGGGACTCTATTTCGGTTTAAAGAATAGCAATAGCATTACATGTATTACATCTGAGAGTCAAATAGAACCGTCAAATACTGTGCTTACAGCACACTTTGAAAAATTCTATTAGTTTTGGGTGCTAAATAGTACATTTGCGTCTTGCGGTGCACTTCATATCTGAGAGTCAAATAGAACCATCAAATACTGTGCTTACAGCGCACTTTGAAAAATTCTGGCTACCTCCTCCTCCTCCAGCGCCGCTTCCACACCGCCACCTCAACCTATGGGTCACTTAGCATAAACTTAAAGAAAATACCCTGCACTCCAACCCTCTCTCTAATGGATAATTCTGTTGATCCTCCTGGCAGCCATGCTTTAGATTTAGATTTATGTTCTTCCAAAGCTAAAATCAAAGATTCCATCTAGTGCTATTTTATAACTCAGCTGTATTTTTAATTTGTATGTATTTTATGTTATTTGAAGTTATTTCCCTATCCATATTTGTTTGCAGGGCACTTGTCCTACTCTTACCCACATTTTAATTCCTTTTGCAGGAAGTAAAAAAATCCCCCTTCAAAATTGTTTTCAGAGAATCATTGTAGTTATAGTTTAGATACATCTGGATGGCCATATTGGGACAGCTAGGCAAACTTAGTCTATTGTAGTGGCATTATAAAACACAAATCTATACACACCAGATAAGACAGAAATACTAATGTATGAGATTCTGGGTAGGAATATGCAAAGACAATGATCACCTTTTTGTCTCTATACTGACTTTATCCATGAACTCCTTGGAGCAAATGCAAGTTGTAAAATACAGGCTTTACACATAGTCTAGACAGAGGTCCAGTTAACCCTCATGGACATCTGTTTTGTCCTTAATGGGATCTCATCAGTGGCGGATGCTCCATATGTGCTAGGTGTGCGCCACACACCTAGCACGGAGCAGCGCCACTGTGTATTTCTGGGGTTTGTGTTCTCCGAACACAGAGCACACAAACCCCGGAAATAAATCTCGGAGACAGACGGCAGCTGCGAATTCTGCAACAGTCATTCACTCCGTTGCCAATTCGACAAGAACTAAAAGTATACCAATCAGATGTAACTCACGTATTCCCGGGGGTTTGTGTGCTGGCTGTGTGCAACACACAAACCCCTGGAAATACACGAGATCCATCGTGCCTCCAAGTGACAGGCGTGCACCAGACTGGCAGCATGCCGGTCACTCAAGGGCACGATACACCTCATGCTCAGCATAAGGGTTGGTTACTGGCTTTCTGCTTTTAGCCATATGAGAAGCACAACCACATAAGTTATGGTGGAGGTAAAGGTGATGGGAAAACCCCTCCCACTTTAAAAATAAGGGGGCAGCAGAGGCATCTTTAAACACATATATACACACATCACTAAGTCTTCTGGTTTGTTTGGTATGTGTAGATATGTGCTTAATAATGCCTCTGCTACTCCCTTATTTTCAAAGTGGAGGGGTTTTACTTTTTCACTTTTACCCCCACCATAACTTCCGTTAAGTTAATGCAAGGGTAGGCAACCTTCTGAACTCCAGATGCTCCAGACTCCATTATGTACTACATAATGCTCTTACAGCCGTAATGCTGACAAAGTATCAAGGGAAGTGTCGTCCACAATATCTGCAATGTCAAAGGTTGCCTACCCCTGAGTTAGTTTATAGTAGTAGAAAGCATAGCTAAGGCCTATAGAACTATTACGCTACCGTTGAAGTAAGGCTTCAGTGGAAGTTGTTACTGCAGGAAAATAGTAATGGGGTAATGTGTATATATTTATATATATATAAAACCCAAAGATCAGCGCACTCACCTCAAAGCAGGTAGGAGAATAACTCTTAAAGCTATAGGTTTCATTAAAGCTACTTAAAAACACCTGCCTTTCTAAGATAACAAAATTAGAGATTTGGTTACATATATGGCCATATTATGCTAGGCCCACCACTACGTCAAAGTACTCCAATATTGGTGGGTCCTAACACTAAATACTGTTGCTTATGGGGCTTAATCTCTTTATATGAATTACTTACCAGGGACCCAAAGGCCTTCCTATAGCTTTAAGAGTTTTTCTCCTACCTGCTTTGAGGTGAGTGCAGCACCCCTTATAATATATGCTAGTTTAGGTGAGTGCATTCCTTTTGGATTTGTTATATATATATATATATATATATATATATATATATATTTAAATAACCAGGGCTTGGGGTTGGCCAAATGGCTCCCATCCCCCATAAAACAGATCGGGGACAAGGCTACAATAAACATCCCCATGGAGTCTGGTCATATGCCCCTAGAACCCTATTAAAATGATTGGCTTCTATTTAGCTGTGGTGGTATGCTTCCTCAGGCAGCTCTCTATAAGTGGTATTTCTTCTTTGAAATTGTCTCCCTCTTTGGCAAATATGTTGTATGTGTGATGTTATATGTATGTACTTGGTTTTACATATCTTGTTCATGAAAAGAGGAGATGGATGGAAATTTGTAATTGGATACATTTGTATAATTGTGGTGTAATAAAGAAATGAAAATAAATATATTAAATTATTGGCCCCGCTGAGGTCAATAGCCCCTAGATCCCTTTAAAATTAAATATTACACTTCCCGGGGTCTGGGAACTGCGCGATGTCCCCCAGGTCCCATATAATTAAAAAAATAAAATAAAGGGTGGGGCAATTCCCTGTGGGTGCAAACAAAATATTTATCTTTTCCTGAAGTTCAGCCAAAAAATAAAAATAAAATAATCAACATATTCTAATGGGGAAAAAAAGAGAATCCTACCACCATAAAAGTAAAAACAATTGCACGACTGACTAAGTCAGCCAATCGGATGCCTTAGATCCCAGCTTTACCACTGGCTCAATTTTTAAAATCAGATGCCTTGAATCCAAGCTTCGCTATTTACTTGGTTTGAAAAACCAGCCAATGGTGAGGTTGGGACACAGTCAGCCAATCAGATGTCTGTTTTTCTTAAAATGAAATCCCCTCCCTCTCAGAGCAGGGATTTTATTATGCTTAGAGGAGGAACCTTCCGACATTTTGTTTATTTTTTTTTTTTTTTTTGAATGGAGGTTTTTCCTTTTTTAAAATTTGTATTAGAATAGGTGGATTATTTTTTTTGTGGTGGCCCCTTTCCATGGGTGAAAGAGAATCAAGGGCGACGGAGTGCCCATGTGGCCTCCATAATTATTTTTTATTACTGGGGGTGTGTGCATGCCCCAAAAAGAGATAATTTCACGGTATGGGGGCCAAGGCAAGTAGCCCCCCAAACTATTTAACTATTGCACTGGTAATGTTAGGGGCTAATAATGTATTTTATAGGGGACTACCTGCCCTGACCCCCCCCCCCCTGCCATTATGAGCAATGGGGGAGCTGAGAGCTATATGGGCAGCTCGCTGCCCTGTTTTTAATAGTGGGGCCAGGTCAACTTGCTCTGACCCTCCATGTATATTTTAATAGCCCCACTGGGGCAACATTTTTTTTTTTTTTTTTCATTTTGGGAGGAATACAGCTATTTTCAGAATACTCAAATTCCTCCCGAAAAGAGTCTATCATCCCATAGAAGTCAATGGGAATGATAGAGATATTCTTCAGTTCTTTAATCAGAATGTAATCGGCCATTATGGTTGAATTGCACCACAACTCAAGGTCACATCGGGGTATATTAGGCTCCTGAAAGGTCTCTGATGTGCCCCCAAATCATCCTAGACTTCATCAGTTCGGTATAGAAAATAGGTGCATAGAGAGTAGACCCTTTAGGCTACTATAATTTTGCTAGAGGGGAAAAAAATGTGGATTTTTAATACTGCACATTAGCTTTTATTTACTTATATTAAATCTTCTCCCTCCCTTTCAAAGCTAGATTAATCTCATGGCAACATATTTGCTATCCAAAACTCTTTTTGTCCATGTTATTCAGAGATGGAGTCACCAGTTCAACAATTTTATTAAAATTAAACTAAAATCTTTCACTGGTGTTTGGGTTTCACCATTATTTCTGCAAACCGCTATGCTTACTACTGCTATATAATATGTAGTGTGCACTAAGGATGAGTTAATTGGACCACAGGGGAGGAAACCTGGTAGATTTGGAAACCAAGGAATTAAATAAACAGATCCATGCCATTAAAAGGCAGACATTTTACAATATTTGCTGTTAAAACATCAAATATTTGGAATACTGGCAAATATATGAGTGGATTGTAAATCTGCCTGTTGGTATCTATTTAGTGTTTGAAGGTGCTTTGCTGCTCTTGCTTTGTGACTAAGTACAGTGTAGATATGAAGGCAGATAAACAAACACTGTGGGCTGGTTGACAGTAGATAACAAAGATGATAAACAGGCCCCCTTTGAAAGAAAGAAAAGAAGAGTTGTAGGATCACAGCATGAGTTGGTACTGATAGAAATCATTAGGACAAGTTTAAAAAAGTAAATTGTTAGAGTTTACCATATTAAATTTATTATATTGACCATTAAGTCACTTTTACAGCAGCTGGATTAAAAGATCATAAAACCTATGCCAAACCAAATGAGATTTTGCTTCATGCCTGTGAATGCAAGAGTACTATTAAGTGTCCAGATAGTAGCTAGCACAACCTTATTCTAGAATACTTAGTCCAGGATGCGAGAGAGGTTTCATGGAAGTGGGCTGGCAAGCGTTCAGTATTGATAACTTTGTTGCCCAAAATGCATCTTCCAAATGTTAACTATTTTAATGTACTTTTAAAGTACTTTAAAGTGCATGGTTTACATGTTGATGCAATTGTGAGTAAAAATCAATTCCCTTTTTTTTTTTTTTGCTGTCTGAACCAATGAGAATAATGGCACTCAAATCAATGGAATTTCCTGTCTCTATAGTGATGTCATCAGACAATGTGTTGCACTGTTAACAGAACCTACTGTGTAGAAGAGCAAGTTTATCAAAGTCCACACAATGTATTCTTTTCCAGCAGCACAGAAGTGACTAAATGAAACAAAACTTTATATAGCTAGTGTCTGTATAATCAGTGCTGCCGTACCTGCAGTAAGCGCTTGAGTCAAATATTAAAAAATGTGATTTATGCAGAATGTCTGCATCAAGTCACACAGAAAATGCCTGTTTATTATACAAGAAATAGTCTTCAACTTGCATCAAAGTGAGTTTGGGGACTAGATTTCCCCTTTAAGCTTTTTATGTCAGTATGGCCACCGATTTTCATTACAAAAGGCAGAACCAAATGTTGTTTTACTTTCATCTTATGCCTTGGCACCATTTTTAAGAAACAAGTTTCAAGGAGGTGACGTTTTAGGGGATGACAACAGGAACCAATTTCCCAATTTGCAGTAGTTGCTTAGAGTTGCCTTTTTTAATGAGCACCAAGGAAGAAGTTGGCTCCACCCACTCACTGCATATATCTAAAAAAAAAATATATATGGAATTTAGCGCACTTAAACTGCTAAGTGACAACTGTTTTTTGAAAATGTTATACCCTTTCTTTTAATAGCTGTTTTAACATTTCTGAGTTCTTTGTGCTTAGCTTAAATTTTCCTCTCTACATTTAAATGTACCCACACATTATACACTGGTTTTAAATCGCTATAAAAAGGGGGTTTCTAAAGATACCATTTCATTATATCTTGTAATTTACTAAATTTAAAAAAAAATAAGGAAATATGATGAAACAAACATTTTTTCCTAACTTTTCTGTGTAAAATCTTTTACACATCTACATGCATTTTTTTTGCATGGAGGACAGCATTATGGCATTAAACATCCTCCATTGCAACAATCGGTGAATGATCCACTGCTCAGGCGGTGTTGCTATAATGCCTCGATGTTGAGGCATTAAGAAACACCGAAATTAGGCCACTTGGGGCACCTTGACCCTCCATGGAGCAATATAGGTACTGTATCGGAAGACAGGATGTCCCTCCAATATGGCGCTGCCCTGGAGCCGGCAAGAGTGACGTAAATGATCAGATATCACTTAATCACTAGTGGCAGTCATCGACATTACAAGAAAGAAAAAAAAGGATACTAGGGTTAGCGTTGGGGTGACTAGGGTTGGGGTCAAAAGCTCACTGAAGGAGAAAAGGATTAGAAAAAATAAACATTGACAAGCTATTGCCCTATAACTTGCAAAAAAAACAGAAAAAACATATAAACACTGGGTATTTCAAAACTCAGGACACGTATTAGTATCTATTTTTTTTATTTTGTGTAGATGTGTAAAATAGTTTTCATGTAAAATTTAAATTTTTTTTTTTAATTTATCGTTTTTTATGGTTGTTTTTTTATAGTATATTATAACATATGAGGATGAAAATAATGGTATCTAAAGAAAGCCCTTTTTTATGGCAATACAAACAGTGTATATATAATATGATACGGTACAGTAAATGAGAGGGGACAATTACAGCTAAACCAAAACACTGCAAAAGTATAAAAACAACCTGTGTCCTAAACTGTACCAGGGATGTGCGATTCCTATCACCTGATGCCGGGCTGGTAGGATTTTTTTTATATTTAGCCATACTCCAGAGAAAAAGCTTGGTTAGCCCCTTCCCAACCACCGATCGCGGTAAAACGAACATATCCAAGTGCCTCAGTACCAAGGCACTTCAGCCATGCCTGCCGAGGCACTCCCCCTTTACCGGAGAAAGTAGGTGCCTGCTTTGACAGCTATAGTCTCTCCCTGCACCACATCGATCATGGCAGGGACAGAATAAGGAAAGACGTAGCAGTCTGCCCACGTTCTCCCTAATCTTATTGATTTTTTTGATTGGGTGACTAAAATAATAGATCAGGGTGGTGCAGTAGACATTGCTTACCTAGATTTCAGTAAGGCTTTTGACACTGTCGCCACATAGAAGGCTCATTAATAAACTGAAATCTTTGAGTTTGGATTTCAATATTGTTGAATGGATTAGACAATGGCTGAGGCAACAGAGGGTTGTAGTCAATGGGGTATATTCGATGCAAGGTCTTGTTACTAGTGGGGTACCTCAGGGATCTGTACTTGGACCCATTCTCTTTAATATTTTTATTAGCGATATTGCAGAAGGTCTTGTTGGCAAAGTATGTCTTTTTGCTGATGATACAAAGATTTGCAGCAGGGTTGATATTCATGGAGGGATAAGCCAAATGGCAAATGATTTAGCTAAACTAGAAAAATGGTCAGAGCAGTGGCAACTGACATTTAATGTGGACAAGTGCAAGATTATGCACCTTGGGCGTAAAAACCCAAAAGCAAAATATAGCCTATTTGGTACAGTCCTAACCTCAGAGATCAAGGCATCACAGCAACACCGGCTAAGCATGGGTAGGAACCGCTGATCACTGTCTAAGCGTGTTTCACTGTAGTATGTAACAGGTATGTCTGCTCTCATTAATTCAGTTTTTATCCCATGATGTACCTGATACGTCCATTGTTGCGAAAGGCCAACTGCAGGCAAAAACCTTATAAACCTTATTGAGCCCTTTTTGCTTGTATAGCTTTACCAGGGGGAAGATGTTTTTTTAGTATCTGGGTCAGATGAATAAAGATTTGACCGACCATGTCCATGATAGAGGTATACACGCAGAGTGAGCACAATAAGGTATTTTATTTGTACGCTTTCATTAAAGAGATGCACTCTTTCAAATAAACATAACAATGTGTTTCCAACAGTTGCCCTTTAAGTAAAGTCTCTCTCATTGCTTCCAAGACATTTACAGGGAGTGTACAATTCATTATTGGCATTTCCATATCTGCTTGAAAAAAAAATGACTGCAGTTAGATAAGACTCACAACTGGATGTCTTGCAGATAAGAAATGTTGTCATTTAACCGATCAGCATTCCAATATAAGCCACCAGCAGGGTGAGCTGTAGCACACTTTATAGCTGGTACTCTGCTTTACATACCATACTAGAAATGGTTTCTAGTAAGAAACCATAGCTCCTGAACACAAACTAAAGGTAATTTGCCAATTTAGATATCAGCTCTAAATGTAAGCCGACACTGGCATATAATTCCCTATTCAATTAGGTACAAACAGCTTAGCTGTCTTTTCCTTCATCATCTCTAGTGAGAGCAATTTATACAAACTTGACACAAGGAAGAAAACAGAGAACAATAATAACATATCCTAACCCTTTAAAGAACAATAAAATAGGAAGAAGGAAGCACTTATTTGCGCGCATGCAACACATCTAATTTTTAGAAACGGTACACTTTGGCAAACAGGACCCTCTTTACCACTTGTTCCAGTAGGTCTAAACTTATATTAAACTATTTATATATTGTGTGTCAAATTATAATGCTGCAGAATATAATTCAGGTTGAGAGATAAATAATACAGAACAAAGGGGTGCTGCTGAAGTAACAATACATATATTTTAATGTGTGTGGGTTAAGCATGGTAGCATCAATCTCCAATAGATTTAATTATATAGTTCTAAATAAAATCCATAGAATTACTTACATTGATAGAACAAAAAACAATTTTCACAAACACACGACCACTTGGTAATGGGCAGTGGTGCCGATACCATATAGGCAAATTAAGCACTCTCTTAGGGCCCTTACAGTGCCAAACTACAGGTAGACAGGTACAGGTGGCTCCCAGAAACTTAGAACCACCACACATAAGGAGTACTGAATGTTATATAACATTCTTTGCATCACAACTAAAGAGATGCAACTCCTTTTATGGCATTTGCCAAAGACAAATACCAATGGTAACAGAGCGCTGACAGGTCTTTTACTATATCAGCATTTTTTGTAGTAGTATGCAGCATTAATACACTGAGGTGCATGAGTCGCATAATAATCGGCCGTTAGGCATCAAAGAAGGGTATCAATCAAGTTTGGTTATTTTACCTGTGATTATAGTATATAAAAGTGTGCTTTTTAAGTAGTGCAGCCATCTTAATAAAGGCTCCAATCAGAATGCCTAAACTCTGATCATGATGACTTTTCATTGACAATACCTTACTTTGAAGCGGATTTGTTAAAAGGCCCAATACTGCTGTGTTACCATTCGGGTTGTCATATAGATATATAGATAGGATGTGTGAGTGTGTAATAACTGACTTTTTTAAGCATTTCCTGCATACTCTCTTATTTTTATAGGGATGTCCCACCAATGTTGCGGCTGACACAACTGTCTGTGAACTCATCCTGTCACAAACTTTGACATTTATCAAAGGCAGGATATTAAGCACGGGATCAAAGTGGTTTAAGAGGCCTCTGCAGCTTTTTATCTATCTTACCTGCTTAGCTGTGTAGTTTTTCCTTCATATAGCTTCTCAATATTTATCTTATAAATCTGATACAGAGATATATTCACAATAATGTTACTATGGGTAAGAGAAAATAGAATGGCTGAAACAAATCTGTTAGAATGATACCTATTATTGGTTAATAGAGAATTAATGAATCATGCAAAAGGCTGCATTCTTTTTTAGCATTTTATTCCTTAGGTGTGATCCTAAACCCTATTGTTGATTGTTGATATTATATACAAGTGTTGTACAGCTCTAAATTAAACACCATTGTATATATGTAATATAAATGTCAAACAATGAATATGCAATACAAGAAATAAGTCCGTGTCATGTATTTTAAAAGATTCCAGACTATAACATTGCCAAAACATAGCTCAAATATAAGGGTCTACTCAAGAGAGAGGTCACCGGTAGTGATGTTGCCACTTGTGGTTTAATAAAACATTTAAAAAAAAACACCTCACACTGACGTGCTGGACAATCATTTTCCAGTAACATAATATTTAGAATATTTTGTTTTATTGAATAGTTTTTTGTGGTTACTTTAGATTGAACTGTGATCTGGTCAAAAAAAGTGTCACTTAAAAACATTCCACTGAGCATTCTGGCATATGTGTTTCCCAAACATCTGCAGTGCCAAGTTTAGCTATCACTGCTCTATGGCAAAGATTTGTACTGCTTGCCAAGCTATGGGAGAGCTTTGGGTTGCAACGTAACAGACGGTTAGGCATATTGTTCTGCAATTATCTAGCAAACTAATAATAAGTGTTTAATTGGCAGTAAACAAAATACAGGGTGTGCAGAATTATTAGGCAAATGAGTATTTTGACCACATCATCCTCTTTATGCATGTTGTCTTACTCCAAGCTGTATAGGCTCGAAAGCCTACTACCAATTAAGCATATTAGGTGATGTGCATCTCTGTAATGAGAAGGGGTGTGGTCTAATGACATCAACACCCTATATCAGGTGTGCATAATTATTAGGCAACTTCCTTTCCTTTGGCAAAATGGGTCAAAAGAAGGACTTGACAGGCTCAGAAAAGTCAAAAATAGTGAGATATCTTGCAGAGGGATGCAGCACTCTTAAAATTGCAAAGCTTCTGAAGCGTGATCATCGAACAATCAAGCGTTTCATTCAAAATAGTCAACAGGGTCACAAGAAGCGTGTGGAAAAACCAAGGCGCAAAATAACTGCCCATGAACTGAGAAAAGTCAAGCGTGCAGCTGCCACGATGCCACTTGCCACCAGTTTGGCCATATTTCAGAGCTGCAACATCACTGGAGTGCCCAAAAGCACAAGGTGTGCAATACTCAGAGACATGGCCAAGGTAAGAAAGGCTGAAAGACGACCACCACTGAACAAGACACACAAGCTGAAACGTCAAGACTGGGCCAAGAAATATCTCAAGACTGATTTTTCTAAGGTTTTATGGACTGATGAAATGAGAGTGAGTCTTGATGGGCCAGATGGATGGGCCCGTGGCTGGATTGGTAAAGGGCAGAGAGCTCCAGTCCGACTCAGACACCAGCAAGGTGGAGGTGGAGTACTGGTTTGGGCTGGTATCATCAAAGATGAGCTTGTGGGGCCTTTTTGGGTTGAGGATGGAGTCAAGCTCAACTCCCAGTCCTACTGCCAGTTCCTGGAAGACACCTTCTTCAAGCAGTGGTACAGGAAGAAGTCTGCATCCTTCAAGAAAAACATGATTTTCATGCAGGACAATGCTCCATCACACGCGTCCAAGTACTCCACAGCGTGGCTGGCAAGAAAGGGTATAAAAGAAGAAAATCTAATGACATGGCCTCCTTGTTCACCTGATCTGAACCCCATTGAGAACCTGTGGTCCATCATCAAATGTGAGATTTACAAGGAGGGAAAACAGTACACCTCTCTGAACAGTGTCTGGGAGGCTGTGGTTGCTGCTGCACGCAATGTTGATGGTGAACAGATCAAAACACTGACAGAATCCATGGATGGCAGGCTTTTGAGTGTCCTTGCAAAGAAAGGTGGCTATATTGGTCACTGATTTGTTTTTGTTTTGTTTTTGAATGTCAGAAATGTATATTTGTGAATGTTGAGATGTTATATTGGTTTCACTGGTAAAAATAAATAATTGAAATGGGTATATATTTGTTTTTTGTTAAGTTGCCTAATAATTATGCACAGTAATAGTCACCTGCACACACAGATATCCCCCTAAAATAGCAAAAACTAAAAACAAACTAAAATCTACTTCCAAAAATATTCAGCTTTGATATTAATGAGTTTTTTGGGTTCATTGAGAACATGGTTGTTGTTCAATAATAAAATGAATCCTCAAAAATACAACTTGCCTAATAATTCTGCACTCCCTGTATAAGTATACAGCATGATACTATTATATTTTATTATTAGGTTGACCACAAAACAAAACAGGAGACAAAATTGGTTAATATGATGTTTTTTTTTATTTTTTATTTAGTTTAAAAAAAAAAAGTAAGAAAGAAAAGTTAGATAATATGACAGCTGTGTACTCATATACCATGTAACCGACAACATGTTCCCAGTGTGTATGGCTCTTATGCACAACTTTCACTTTGTATGATGCACTTTGTTTCAATAAAGCATTGAAAAATAAATATATATATGTACAGCATCATTGTTATTAAGCGGGGTAACACGCGAAACGCGTCAAGTGTGATGCCTCACTACCAGCTGTAATTAAATTTTTATTACTGCCAATAAAACACCTCATTATTTTGAAATTCAGAGTGCTAGCTTTTTCAGCATGTCAAATAAAAGAGTGTAAGGTAGTGATGGCATGCCATTCCAAATAAACACTAGTACAACTGCTTGTCTAGAAAAGTATAAATCCAATATTTTATTGGCCAAAATTCAGACAAACAGGACCCTGGACTGATGTCCTTTTTGTCACAATTTAACCAATAAGATATTGGATTCATACTTTCTGGGCAGGCAGATGCGTTTGTGTTTATTTGGATTCAATGGAAGCCAGAGTTTACATTTGTTTATTCCCTTTACGCTTTCCATCTATGGCTGAATTTTTAAGTTTCCAGAAAATGTGTCTAGACCACACAGAGCTAGGTTACACATGAGACACATTTGGCACTGGCCTATATTGACAATGTCTTTTTACAGAATTTTTTCAAAAGGTCTTAAAATAAAATAATAATACACAATTATCATAATCCACAGTAATCCACTTCTGCTCCCACCTATTCTAGTTTGGCTCACATTGCTTCCACTTTTAAGCTCTGCCCCTCACAAAAAGCATTTTTATTTTTTTAAGGTTTTCATCTATATATTATACCTGCTTAGGAATGCTTGAGATGTGAAAATTTTTAAAAAAGATACCTAAAAACACATTTATTATATTTCTGTTTATCGGTTTTTATTTTGTTTACAGATCACACAACAGAGTTATAATTTACTTTTACATTACTAAGACAATGGATTTCAGACTGCAATGGACCATGGAAATCCTAAAATGAGCAGTTATTGGAGTGTGATAAATGCATTAATGTGTATTTAGAAAGTGTCAGAGTGCCGTTCAGCAGTGTACACTGGTTTGACAGCATAGTAAGGCCATGCTCTCTTGGCTCTATCATTTATCGCCACTAAAAAGGCTGTAAGATTCTGCCCCTCTGTCTTTGGACACAACTCTCTCCTGAACATTTTGAAATGTAAACTCGGACAGAGAATTAGCAGAATTCCGGGGAAAGCAAGACAACCAATAGAGGTACACTATATAGCAACCGTTGGCTTTCTGTTCACTGTTTACATTTTTAGCACATCATAAATTTAAACCTGGTTATGGTGTCATTACAACTCTTAGAACTACTCGCCAACTGTTGGCACTCGGACAGGAGGAATCTGTAAATAATAGTTAGTGAAATCACTTTGCACTCCATTAATTCATAAAACACGCTCTTATCTACTTCAAAAGGAATCTCATTGTCACCACACAAAATGGTGTTTTCTACTTTAACGATTTGCTACTTGTACTTGTCATAACTACATGAAGCAAGTATGTTATTGTAAGCGGACTTTTCCCAGTAAAGTAATACAGCTCTCTATCACTCTCTTACTTCCACACTCCCCTTTAGCTACACGTTTCAGGCAGTTAGTAATCCCCTCTCATAAATCACAAAGGATAATTCTTACTCAGAGAGAACTGTGCACCAGGAAGTGAATACCTACGGGAGAGGGGCCTGTGATTCTTTGCAAAACAATAAGGATCTTGAGTGTTGATGATAAATACGAACTAAAAATATGACGCAGCACATGTCTAGTCTGATTGAGCAATGCAAAAAAAAATAAAAAACGTTTCACTAGATCAGGCAGTATAAAAATAGGACAAAAATATACTGGAATGCAAGAACATGTGTGCAGGGCCGGCCCAAGACACACACAAAGCCCACAGTCATGATAATTAAAACTAAAATTAAACTTATCAGGAAGTGATAATTTAATGCAAGAATTATACTAAATACTGTACTGGCCCAAGTATAGACTGGCCATGATTAAAATGTGTACCCTAAATGTTTGAGCATTAAAACTTAATGTACAATATTTGAGCAAGTCATGTTATAGGTCAGTGGCCCCATAATATGTTTTGGGAAATTGCACAACCTATTTTTATAATAATGTTTGTTTTACCATTTCTTTATTGTCACCTCGTGGCTGAGCTCTTTTTCACATATAAGGTGAAAAGAAAGTAATGGTAAAACATTATTATGATAAGATGTGCAATTCCCTAAAACATAATGTGACCTATAACAAAATCTAGATAGATATAGGCAGTGTCAGAAGAGTTAACCCCTGGATTGCTTGACATATATAGGCATTGTCAGATGAGTTAACCCCTGGGTGGCTAGACAGATATAGGCAATGTCAGAGGAGTTAACCCCTTGGGTGGCTAGACAGATATAGGCAGTATCAGAGGAGCTAACCCCTTGGGTGGCTAGTCAGATATAGGCAGTATCCACTCACACAAACAAAAATCAAGGGAAAACAAGAAAACGTTAAAGCTATATGGTGAAGTCACTGCGAGTGTCAAATTGAAAATTATAAAATATATGTTGCATAAAAATGATAATGTTTTATTAATGTCGGATTGTGTGCACATATAACGCAATGTACTTGCTTTGTACACTGATATAGAGCAGATTATGTACTAAGCAGTATAAAAAGTCTATCCTCAAATCACAGGGTGTCCTGCCTGGTGGTGCATGCAATGTAATTATGTAATCTGAATTAGTTGTCACAGTTGGTGCATTTATTAAATGAGCTGCTTATGAATTACTGGAGAGCACATGCTTCTTTATTACAATAATCTAAAGCATTCATGTTCATCCACCTCTCTGTTGCATGACCCATTGGTTTATCAATGGTGCCTAGGGTTTGCGTATGTCTTCAACTTTGGACTTCTCCTTTTATGATGCCCCAAGCACAGTAAAAGTAAGTAAAAAGAGAAAGAAATAGATCTGTCTTATCAGCTTTTTCCTCTTTCCACTGGCTATCTTCTAAAACTGCAAATAAGGTGCAGTTGTTTAATTACCGTTTGCAACAGTCCTGTTGATCTCTCCAAGCCCTCCTTATTGGATGTTACTGTATTCAGAAAACACTGTTAAATTATTTTCAATGTAGAACTACAGGAGAACAGTAAACACATGTGGATAAATGGGATCACAATTTTACCCACATAGGGTAGAGAGATGTGAAAAATGTAAATATGCAGCGGATGTTTATAAATAAACAGTATTAACCCTTTAAGGACCAGGGATTTTCCTGGGCCAAGGACCAGAGCGTTTTTCAATTTTTAATACTCGGTTTTTGAAACATAAATTTCCTCTCTCTCATTTAACGTACCCATACAAGTTATATGTTGTTTTTTAGAGGACAGTTAGAGCTTTCTTTTGATACCCTATACATAAAAATGATTTACATTTTAGTATTAAAAAATACAGATAAAAGAGGAAATGTTTGAGGAAAAAAAAGTTTTTCCCCATTATTTTCCCAATAATAAGCTACATAACTAGTGCAACACTAACCCACTTATCCCCCCTAATTAACTAACTAATAAAAAAGAAAAATATTGGTTCCCAAACCCCCCATAACAAAAAAGACAGAAAAAAACTCTGAAGAGTGTCAGATCAGTAAAAATCATGCAACAGGCATGAAGGGGTTAAATTTTATTAAATAAATATATTAAAATTACCTTTATTTATTTAAAAAAAACGTTATAAATTGTAAAAATAAAAAAATCTGTTAAAAAAAAAACTAAATGAGGGCCATAAAGTGGAAGGAAACTGATCACAGTTAAAAACTGTGATCAGCAATGAAAGGGTTAATTATTTTTTTTATTATTTTTTTTTACCTACGTGTATTTTATTAATTTATTTTTACTTACAGGTCACTCTCTGTGCTTCACTATAGGAATGTGAAGCACAGAGAGTGAATTAGAGGCAGTGTGTGAACACACTGACTTTGCCATCTAATTTGCATGTTATCGCGGTGATCACGTTATCACAGCGATCACATGCCCGGAAACTGACCGATCGGGTCCAGGAGCTTTGCCTCGGGTGCGAGGCTTAGTCCTGGACCCGTTGCAGACTAGCTGGCGGTGCCCACGGAGCGCACCGCCGGCTAGACTGCATGACGAGTTAACTCGTCATAAGGTCGCTAATGGTGCGGCTCTTATGACGAGTTAACTCGTCATAAGGTCGGGAAGGGGTTAAACCGACTACTTTCACCAGTTCAGCAAGTGGCTAGTCACATTGTTATAACAGTCCTTAACCCCTTCCCGACCTTATGACGAGTTAACTCGTCATAAGAGCCGCACCATTAGCGACCTTATGACGAGTTAACTCGTCATGCAGTCTAGCCGGCGGTGCGCTCCGTGGGCACCGCCAGCTAGTCTGCAACGGGTCCAGGACTAAGCCTCGCACCCGAGGCAAAGCTCCTGGACCCGATCGGTCAGTTTCCGGGCATGTGATCGCTGTGATAACGTTTTATATGTATTTTTTAATACTAAAATGTAAATCATTTTTATGTATGGGGTATCAAAAGAAAGCTCTAACTGTCCTCTAAAAAACAACATATAATTTGTTTGGGTACGTTAAATGAGAGAGAGGAAAATTATGTTTCAAAAACCGCGTATTAAAAATTGAAAAACGCTCTGGTCCTTGGCCCAGGAAAATCCCTGGTCCTTAAAGGGTTAAAAGGACCATTTGAAGTTGAAACAAAATAAACAAAAACATGAAAATGAAAGCAGACATTAAAAAAATATATTAAGTTGTTTATTTATGTTTATTTGTTTTTTTACAATGCTTACCTACTTGTAATAGTCCCTAATCTTTCACATATTGCACATCATCGTGAGGTCACTATCGTGCATGCTCAGTGTTTCCACCATTATTTTCAATGTGGGAAGTGGCAGACATACACAATGTTGGGGGTATGGCTGTATGCTTATAAAAGCTGAAAAGAGTGAAGCACGCTTATTTTCTTGCGTGCTCAATTAAGCTTGCAAAAAAGGAAACATGCTTAATGTGAACCAGTCATCCACGGAACTTGAGGATAACTAGCATTGATTCAGGTGTGTATTAACTTATTAACACAAAATGGATGCACGCACAGTCAGTCTCAAATGGTTGGCAGTTTGGTGGGTTGGTAATGTCAGTATGTCGTGGTGGGTGGCTGTGTACATACTCCCCCCCCCCCCCCCCTCAATCTTTTTAACCACTACAATTTTGGCATAAAACGTATGCTTCCTTTTGCTAACTAGATGTATTTTTTTCACCATGAAAGTTTTTACCACCAAATAAGGGGAAAAAATAGGAGGACTTTTAAATCTGCAGTATCATTAATATTTATGTTTTTCTGACAGTTCAATTATTTTTTGCTTGTCTGGTAAATTGGCTTGACATAATCTTATGCTTTAGTATTTTGGACATTTAATTGGAGAATGTAAATTATAACAGTCTGAAATAAGAACTATTTTGGTCTACTGTTCTTTAATTCTTTCTCATTGTTTTCTGAACCTTGGAGAACTTGTTTACAGTCTTGTTACAGTGACTTTTTTGTTTATACTTTAACCCCTTAGTGACAAGACATTTTCACCTTGACTTTTCCTTGGTGACAATGGCTGTTTTGACATTTCTGGGGTGTTTGTGTTTATCGTCATAAGAAGGGCTTTCATTAGATACCATTATGTTCATCATATCTTATAATTTACTACAAAAAAAAAAATCATAAAATATGATGACATTTTTAAAAAAAAAACACTTTTTCTAACTTTGACCTAAAATATAATTTAGACAAATACAATCATTAAAAAAGACCCCGTCTAAATAGTTTCTAAATGTTGTCCCGAGTTCAGAAATATGCATGTTTCCATATTTTTCGGTATTTTTTTTGCGAGTTATGGGGCAAAAACCAAAAATAGTGTTTTTTGTTTTTTTCCTATATTGACCTTTTGACCCCAACCCGAATCCAAAATGTAACCTTAACACTAAATTTAACCCCAACTCTAACCCTTATGCAATCCCTTAATATATTTTAATTTTAACTTAATTTTAACCCTATCCCTTATGCTAAAAATAATTTAATTTTAACCCTATAGGCTAATCTAACTATATAACCAGTTTTTAATTAATTAAATATTTATTTTACATTTTTTCCATTGCTATGCTACTTAACTACCACTAGGGGCAGTCAAGTTGCATATTCAGAGCGACGGAAGTGAAGTTACTTTCACTTCCAAAGCTCAGACCGCCAGAGGGCATAGCCATATTGACGGAGCCTGCTGCTCCGTCAATATGGCTCCCACGAGCGCACTGTGGGGCAATCGTGGGTGCTCCAGAATAGAAATTTCGGTGCTGGCTATTTAGACCAGCACCATTAAAGCGGTTTTCGTTGATCGCGAAAACCGCTTGATTCTCCGCAGGCCGTGCCAGGCACGTCCTTTGTCGTTAAGGGAGTTTTTTCCCAGGACGTGCCTGACACGTCCTTTCTCGGCAAGGGGTTAAAGGTTGCAAGTATGATCCCAAATGATAGAACCATTTTTTTCAAAATATTTAAATTTGCTATTTTCTAAAAGAAAAGAAAACAAATATTTTTAACTGCACAGTCCAATTACACTGTTTTTGCCACACATTGGCTTTTGTGGTATCTGGTTTGTCACAAAATATGATCAGGTTTGATACAACCTACTTTATACATCATGGCTTGACACATTTCTGTAATCTTCATGATGAAGACAGATCAATTCAAAAGCCAGGGAAATGGAACTTCCATAGAGTTCAATGTAAAACAATCAAAAAAGTTAGGAGCTAGCAAGTGGGGATTTTAGGAGCCATGACACCCAGGATTTGTCAAGCCAAGTTATACATATTTTAAAAATAAATATACATGTTACTCTTCGCAAGCTTTCTCTTGGTGAGAGATGCTCCGTGCAAAAAAAATGGCGGTCCACAGCATCTCCTGGGAGTCAAAAAGAGAGCTTCGATAGAGAAGCATGGGGATACACACTTCATTTGTACAGATGTCAATGATGTGACCACTTACATTACACAACTGCCCACCAGGCAGCAAACAACATCATCAACAACTGGAGGTAAAGACCAGGTACTGAGTGAAACAGTCTCTGCACATACACATAAATGTCCTGTTTTTGTTTATGCTGAATGTCGATCCAGTCAGATGAATTCCTATGTATTTTCTACATGCATTGGTAAACTAAAATGATTAGACACCAACTGATGCATCAAACGTTGATACCTAGAGATATTGTATTTACAAACCATTTTTAGACAGTTAATGCTTAGTGGAATGGACTATAACAGATGCTAATAATTAAAGTGGAAGACCAAAGAAATCAAATGTTTGTAAAAGGATTCAACACAGAGTTACTGGAACTTCTTCATACCATTGAAATAGAAGTTAGTTATGTGTCCATGTGATGAAGTCTGGTTCCTCCCTAGTATGCCAGTTTTTCATCCAAACAGTACTCTATTCATTTAATGCCTCACTATGATGCACACAGCTATCCAACAAGCTTTAAGGTTGACTGATAACCACGTACATTGCTTCCCAACAAAGCGGCTACAATCCTGGTGGGTTCCAAGAGTTTCCTCTAACATAATCACTTTTTTCCATTCATGCTTGCGAGACTTCACCTGAGCTGCCATCTGTCTCTGGAACACATTTCTGCAGCACATCAGACATTTTCTTCTTTCTCAATAGAACAACCATTAGGTAAGCTGTGGTTAGACAGCTCCATTTCCATCATATAGAAATATAATAAAATGTTAATGTAATTAAATGACTGTTCTTTTAAAGATGTCTGTGGCAAATACACTTCCCACCACTAGATGGCGACACTACTGTCCATAGGCCAGCGCAATGGTAAGGCATTTGGAGGGATGGAATGGAAGGTGTTATTCTATCTACTGCTGAACACAGACACAGGTTGAGTCTTGAAGGATGATGTTACCCATGAGCAGCTAGTATGGGAGTATTTTGCAAGACCAGTTATAAAATAATATTAAAAACTAATGTGCCAACACCAATAATAATAACTATATGTTCACTAGAACATGTGAATCTGGCAATTTAGGTTAAAACAAATTATTTAAAAAAAAATGCTTGAAAAATGTTATGGAGACATTTAGCAGAAGAGAAATTATACAGTTATAAAATGTGTCATTGTCAGGAAGAACATAATTTCAGTAGGGGAACAAGTAACACTAGAATAAATTTGTAGAAGCTGTAAATGTTAACTTGTTTCCGAAGCAGGAGAACCTTTTTTTATATTTAAATAAAGATGTTTTTTTATAGTGCATATTAATCCCGCAAATGTTTCTCTACATAATAAAAAGATCGAAGCACACAAGAAAAGGACAATGCCGATGGAATAAACCGCACTCAGGGAAATCTTCTAACCTGCCTTTTGTCTTATAAAAAAGTGTTATTTTCATTGTTCATACAATATTTCAGTAGTAAATTAAGTATTGCTTTGTTGGGAAGGTGAAAAAAAAGCTCTAATTAAAACTATTTTGCTTCTGTTGGTTTTTTGTTTGCTGTTTGCAAACATCTGGCTATTGTATTTTGCTGAATGGAAGCAGATGTTCAGTTCAGCTGGTAATGGCACCAAAACAAAGGTTTTAATGCAATTAGACCAACCAGACTGCTGCAAGGCCTGTATGAAAATGTGATAACACAATTCTACTGGGGATTTCTGGGTAGTCACACGGACAGTATGCGCTTGAGTGCCACGTGACCCACAAATCAGCTTCTTGTAATTCCTTTTAAGAAGTAACGAATGATTAGGAAGAGCAATTACAATTCTGTCAGATCAGACTCAGGAATATTCCAAGACATGAGTGTTTGTGGCTATTGGCTGTCAGTCTGATTGGAAAGGGCCAGACATCCTGAAATTGCTTATTCTTAGTAACAACACTATCAGGCAGAAAACAATGGCCTAAACAGAAGTCAATCATAGACAAAAACTGTGCATATAAAACCTAAACCTGCATGCGCCAAAACACAATAACATACAAACGCAAAATGTATTCAGAGAGAACTGACCAAAAACTGACCTTATATACGAAATATGGCTATAGCAAAAAAGTGACAGCTTAACCATGCATGGGACAGTGACAGTGTGCAGAGACCAAGCTCTCAATAAACCATACCTTTCTTCACCTCAGTCAGAATCCGCACACACAGCTACTCAGCATTAATTATCACATATCATGGACCACAAGCAACTCACAGGTCATCTGTATGTTAAGACCCCAGGCCACATGCTTAGCTAGCCACAGATTGTCAGTATCTTCACCCATAGCCCGCAGTTCATATCTCAGGGATATTAAACACCACATCAGATGTTTTAACACGTTTCCACTTTAATGGATCTTATTTCACAAGTTCAACTTATATCCGCAACTCCATGTCAGATGGGGAGCTTAAGTTAGAGCTTGAGTTTAGAGTGAGCTGTAGCAGGCATGTCCTCTGTGCTTTGTGTTATGCCCACTTGAGGAGGTGCACAACATTTTCTCTTTTTTTTCTATTACAAAAGCAAAAGTTATAACAATCCTATAGAGCAGCATATAATAGATATATTAAAATGTAGGCCTGTGCTACATTCTGCTTAGCTATTGAAAATTCTGAGCGTGGTAAGAATTGTGCTTTCCCAGCACCTCCCCCACGGAAAACTGGGCACGGGTTGAGGTAATGATGCTTCCATATGTAATGAGCGCATTACACATGACAGAACTGAGAAAATACAAGCGCACACAGAATCCATAGAGCAGTGGTTTAATATGAATAAAAAGAAGTGCCCTGCCTCATAATGGAGGTACTCACAAGATGTTAGCAGAAATGGAGCTTTTATGGGCTTACAAGATGATGATATAAGGAGGAGCTCCTCCGTCGCCTTGACGATGTTGAAAACTACTGCACTATGGATTCTGTGTGCGTTTGTATTTTGTCGATTCTGCCATTTAAAACCTCAGCAGCTCATCAACAGCTGCGCAGATCTTTCCTGCATTATTGAATTTAACAGCTTGGAGCTGTATGAACTGTATTTTATTCAGTCATTTAATATATTTTATTTAAGTGTTCTCATTAGCTCCACATTACACATGAGCAGTACATTGCTATGGTCCTTTATGCATGGAGACATCCAATGAACGAGCACATGGCTGACGTCACATGCACGCGATTTGGAAGTTCACATCTGTTACCATGGAAGTCATCAGACTCGCTATCATGATGTAAAAAAAAAAAAAAAAAAAAAGATGATAAATAGATTTTTTTGTTAAACAAAATCAGCTATAACATGCATAAATCATATTTTTTCAAGATGGAGAGGCTCTTTCACAGTTTCAGGAACGCAGACACTAAAGCTGCTAGTATGCAATATATCATAGGCGGTATGGTGTGCTACAGTGCGGATTAATGTTTGTGCGCTGAAAATAGCACAGCACTAGCATTCATGGCACAATTCAGTGGTCAGTTAGGCTATTTACATATGTTGGAACATGTCTACAACAGCGAGAAGAATAAGCAGCAAATATTAGTCTCTCTGAAACACTAAACTTCTATAGGGTCAATGCCTTTTGCACGATAGGCTTCAAGTTTAACCAAACAAAATGTTGGTTCAATACTCACCTCTCTGAAATTCTAACTGGTACCTGAAATGAAAGAAGAAGAAAAAGGAAAATTAACCTGTCATTCATTTTAATATTATTTAAGATGTATGTTACTGGTTACATTTGGCAAACCAGAAATGCTGGAAAGCATCTTGCACAAATCTGAATCGTGTTCCTCTAATAAACATTTGTAATTATATTGGAACTCACACATTTAATAACACCACATGAGCCTTTGCTGCTCACTTGGGCTCCTAAATGCCAAGATTTGTTGTCAGGGGAAGACTGGCTAGTAGGCTAGGGCTAACTTGGACAGGGCTGCACCACTTTTCAAATTCTAAATGCACCCTGTTAAAAAGGTGTGAAGACCCAGCAACCAGCATCCTCATGCGGAGGTTTGGCTGGGAGAAATGACATTTACTCTCTCCCATTTTTGCTGGGTTAGCATAATAGGAGTTGCAGTGTTCACTAATTGGAAGGTCAAGGGTCGGGGAGAGATTAGTAGAGTGGTACTATTTAGAACCCAATTATAGACGTTATCCTCAATCTAAGTAGAAAAATGCAGATGAAAAGAACTGGAATCACTTCTGATATGACCAAAATGTCCTATTATTTACATATATAGAGAGAGAAATGCATATTGCCTTACTCATGAGCCACTAACTTGTATTTAGCCCCAAATATTTGCCACTGCCCTTCTTATTGTCAAAATGTATGCATGCACTCTATGGCCATATGTGTAATTATATAATAAATGTCACGAGTTAAAATGTGTATAGCTTCAAAGCTCCCATTGGCCAGTTGTCACCTAGTCATGACAGACCCCCAATGCTTTATATCAGTGTTTCTCACCCTTTTTACAGAACCCTTAAAATAATATTCATGTCTCAGGGAACCCCTACATTAAATTATATATCATTATGTTTCTTTTATAAACTTTAAGTTTTGTAAGGAAAACAGAATATATTTTGTAGACTGTTTTTTTTTCATATTTAATACAAATTATGATTAAAAAAATGCATTTCTTGTACTTGCCAATGCATGACCCCAGACTTGCTAATGCGCATCCTAAGGCACCCACAGACTTCCCTGGTGTTGAGGGGGTAGCCGGAAGAGGTCTGTGCGCTACTCATTGAGCACAGACATCCTCCAATGATGCCCGACACTGCTGCTGGGACAATTAGAAGAAACGGTGGAAGTGTCGGGCAGCATCGAAGGTATGTCTATGTGCAATAAAGGACAACTGTCAAGTGAAAGCATTTTAACCAGAATGGCTTTAATAAAAGAATACAAATAAAGTACCTTATTAACTCCTCTCCACTTCTATAGCACTATCAGGGGGTAGACATCTTGGGTAAGATGTATTAGATCTTCCTTCACCTGACCCAAGATTCTCTAAGGTAATTTATTTGTATTTTAAAAAACAACGTTTTTTACATAGCTCTAGCAATGTTAACAACAACAGTGCATAAAAAGCTTAATGAAAGGATATAGGAAATACTTTTCAGCTTCCACTCTCCCCATGCTGAGCGCATCCATAATGCAGAAAAATGTGCATCCCCGTTTATGTAAGTTTGCGCATCCTCGACAGCCGCCAGCATCTGAGCCATTCAGCAAGCAATATGGGGCAGTGGGAGCTAAAAACATAAACCATATATCCTTTCATTTAGCTTTTTTGTCACCGTTGTTAACAGTTCTAAAGCTACTTAAATTGACTGTCTAGTGCCCAAAATCCATCTTCCAAACATTAACCCCTTAGTAACAAGATATTTTCACCTTGACTTTCCCTTGGTGACAATGGCTGTTTTGACATTTCTGGGGTGTTTGTGTTTAGCTGCAATTTTCTTCTTTCTCACATACTGTACCCACACAAATTATATGTTATTATCGTCATAAGAAGGGCTTTCATTAGATACCATTATGTTCATCATATCTTATAATTTACTATAAAAAAAAAATCATAAAATATGCTGATTTTTTTTTTTTAAAAACCACTTTTTCTAACTTTGACCTAAAATATAATTTACACAAATACAAACATTAAAAAAAGACCCCGTCTAAATAGTTTCTAAATGTTGTCCCGAGTTCAGAAATATGCATGTTTCCATATTTTTCGGTATTTTTTTGCGAGTTATAGGGCAAAAACCAAAAATAGTGTTTTATGTTTTTTTCCTATTGACCCTTTGACCCCAACCCGAACCCAAAATTTAACCTTAACACTAAATTTAACCCCAAATCTAACCCTTATGCTATCCCTTAATATATTTTAATTTAATTTTAACCCTATCCCTTATGCTAAAAATTATTTATAGGCTAATCTAACTATATAACCAGTTTTTAGCTAATTCGATATTTTTTTTTATTTTTTTTACATTGTTATGCTACTTAGCGACCTCTAGGGGCAGTCAAGTAGCATATTCAGAGCGACGGAAGTGAATTTACTTTCACTTTCGAAGCTCAGACCACCAGAGGGCAAAGCCATATTGACGGAGCATGATGCATGATCCGTCAATATGGCTCCCACGATCGCTCCGTGGGGCGATCGTGGGTGCCCCAGATTGGAAATTTTGGTGCTGGCTATTGCCTCGAGGATCATTGATTGCAAAAACCGCTTGATTCACCGCAGGACGTGCCAGGCATGTCCATTGTCGGGAACAGAGTTTCGGCAAGACGTGCCTGACACATCCATTGTCGTGAAGGGGTTAATGCATATTAATGTACTTTGCTTAAAATATAAAATACTTACAGCTAGATGAATTTGTGAAATTACAGCAGTTTGCAAGAAGCCAGGACTGCCCACACTAGCTAAGTAAAAGTAATTTCCTTTTCTTTTTTTCGCTGCAGGGACCAATGAGAATAATTTCATTCAAATTAATGGAATATCCTGTCACTCTAGTGATGTCATATCAGACAATGTGTTGCACCATTAAGAGATCCTACGTGTACAAGAGCAAGGTCAGAGTCCACATAATATGTTCAATTGGAAGAGCACAGAAAGTGACCATATGAAACAAAACTTTATATCCTCAGTGCACTATACAAGCAGTAATCGTCATCTTGCACTAAAGTGGGTTTGGGGACTAGACATTTTTCTGAACTATAGCTGACCTTCAAAGCTTTTTCATTTAAAATGCATATATTTGGTTTTTTTCTGACAGTTGTCCTTTAAGACATAGTCCATCCCCCTGATGTAGCTTGGAGTAGCTGTGAAACCCCCAAAAAAACACACACACACCTTACTTTTTGTAACAATCTGTCTTAATGTTTTTCAACTGGTGTCTTTAATGCGATTTAAAAAAAATCCAAGATGGGTGCAAGGTACTACAAAAATGTTACCTGAACTTTGGTTGAATACAGAAGCCACCCTCAACAGATATGCACTGAATGAGCGATGACACTGCTTTCATTATTGGCAAGGTTTATTTAGGAGATCTTAGGAACTAAGACATTTTGGGTAGAGATGCAAATAATGATTTGCACCACCTAATCTTTGAAATAAATTTTTGATTAACTGTGCCCTTAAGGCAAAATAAAAACATTCTATTCCTTCTTCTATTACAAATAACCATTCATGATCCTGCATGTTACCATCAATATCTGCAATATTTGGGTTCAAATGAAGTACACAGTACTAAACATAACAAAATAGGGTGCTTGCATTTAACTTTAAACACTTGAAAGACGGGGACATCTTCCAATAGGCACTGTAATAATTAAAAACAAAATATCTCAGTGCTTCAAATAAACAAATCCCCACAGACATTAAAAGATTACATCCTTGCTATCTGCAATTTACATGAACACATATCAAAGACTAAAGGCCTTCCTCTGCACGGCATGTTGCTCAGGCTATGGTATAGGTGCCTCTTGACAACTTCCTGTGCTTTACCACAAAACCCACAGCATGTTCACCTCCTCACATAACTGACAAACCATCCTACTGTGCTCAGTAACGAGGAGATTTCTAATCATTATTGAACAAATCATTGCAAAGAAGGCAAGGAATAAAACTCTGTGCCAACATATTAGTTCAAATGGCAGTATCTTATCTACAGATACATATGTATCAGCAGTTACATATATGAAATGGGATAGATAGCAAGAACGGATTACTGTGAAGGAACTGATCTACAGGAAAAGCTGTGACACTACAATTACAGCTTCAATGCATTAATATACTAAGCACAAGACAGCATGCAATGCATAGGTGAAACATACCACAGTGTATCAGGAAATCCATCATTTCCGGCATACTGGCTACATACACACATAATAAAAACATGAATCTGAACTTGGTTCAAATTGTAGTCCATAACTAGGTCGTTACTCTTGGCGAAATTATGAGCAGAAACAGTGCCCTTTATTTAATTAGTGGTGAGGATAAGAAGAAGAAAAAAAAAAACACTATACTGTTTAATGCTATTAAAGAAACTTTATAGAACCCTAAATTTATAAAACAACTAAATCAGTTGGCCATTTCATATTTTAAGGATGTGATTGTTATAATAACATGGCAGCAAAAGCACCCCTTAATGGCCTGACTATGTTTGAAATGTTGTACTTTGTGACAATAGCGATTTCTACACTTCTGCTGTGTTTGTGTTGTAATCTTCCTCTCTTATTAAATATACCCACACATATTATAGGACCTACTGAATAAAGAGAATATAGATGGGAATTTCAAACTTTAGGCCAATGTAGCCAAGGTGCATAAATTCTCAGTTTTTAAACTCAGGTACTTCGGTACAGTTGGGGCTTCTGTCTCAAAAAAGCAGTAAAATATCAAAATATATATTAACACACTTTAAAAGTAGTAAATACTTGCATGTTTGGTGGGGGTGTGAAGGTGTCATGGAGGTTTGGGAAAAGATCCTCAGGTAGCATTGCTACGTTTGAAATGGCCTGTGGTCTTAAAGAGATTTTTACCTTATCACCCAGTTTTGTGGCATTCAAGATAGTTTTGTCTTATAACTGGAAACAACCACATAGTTTGCCATGGAGTACAATAAAGAATCAGATTAATACACAATTGAGAATGGAAAAAGATCCAAGTTTACAGTATTTGAGTTCCCTAAAAATTATGACATTTGTGACGAGGGACAAAAAGAATAAAACGTTATTTTCAGCATAATCCTGTGCATGAGAATATATAACACCATCTTTAATAAAGGGTAACCATGGTTATAACCAGGTTTTCTTCCACCACCTGTTTGTCTCTCTTCCAGCCCTTAGTAGAATGTTATTTCTGTCTGATATAAAATGAAACATCATATGCTTAGTTTTATTGATACAAATATTGTGACACTCTCACCAAAAAATGAAAAGGGTTTATTTTTTGTATTTTGCATTTTTGGTTTCAGACATGTCTTTTGTTTTTGTTATGCAAGTTTATTTTATGTAATATTTTACTACACACATAAGACTGGGCACTGCCATTTTTTTTAAATATTGTGTTTTTTAGTGCCACCCCCTCAGAGACATTACAGAATTAGTATCTCACTTTGGGGCTGGGGACACAGAATTCTGATCATAGACTTGCATTGAATGGGAGGGTAATGTAACTATTACATCACAAGGGGGCAGAGTTATGATCCTGTTTGATCAGGTTAATGTCCTTTCTTTGTGTTGGAAGGCAGTAAAAAAAAGTTGTACACAGCCACCAAGTCCGGCCCACTAGTGATACACAGGAGCCAGTAAGAGGAGGGGTGTATAGTATAACATCATCATGCAGGCTCTGGTCACAGTTGTAAAGTGAGACTTGCTGGAAGATTTTGGAGAATGTTGCATCATGGGTAAAATTCTCAAAATGGATGCTTTTATTTTTACTTTTAAATGCAATTAATTCAAGCACAGAAAAAAAAAAACTGTGGCATATGTCTTATATATTTGTTTGTTTCAAATGCACAGGTAATCTAATTACATCCTATGTAAGTGGTAGCATACCCTTAAAATTGTTTGTTTTATAAAACCAAAATTATATATATATATATATATATATATATATATATATATATATATATATATAAAATCCAAAAGCGGTGCACTCAGCTATAGGGAGCAGCAGGTTCAAAGTGCCCGGGTGCTGTGCAGCAGAATATATATGTATGTAAAAAGAAATGTAAAGCTTTAGCGTAACATCACACACATCGCGCTCCTGCCAGAACACCTTGAGTTTTTTTGTTTGGAAACACATTTTGGATTGCTGCAAACTAATCGGACAAGAATCAAAGATTCTACTGTACTTTTGTGAGACTGGGATGTTCCAATAACAGAATTGTTTGAGAAAAGTTGATAATACAACAACATTTCACTTTCTGGATGAAACAAGGTTGGAGGCAAAAAGGAGGAAGAATTATATAACATTAAGTGACCTCACAACACTGAGCCCAAGCATCCTTGGTACAAGTCCCAGCGGTGCCTGGAGATTATTTCTTCTCCATTTAAACTATTTTTGTCTGCAAGACATTCATTGTTTAAATGTATTGCTACCTGTGACCACTATGTACATTATCTTTTACTATGATAATATGTATAATCTGGTAAATCTTGATACATTTGCTGTTTTTCCCCTCTGCTGCTCACTGCGTTACACAGTGTTATTCAAGGCTGTTAATATGTCAATCTTTGTTTTCTCCTTTCTATTTGCATGATTTTTATTCCTTATTGGGGTTTTTTTTATTTAATTATATATAAAAATTATCATATACATTTTTAATGTATGTATTCTGTCTATATATGTGCATTTTTAATTGTGTGTATTTAATTATTTATCTTCTGTCAATTCGTTTTAAAATTAATGCTGTTTGGCTTAGGGTATTATAAATAGCGGTATTTTTCATACCGCTATTTATAATATCCTATTTTCATTACCGGTATCCTGGTAGCGGATACAGGCTGCTGCATTATTTACATTGTATTCATTATTTGGTAGGTGATTTCTCTAAAGACCCACATATATTTTCTGTGATTATTTATGTCTTATTTTACAGATTATTCTTAGAGTTGTTAAAAACCATCTATTTTCAGCGCTTCTCTCACCCTCCCGGAGTTATTCTTATTTTATCAAAAGTATTTGCAAGGTTTTTTTAATGTATTAATAAACAGGGTTTAGTTTTTTTGTTTTTAGCATTTACTACTATTGTGACACTAATTAATGATGGAGATTCTATATGAATTCATATCTGTGCAAAAACAAAGGATTGCTGCATATAAATGGGAAACTGTGGGGTTAACCCATCATGATAAACCAAAGCACAGAGCAAATAGTAAAACATAACCTTTATTTGAATAAATCCAAAAATGAAAAAAAAAAAAGGTGTTATACGTTTTATTATTTTGAGAATCTTTACAAAGTGATATAGTGACCACCACATTTGTAACATGAAATAAATCAGTTACACTCCTAACCACTTGCCGATACAGCCCTTAGTTAAAGGGACAGTATAGTTCCCAAACTCCCTTTGCAAGATGAAGATTATGTCTTGTATAAAGCACAGTGTTTTTTCCAGTAAAATTTGATGCAGACATTCTGCATTAATCACATTTTTTAATATTTGGCTCAAGCCCTACACCAGTGATTACTCTGCATGTTTACTGCAGCAGCATAGATTATATAGACACTACGCATACAAAGTTTTGTTTCATTTAGTCACTTCCTGTGCTGCTAGAACAGAACACATTGTGTGGACTGTAATACACTTGCTCTTATACACATTAGGATCTCTTAACAGTGCAACTTTTTGTACTATGACATCACTAGAGAGGCAGGAAATTCCATTCATTTGAATTAAGTTATTCTCATTGGTTCCTGCAAAACAAAACAATTGTATATCACTTTTACTCAGCTAGTGTGGGCAGTCCTGGTTTCTTGCAAACTGCTATAATTATTTTATATTTCAAGCAATGCAAAATGTAAAACATGCATTTTACAGTACTTTGAAAGAACATGAATATGCATTAATATTTGGAAGATGTATTTTGGGCATTAGACAGTCACTTTAATACAAGAAGAGTATGCAAGGAGTGATTTAGAACAAATCATTTGCATGGAAAAACCCATACAAAACAGAGTCTGTCATCATTTGCATGGAAAAACACATACAAAACAGAGGCTGTATCTGATAAGTGAAAATTATACCCCAACCACTGTAGGGACGGACCGTCTCTTGGTTAGAACAATATTAGGTGTGCCTCGTACTGTTTGGTGGAGGACGCCATCCTGGCGATATTCTTGTTGCTTTTACATTGAATAAAGAATTGGCTTTTTCTACTGACAAATCAGGTCCAGCCTTCTTGTTTACCATTGCAAAAATAAGTTCCCAATTTTGCAACCACTTTTTTACTTTGGATATATGGCCCGCTGTGGTAACATGACGACAGTGCGGTAGCGCCTACCAAGGATCAGTTTGCTCTCCTACCTTTATTTCAGCTACTCAGGAAGAAGCAAAGTATTTCAGAACTGGGACGAAAATCAGCCATTGTGGTTCTTTTTGGTGGTTTCAGTGGATTTCGTCCCATATTGAGTAGGGTAAATCCATGGGATTAGCAGGGCCGGAAATCTGCTATACTGAATAGTCAAATTTCAGAAAATTCAGAAATTCAGCTACTTTGTCTGATCTGACCTCATTTTGGTCTATTTTGAGACGACCCTTATGTGTTCTTAATTCCCTCCTTCCATACACTCCTTGTATTAACAAGGGGCTATATCGGACAGTTACATAGTGGTTAGGAGTGTAATAATACTAATGTGGTGGTCACATAATTTTTTTGTTTATTTTAATTGATCCTACCAAAGGTTATGTTTTAGTATTTGCTCTTGGCTTTGGAATATTTTTTTCATTTTGCTGCTCTTATCTTTTATCGCACTCACTTATGTGTGTCTTGTTCGTCACTCCCTCTAGATTGTAAGCAGAGCTCTAAAGCTCGTGAATCGGTCTGTTCTTGTTCATTTAGCTTAGTATGTAGCCCCCCTCTCTCCTCTGTACGTAAAATTGTTGGTACAATATATGTAAATATTAATATAATTAATAGATGTGCACATTCTCTGTAGAGATAGGCTGCCTTTCTTTGCCAAGCATTTTTAAATGCCAAGCATGTCAGACAGCCTTAATTCACAAAATGTCCGCCTTTGAGAAAGTAGCTGCAACACAAAACACGAAGGGTCTATGTTTGGTAGTGTTAGAAGCTTTTTTTTTTTTTCTTTTTTTTTACAGGATCTAGTGGTGTTTTAGCCTTTTTAGTATACTAAATATATAGAGAGATTAAAATAGTATATAACAACATCTTGGATGTTTACATTTCATCACTGCACACCTACTAGTATGATATTGCATACGGACTACTATTCACTGGTCCTGTGTGTGACTCCAGTATTTATTCGCTTCAAGTATAATTTTATTTTTGTGAGTAGTAATCTCTTATTTGATTGTGATTTTCTAATTAAAGCTGCACTTCGCTAGTGCTGCACCTCCTATTCTATTTGTTTTACATATAGTTTATGCATTGCATGTAAACATCCACTAAACAATTATATCAACTAAAAGAATAGGTGGACTGCAAGGCCATCATAGCCAGATGTTAGTTGTCAACAAAAAGACACTCACCCAGTGACTTTATTAGATTCTCATTGTTATGCACATGCTTTAATAGGCAGCAAAGTTTTATTTTAAATGTCACATAAAATATTTGGAGAAAATTGAATTCTAAAAGAAAATTTTATGTTATTTGTCTAACCATAATTCTATATTTACAGATCGCAAAATCTGCATTTTACTGAGCATCATGGGATATGTAACTCCAAAACATCAGCTGTACCAAGGTTAGCCATAACTGGTCTATACATTTTACTGAAGCAGCTGATATAGATAGATATACATGCACACACAGAGATATATATATATATATATATATATATATATATATATATATATATATATATATATGGCTTGACACATTTAATTTAGTTTTAGGTGCCAGCAAAAGAAATCACGCACAGTCACATACATAGAAACATAGAATGTGTCGGCAGATAAGAACCATTCGGTCCATCTAGTCTGCCCAATTTTTTTTTTAATACTTTTATTAGTCCTCCGTTCCCGGTCTTATAGCTAGGATAGCCTTGTGTCTATCCCACGCATGCTTAAAATCCTTGACTGTGTTTACCTCTACCACTTTTGCTGGAAGGCTATTCCATGCATCCACTACCCTCTCAGTAAAGTAATACTTCCTGATATTCCAAATCGTTGCCCCTCTAATTTAAGACTATGTCCTCTAGTTGTGGTAGTTTTTCTTCTTTTAAATATACTCTCTTCCTTTACTGTGTTGATTCGCTTTATGTATTTAAATGTTTCTATCATATCCCCCGTTTCGTCTTTCAAAAATACACCTCACAGACATTCAAAGAGACACATACACAGAATTACATGTACACATCTCACATATATCCAGTCCGTCACATACACACACACACACATCAGCAGTTTTTGTTTTAAGAAAAAAAAATATTTCTGAATGTGTCCCACCTCCCTGCTGCTTTACCGCATTCCAGGGTAGAGGGGACATTTCTGCTGCAGCCGGATCTTCATGCGTCTTCCTGCTGAGTGCCGGGATGTCACGTGACACCCAGCATTCAGACAGTAGAGCGCTTTGCATGAGGGGGCGGAGCTTGCAGACTGTGAAATCTGCACAGACTCCTCCTACCCCGGGAAAAATCCCAGATGTCAGCAGAAAGGGGCTACCTGTGAATACTGGCACCCCGGCTTAGTGCCAGCTCTAATTTCCTAGTCACCATGTCCTCCTGGCACCGTGGTTGGTCGAGCCTTGATAGATATATATGTCTCCTTTAAGTGGTAAGCCTTACCTTTTTCTAACCATCCAAAAGCCATTTAAAATTTGCTCTCCTATTTCTTTTCCTCTGCTACTCACGTCTTCATACTGCAAACAATCAGTCAAAAACGATTCTGCATCTGGAAGTAAGATCCAAAATGTTAACAATATACTTCCCTGCATGCTGGAAAATGAATGATACTTTTTCATCAACACACAGAAATGCAAATAGGTCCAAACCAACTTTCTCACCAAGATCCTTTTACAAAAAATGTACCCACCCCAAAAAAATTTTTTGAAATAGTGTGCATGTGCAACCTCAAATTCATTTAGTCTGCTATTAAGCATTGCAATACTGTTAATTCACGTATTTAATGTGCCTCCCTACTGTTAAGCTTTTTTTGCATAACAGCTTCGCTTTGGGAACAATGTAACAAAATAATAAAAAGAACAGTGACATAGGTGCTTTTACAAGACAGCATAGTACTATGAACAATGAACTCAAAGGGGTCTGTTCACGGAAAGGTGAGTTGAGGAGAAGCAGTGTTAATTTTGATGGCAAATTCCCTAGGGCTGCAGGGGCAAAACGTGTGGGAAGTATGATGTTCTATCACACTTTTGCTACGCTGCAATATTTTTTATTTATTTATTATAATGTTCCATTTAATAACTATTTATTACCAGTAGGTACCCCAAACTTGGGACAAGTCGCTTGTCCTGATTTTGATTATTTTATGATACCATTAAAATAAAATAAGAATAGTAGGAGCACAGAGAAATATATTTTTATAACAATAATGTATATGTTATAAAATATATTTCTCTGCTTTCATACTATACTTCTTGTTTTTTTTTTTGCCTAAGTGGGTATAAAACAATATATTGCACAATATGTTTTGGAAGCTATATGTGTATTCTTTCTTTCTTTCCCTCTATATACATTTCCTCACACACATATATAGTATAGTAGTCCTTTGGGGTCAGGATGTGCTAAAATACCCTTTAAATATAGTTATTATAAAGGAGTATCCCATCACTTTCTTTCTATCCCGTACAGAAGACTGGAAGTCATTATTAGGAGATCACACTACAAAACACCTATTCCTCAGTGATGGCTGGTGGGCGCTCGCCTTCCACTTTCTAATTAGCCAGAGGAGCGCGTCACCCCCTCCATCGCTAACACAGGTGAAATACACCCTCCTCCTTCCTAAATTCTGCTGGTTTTTCTTTTTTTTTTTCTTTAACAGCCCGCTACATACTAGTTTCCCGCAATCACCTCTTAAAAGCAGAATCACGTCCCGCGGTAAATCCTGGTGCTCCATGTCGCGATAGATAACGGTAATAACCGCTGATATATTCAAGCATTCCCCGGGGAGGCGGAAAGAATTGGTCACGTGGGCACCCCCAGGGCTTGGGAAGTCCCCTCGGCTTGTCAGAAGAACATGTATGCGAGATATCGCGATAATATTGAGACGCCTTTGATACAGCAGTAAAGACAGGGAGGGTAAGAATGCATGCCAGTCAATATACGTTGCAAGACAGCCTCGGTTTTGTGAATTAATGGCCGCTTGGGCATGATGTACAATGTAAATGTGGTCCTAGAGTGCTAAAGGTGCACAGATAACACGAATTATGTATTTCCCAAATTATCCATTTCACGTAATTATATGTGTCATTGTTAATGATGTTTCGGACTCTCCAAATAGTAATGTAATAAATAATGCACACTAAAAATGATGATGTCCTCTCATACCTGCTAACAGTCCTGGATGTGCTGGGACAGTCCTATTTTTTTGGTGCACTGTATTGTCAATTCTGGGTATACCCAAGATGATTTCTTTTTTGAGCTTGTTGAAGAACGATGTGAACAAGCAGCATTGATTAGAAAAACCGTTTAACCTATTTATGTGCTGAAGACATAAATCGCTTAAAACAGATAATTTTACAGTCCCAAAGGAGAACACGATTGCCCCCCAATCCTGCGTGTCTAGACACCATAGAATGAATACGTGTGCGGTAGTGCTGACCCTTGACCTCTGAAACCCAGTGACCTAGATTTCTGGGCAGTAAAGTTAGCTGGCATGTACACTTGGCCGTGTCCTTGGGTGGAGCACAGTGATACAAAAAAAGATATGTAATCATGCAAATATCTGTTATTACCGCCACACTGTGCTCAGAGCACAGCCTTCATAATTACCAATAACTCCCAATTTGCCAACTTAAAAATACTGTACATACACCACTTAAATGCAAGTAAATGAGCTTCAGACACAGGACCTGTATCGGGTAGACTGGAGCTCAATGCTGTGGGGTCATGAGGTCTTGCGGAATGCCACCCCCTTTTTTTTGTCCCGGCATTCTGACAATATGTTGGGAAATGCAGTTCTTATCATCGAGTAAACTGCGCATGTGCGCGGTCACTCATTATAGGGAGGGTAAGGATTAGGGTTAGGTAAGGGTTCACTAGGCAGGTAATCTAGGCGGGAGGCATCATAGGAAGTATAGTTGTTGACATCTCAGATTCCCTCATATATCCTCCCAGCTGTCAGATCTGTGATGTGAGTGATCGCATGCATGCGCAATTCACCTGATGGTAAGAACTGTATCCCCAGACAAATAGTCAGGACCACTGGAGCAAAAGTTGGTAAGCATAAGTCTTGCAACTGATGACCTCACTGTGTGTGACCATTTACTTTGGTCGGATAAAACTTAAGGGCTTGGAGACATGCTGGTGCCCTTTTGTAATACCTTGAATTGCCATCGGCTGGTAGTACGTTGGTAGTGGAGCCCGTCATCAGGGGGATGCACATCTTTGCAATATCCACACTGCCCTGAAAGACATGAGAGGGTATACAGGACAACCTGGCAATAGCACTGGAGTACAAAAAACGAAAGGGCTTAGAACTAAAAAATAACGAAAACATGAGTAAAACAAGACAACAAACAGCAGAAACCGGGATCCAAAATGGAACTCAGGAACAACAACGGAAAAGGTAGCAATGAGCCTTAAAGTGACACAACCACAGGTCCTCCTATTAGGTGAGGTTCGCACTACCCAGCCCCAGCTTGAACTGTGTGCGTGCATGGGCGATCACGTGCGCTTGCACACTTGAGGCTTTAATGTAAAAACCTGAAACACGCATTCGATCACTCATGTGCACACGCAACCAGTTCATCGTCAGGCATCTTACGCATTGCATTCCCGACACAGTCTGTGTCATAAATGCAATTTGGATGCTACATTCGGCCCCTTGGTTCATTTGTGTCGGTGACAACTGAGCCATGGGGTCAGGAATGAAAGGAGGAGGGGCTGGGCAAAATCAAATAAAGTAAGCCCCTCTCCCCAGAAAAAAAAATAATTCAATTAAGTTACATAATTATTTTTAAATAAATACATTTTTATTATTAAAGTTTAGTTGTCCTTTAAAAGAGTGAGTTGTATTATTCATGGACAGCTCAACTCACTTAGCAGTATGGGACCAAACCCTTTAAGTCACACACAGTTAATTTTCCATGGACCATTGTTCAATAGCGAGATTTATTTTGGAAATCAGATACTGACTTGTAGTCTACCATGTTGTGGAGATGGTTCTTCATGATCTTGCAGTGTGTGTGTGTGCAGTGTTTATGGTTCTGAACACACCTAATGCTGGGGAGGAGATAATATTTTCCTTCCCTATCAGTGTGTTGTGCGATTGCTCTGTGGCCACAGTCGAAGCAGTGCTCCGTGAGGTGGAAGCCACCTAGACTTTACTTACTTTTTCAACGAAAAAGGGATAATATCTTTTGAATGATACACAAGTGGTCATTTGTCTTTTTAAAATAATTTGTTTGGATTTTATCACTCTTGAACTGACAAGTGAACAGCAAACATCAGACATCAATAGTTGGATTGGAAACATTCTTATTCTAATATTAATGGCTGTTATTTTGCAGTCCACACGGCAGTTCAGTTAAGTGAATATCCCCAAAAATGTTTCATTTCCTCTCAAGTCAACTCACCTTATAATGACTAGACCTTCTTTGTGTTTACCGGTCATTTTGTTTTTCCCTGAGATATAATCTATAGTCAGTTTTAAGGTGGAATCCCTGGTCCAGAAATATTTTTGTTCCTACCAGACAATACTTTTCTCCTTGTTTTCCTCCCACTTACTTACCTTTCAAACTTCCTTTTTGAGATTTTGTTTATGACGTGGAGCTTTCTCCAGTGCTGGACATTCCTAGTCACCCCTTAACCCCTTAAGGACCAGGGATTTTCTGGGCCAAGGAGCAGAGCGATTCTTCAATTTTTGAAATGTGTTTGTTTAAACGTAATTGTCCTCTCTGTCATTTAACGCACCCATACAAGTTATATGTTGTTTTTGTAAAGGACAGTTAGAGCTTTCTTTTGATACCCTATACATAAAAATAATCTACAATTTAATATAAAAAAATACATATAAAATGGGAACCCATTTTTTTCCCCATTATTTTCCCAATACTAATCTACACAACTAGTACAACACTAACCCACTTATCCTAACTAATAAACTAACTAATAAAAAATTGAAAATATAGGTTCCCAACACCCCCACCCAAAAAGAAATTTTTTGAAAAAAAACTCTGACCAGCGCAATGTTACTAGTCAGAGCCATAAGAATCACACAACGGGCATGCAGGGGTTAACATATTTATTTATTTATTGCTTACAGGTCACTCTCTGTGCTTCACTATAAGTACATGAAGCACAGGGAGTGAATTAGAGGCAAAGTCAATGTGTGAACTCATTGACTGTGCCATCTAATTTGCATATAATCCCGGCTACACTACATGACGAGTTAACTCGTCATAAGGTCGCTAACGCTGCGGCTCTTATGAAGAGTTAAGGTAGCAAAGGGGTTAGGAGACAATCATAGGTCTCACATAGAGGTAAACAGGACTCCCAGTATGCATATGTATGACATCATAGTTGAGCATGTATTCATTGGGAGACCTCAAACATCTTTATCCCTTTGCACATGCTTAATACTTAACCCCATAATTTGAAACGAGGGAAGGGCTTTGCATGCTCAGTTGTGAATATACAGCTGTATTGATTTTATTGTGTGCCCAAATTCCAAAAATAGTTAGAGCATGCAAAGCTAAATATGAATTACTAAAATCTTCTTCACCATTTAAATTAAAAAGGGGTAGAGTGGCCCTTTAAATGGTAAAAACTTCAGTCCACCCTAGCACTGGTCCACAATAATATTGCAGGAATAGACTTTAGGTTACCTGCAACATGATTTGAGCTACCCCATAAATAATTCCTTCTTAAACCATTGAGGGAACTAGACTGGTCCCAATTTTGGCAGCAGGATTCCTGTTACATACACATCAGGATGCAGTGCAGTGGTACTAGTATCAAACACTAAAACCTATGCTGCAGTATAGCAGGTGGCACAATAACTAGAGTTCTGGTTGGTGGTCAAATTTAATTTTTATGCTCTCTGAGAGGAAAACTGCATTGAACTGGAAATTGTATCAGCTCATACACATTAGTTCTGCTCCAGCACATCCTTTGGAAATAGAATGGCTGGATTGAATGCTATAGATCTTTTCAGACCAATTAAAAATGATGTAGGAATTTCTTAACATTTAACTTTTTACTTTAGTTAATGGCAGTCTTGTTCCCGATAAACATTGTTATGGCAAATGCCTATTCTGCCTAGTTGGAACATCTGGCCGTGTGGTGTAGCAGGGTTTTTCCATGTAATAATGCACCATGGAAAAAGACATAAACTCTACATTGCTTCCCTATTAGGTTATATCTTAAAGAGAGATTAGAACCTAAAAATAAAAATTTGCCAGATAAGTGGGTGCTCACCTATTATTCTGGTCTATTTTATTGGATCAAAAACTTACTGTAATCTTCAGCATGTCCTTTGCTCCATCTTCAGTGCCAATGTTAATATCTGTCTCACTGTCTGAATGCTCCCTCCTTTATATGAGCATACCCAATCACATTAATTCCTGCTACACTATCATACTTCCTAACTTTTCACATTAGCATTCGCATATATGTTTGCATTTTCATTCTTATTTACACATACTATCTTCCCTCCCATCTTACATGATTGACACATAGACATACCACTAGCAGCAACCGACAGTCAGACTGTCTCAGTGAAGCAGCAGCAGCTTCACATAAAGGCCCGGATTCCTTGTCCCCCGTTATTGAAAAAATTGCCGTTATCGGGAATGTAACAGGCTTCATGTGCCAGCCGCTAACGAGTTCAATGCGCTACTATCACTTGGAAAAACCATCACACACTTTAACAATCGCAGCACGCGGTAAAAATCACCACACATGTTAGAACACAGTAAAGATAAACCAAACAAGTCGCGGATGCGCAAAAAGAACCAGTCACACATATTAAACCCATAGCAATGCTGGATAAAAAATTGAAACGCGGGGGCGTGTCCTGGCGCTGATGTGGTAGGAAGCATCTGAGCCGAGCTCCCGTTCACTGAGCCGTACTAACGCACACTGCGGTGGATATACCTAATACAAACCACGATTTTCTGATGGGGAAGTCATCCAAGAAACTCCCCCAGCTCCCGGACGGAGGAAAACCGGGGAAAAAGTCATTGGTACCGACTTTAAAGAACTTTTTAGTCCCGATGCAGACGAGTGAGGCATCTAAGATGGCGTCGTCTGGGAGCGAAAACCCGATGGCGTCCACGAGTGATGATTCCGACGAAGAACCTTACTCACCTTCTCCCAGTCGAGCACTGGCTCCCGACGGTCCACCTCAACCGGATTTTACCGAGCTGATGACACAGGTCAAACTGGAGCTGGCGGCTGCGGTCACCTTGATACAATCCACCATTAAGGAGGAACTCCACATCCTCCGGTCAGACCTGGCGGATCAAGGCCATCGCCTGGAAAAAATTGAGGCTGACCACACGACGCTTCATACAGTAATTACTGACCTGAAGTCGCAGATGAAAGAGCAGCGCAGACTCACGGGGCAGTTAGCCCAAAACCTGGTGGATCTGGACAACCGAGGCCGCAGGTGCAACCTGCGAATTCGGGGCCTTCCTGAATCAGATGGGCCGGAAGACTTGCACAAAGTCATCGCAGACCTATTCTGGATCATACTAGAAGCCCAGCCCTCACAGGATATCTGTTTGGACCGTGTCATAGACGTTTCCTACCCCAGGGACATCATCTGCTGTGTACACTCCTTTCGGTTAAAGGAAGAGGTGCTCCGAGCCGCACGGAAGAAAAGGGCCATCATCTTTAAGGGAGCCAAAGTGATAGTTTTACCGGACGTGGCTTGGGCCACGCTCCAGGCCCGAAAACTCTTAAAACCCATGGCGGACCTGCTGAGGGCCAAGGACATACCATTCTCCTGAGGCTTCCCGCTGAATATCACTGTCCATCGCGGCTCAGTCCGAACGATCCTGAGCTCCCCCTCGGATGTGGAACTGTTTTGCACAGCACTGGGTTTACAAGCCCCGAACTTACCTGGATGGACCTCGGAGGACATGGAAGGATCAGTTGTTCCCGGTCTGCTGAATCAGCCTTGGATTGCCCGGCCTCAAAGAAAGAGACGGCCTAAAATAGCATCAACCCCACAGGCCGACAGACCCCGGCATTCGGAGACTCCAACTACATCGATAGGATTACAAGCCTAAGAAAAGACACTGTGCCCTCGCCAGAGAGGGTTTCACTGCTAATTTTTGACACAGTGGGGTCTGTGAGAGCACCGATGGGACTCCTCTCATCCTTCCTGATATCATCGCTAGACCCACCTTCACGACCCACGTTGAGCCTCTCATTTTCCCATCGCACCGTTGGACTTGTTGCGCAACAAACTGGTATCCTCTCTTCCTCCTATGGGACGCCGTTACCTGACTAGTCAAGCGACTGCCTGGCAGGCCCACAAGGTTCCCAATATCATATGTGTTTCCCGAGTTATGTCCCTTTTCTTCTATCTCTCCCTCTCCCTCTCACGAATCAATATATATATACGATTGTGCCTCCCCATTTGTTCCCTGTCCCGTTTCCCCCCCCTGCCCCCCCCCCCCCACCTTGTCCTGGTCAGGAGATTGGGAATACGGTATGATTACAGAATATTGCTTTACTCTATTGGCTACCTCAGAGGTACACGGACGATACTGTTACAATATAGGCCTCGTTTGTATTCCATGATTTCACTACCCTAGGACTACTCCTTGGACCAACATGATCCCCCCCTCCCGGTGTATATTTATGTCCCGGATCAGTGGATACCCTCCATCACACCCCACTCTCGCTCCCCCTCTAATTTCGAGCCCCCTTTCCCGTACCGACCCACTTTACCCCCCTAGAGTGACACCTCACCGTTACCGTTCAACCAGACTTCCCCTATATCTTCTCTCCCATTCAAATCCTTTTTCCATTTTCTTTTCCCTGCAAATCCCTTATGTACATATGGTTCCCCGTTATATAACTATCTAATGTTCATGTAATACGAGGATTATTGCAGTATACAATTCTCGTTCGTTTTAAGAGGGAGATCCAAACCTACTGTCTGTCGGTATATGATTATTGCTATGTTGAATATATTATAGCTGATGTTATGACGTTTCACCCAAGTCGATAATTGTATAAATATACAAATATATGAGAATGTGATTTTTCTGTGATATGGACGCTGGTCTCCCCCCCCCTTCCCATCCCGAGCCCCCCCCTTCCCTCTTACCCCCCCCTTCGCCGCAACCCCACCACCCCATCTATCCTCATCCCTCTACATTCCCCTTCCCTGATTTTTCCTCTTCATATCCCAAAAGTCTATACGCATTATACCCAGGGATGCAGCACATAAATCAAATTGAAAAATATATAAATATATGAATATATGATCCATCTATGACACGTGCGCCTTTCTCCTTCTTCTCCCCCCTACCTGCCCCGAGTTTCCCGCATTCCCATGCCTTTCCTTTATCCTTCACCCCCCCTCCCCCCCTTATACCCCCCCTCCCCTTCCTCTTATCCCCCACACCCCAGAGCTCCCACCCCTCCTACCCCCCCGTACCCACCCCCCTACATCACCACTCCTCGATCCTTCCTCTCCCTCTTCCCTAAATCTTTCTGTTTCCCTCCAAACACCTCAAATTTTCCACATCCCCGCGACGTGCTGTTTCCTTGACTCACGGCTAAGCTTAGGCCGCCCCAGAGATACAGGTTGGCTCGTAGGACACCGAGTCTGCCCCCCTTTCCGAATCTTAGTTATCCCCTCGTTTGTGCCTGGTGACCACATCTCGCTAGGTCCCGTTCCCCACAGGTGATTATGGTGCCATTGTACATATTCGGGGGTCCCCACCACACATGTGGGAGGGGAATAGCCCTTGATTGCCACTTTCACTTCCGATGTCTTATGGACGTATGGTCCAGGCCACGGCCATCGGACTCTTCTGTTTTTGTTATGGTTACTGTTGCTATTCTCCACGTTCCTGTTCTACTGCCCCTATTCCTTTTTTTCTTTATCTTATTTTCCTTTTCCGATCAGGAGAAATCTGTGGGACTACTCGCCGTCCCGTCATATGCGTTCCCTTCATCCCGCACTCTTCCGCCATGAGTGATATCACTGCAGTTTCGGTCAATGCCAAGGGCCTTAACTCCCCTATGAAACGTTCTCGTCTGTTCAGGGAACTTAAAGGTCTCCGCGCCGACATTGCCATGGTACAGGAAACCCATTTTCTACGCTCTAAAGTCCCCGATTTTCGCAACTGGGACTACCCCCAGGGGTTTTACTCGCATTCTCCTTTCCAAAAAAATAAAGGAGTGGCCATATTTTTTGGGAGGCGCTCCCCCTTTACTGTACAGGACCAGTGGTCGGACAGTGAGGGGCGAGCGCTCTTCCTTAAAGGTCAGATTGGGACAGAAATTGTTACTGTAGCCGTATTGTATGCTCCTAATACATCCCAACACTTATTCCTCCGCACGATGCTCCATAGACTTCGTGATTTTGCCTCAGGCATCACCATCCTTGGGGGCGATTTCAATCTGCCTCTAGATCCGATTATAGACACCTCCACGGGTTCGTCCTCTTCCCGTTTCTCTGCAATTAAGTTGGTAAAGAAAGCTATGATGACAGCCCAATTGGCAGATGTATGGCGTATTAAACACCCCAGTACCAGAGACTACACATTTTACTCATCTCCTCATAATCGTTATTCACGGATAGATTACCTCTGTATTTCTCACAGACATCTCACACTTGTGAGCAAAGCAGATATAGGACACATCACCTGGAGTGACCACGCTCCGGTGGTCTTACGTGTCGCTCTACCGTCCATGTCAAAACGTCAATTCTCTTGGAGATTGAACGAATCGCTATTGCGAGATCCCGATACTGTCCCGATCCTACAGACACATATCACTAATTATTTCAAGGACAACACATTGCCAGATACTGCCCCTACGGTGGTTTGGGAAGCTCACAAAGCGGTCCTTCGAGGCTCATTGATTAGTATAGGGGCACACAAAAAGAAATTACACTCCGCAGCCATGATCGCTCTCCTTAACGAAATCACGCAAATTGAAACCTCCCATAAACTATCTCTTAACCCCACGGTCTATCAGTCCCTGTTGGTCCTCAAAGCTAAATTAGCAGACCTTTGTAATAGCCGAGACAGATGCGCCCAGTTACAACTTAAGAATCGTCTTTATTGCTTTAAGGACAAGGCGGGAGCGCCTCTGGCTCGATTGTTGCGAGACCGGCATCAGACAACATTCGTACCGCGAATGAGGACCAAACAGGGTCTGGTACGCCACTCAACCCCGGAAATAGCAGAGATCTTTCGGAGCTATTACCATGACCTATATAATTTGTCTGAGCCATTGGACGAACCACGTTCCTCAGACCTATCACGTAGGATTCAGAGTTACCTAGATGCTCATATGGACAAAAAATTGTCGGCTTCTGATGCTCTTCTGTTAGACTCCCCGATTACGCCTGAGGAACTAATCGAAGCAATAAAAGACTCACCCACTGGTAAAAGCCCAGGCCCCGATGGCTTTACTATGTCATACTATAAAACAGTGGTAGTCAACCTTTTTCTAGCTACCGCCCACTAATGCATCTTTCTTGATGGAAAAATTTCCTTACCGCCCACCAGTTTTCGCGCAAGCGCGGAATATTTTTTAGAAAGGAGGGTGTTTTAAAAAAAATAAATGTACGTACATTTATCTTTTTATTTCTTTTTTTTTTTTTTTTAGTTTTGATCTGCACTCCGCACAGTGCTTTTTTCCCCCTCTTTTCCCTTTTATTACTAACACCAAAAACAATGTTGTATTAGGTGCCAATTTTTATTAATGTCACCATCAAAAGAAATTACTTTTCCTGCCTGCTTCTTTACCTTCCTTATAGTATATCACTATATTAAGGATCTCTTTTTCCTTTTTTTTATTTTCTCCTTCCCTTACTTATTTTTTTTCTTTTATTTTATAAGAAAACAAAACTTAATTTATGAGCCAGACTAAACACTGCTTACTCTCCTCCTTTTTTTTTTATCCCCTTTTCTCTATTTTTCTTCCTTTTTTTGTAATTTTTTTTTTTTATCTTTTCCTTTTTATCTCCTTTCTTTTACCTTCCTGAGCTACAAAAGTAAGGCTGAGCTTGTTAGCCCACTTATTATTACTAGCCAACAATTCTCTTTCTCCTGCCTATAACTTTTCTTTTGCAACTGCTCTGCTCCGTTTCTGCCTGCTTCTGCCTGTCCCTGCTATCAGTTTCCACTCCTCCCCTTCCTCTTCCCACGTGTTTGCGTGCGCTCGCTCCCGCCCGTCCCTGGAGGTTGATTGATGTGTGCTTCCGAAAATCCTACCGCACGCATTCTCGCGCACGTAGGTTTCCTGATGTGTGCGCGCGCGCCCACTCGCCCGCTTGCTCAAAAGGAGGTTTTAACCTCCAAAGTCCCTACCGCCCACCTGGAATCCCAAAACGCCCACTAGTGGGCGGTAGGGACCAGGTTAACGACCCATGCTATAAAATGTTTCGGGATTTATTAGCCCCCCCCCCTGGCGGAGGCTCTAAACTCTTTGTCCCTGTCACACACTCTCCCTCCACAAGCGCAGGAAGCTCACATTACTGTGATCCCGAAACCGGGCAAGAACCTAGAAGACTGCGCAAGCTACAGGCCCATTTCATTAATTAATGTTGACCTTAAGTTGTTTGCTAAGATACTCAGCAATAGGCTTAAAGCTCATATCCCATATCTTGTACATCGTGATCAAGCAGGATTTGTGCGGGTCGGGAGGCTCGGGACAACACGACCAGGATCTTGAACCTTATTCATTTTGCTCATATGAATGGGACCCCGGCCATGTTATTGTCCACGGACGCGGAGAAAGCCTTTGACAGGGTGAGCTGGCCCTTCATGCATGCTGTCCTGAACCATATAGGAATGGGTATGGCAATGCGCAAATGGATTCAATCCCTTTATCATGCTCCTGTAGCACGAGTGCGAATAAATGGGACATTGTCGGGCCAGCTCTCCCTGTCTAACGGCACCCGACAGGGATGCCCCCTCTCTCCTTTGTTGTTTATTCTGGTCTTGGAGCCCCTGGCAGCAGCTATACGGTCCAATCAGGACATTTCAGGGCTACAATTAGGTCCTCATCACCACAAACTAGCCGCCTATGCTGATGATCTCTTATTTTTTGTGACCAACCCCACTGTCTCACTTCCAAATATATTGGAAGAATTTCGGACCTTTGGGTGCCTGTCGAACTTTAAGATTAATTTTTCCAAATCGGAAGCTCTCAACATTTCCCTCCCTCCCAGTGTCATGGCCGGTATACAAGGCTCCTTCCCATTCAAGTGGAGCACCACCAGTATTAAATATTTAGGTGTTTTTCTCCCTTCGGATTTATCACAACTTTTCCACCTTAATTTACAGCCCCTCCTCGCCACATGTACACGGGACTTAGCCCACTGGTCCTCCAAGCGCATTTCATGGTTTGGCAGAGCATCGGTCATTAAAATGAATATTCTCCCCCGTTTTCTTTATATAATTCAGACGTTACCGATGTTTATTCCCAAATCTTTTTTTAATATTTTGCGCTCTGTGTTAGGTAAATTTATATGGCACAATAAAAGTCCACGTTTGGCACACCGCCTTCTCACCAGGCCCAAGGGCTTAGGGGGATTGGGTCTCCCTGATATCGAACGTTACTACCATGCGATACATCTGGCCAGAGTAGTGGAATGGTCCAGACCTGCGCCCAAACTATGGGTGTCACTAGAACAACAGGCCCTCTCTGTACCCATACCTGTAGCGGCATGGACCTCCATAGACCAGATGGTCCCCGCCCTCACACCCAACCGTGGCTCCGACCCTTCGTATTTGGAAACATTATATCAAATCGACACACCTAATCAATACCCCCTCACTATTACTGTCACTAATTGGTAACGACTTGTTCCCACCTGGCCATGATTTTCGGTATTTCAGAGATATATTTCAGGACAATGTCAGATACCCGAGATTAGGCCACATTGTGGAGGAAGGTGTGCTTCGCCCACCCCATGACTTATCATCAATATCCCCACCTACCCCCTGGATACGATACAAACATAACCAACTTACCCATTTTGTAGGGAAACTGAGCCGCACACATCCAATAATAAGCGAACTCTCCTTATTTGAATCATTGATTGCAACCAAAGATCCCCCACATCGAGTAGTCTCTACTATATACCGTATTATCACAGATTTGATAGAGCATCCACGACCTTCTTATATTTCCCAATGGGAACGTGATTGTAACATAGTACTCACTCAAAAACAATGGCGCAAAATGTCTTTGCTGGCACACAAGTGCTCAGCATCTACTCATATCCAAGAGAATGCATTTAAGTTGCTCTCAAGGTGGTACCTGACCCCGCATAAACTACATTCCATTTTCCCGTCTGTCACACATCTCTGCTGGCGCGGTTGCTCACAGGTGGGAGATTATCTGCATATTTGGTGGTCCTGCCCTGGGATAGTCCCTTTCTGGCGTCAGGTCTTGAAGGTTATCAGACAGGTTGGTGATGAAACCTTACGAGACGACCCGCTGACAGTCCTACTACACAACACCCCATAGGGGCATACAAACGGTCTTTGACAATCCATCTGTTAAATGCTGCTAAGCTCTTGATTCCAAGATACTGGAAACAAACACGAGCTCCTTCATTCCGAGACTGGGTAGATGAAGTGGAGTCTATACGGGTCATGGAGGATGCGATGCAGACCGCCCTGGGCAGGGGAGAGCGACACTCTAACACTTGGATACAGTGGTCTATGTATATGGGGAGTGCCGAGTGTCGAGATGATATTGATCTGGCAGAGAGCCCATTTGTTCTGGACGGCGAGTGAGACCTGTCTTAGCTCTGTTTTTCTGGAATGATCTTCTCCTGATCTCTCTTCTTCCTTCCTTCTCTCTTCTTAACTCTCTTTTCTTCTCTCTTCTTTTATATTTTTTCTTTTTCTTTTTTCTTACATTTCTTTTTCTGTTTATTTATATATGAAAATTATTTGGATACATTGTCCGGCTGGGTACTACTACCCGTTATTATTGTACCTGATTAACGGGAATTATGAGGTGTTACATGATTCAAAAAAAAATCATGCCCAGAAGCCTGATCCTGTACAACTGTTTGTTTATATGGTTTTTTGTTTTTGGTGGACGAAGGTTTATTTATCGTCATTCCAGGCTTTTGTGCATATTTGTACCTGTTAGACCTTTATGATAATGTCTCAATGTATCCTTTATTCTATTATGTCATATACTATGTTCATTGCCAATAAAAATATTTTAAACAAAAAAAAAAAATTGAAACGCAGTTCAAACGGTGTTAAACAAAGATGCACTATCGCAAGATAAATACGCATTATGAAAGAAAGTCCAGGTAAACAGAAAAGATTAGAAATTAAACTGGAAGAAATGCAGATAGTAAGCTATTCATACAAAAAAAGATACATTTCAAGGTTTCACTGTAGTGTCAAAAAATAGCAGTCTGAGATGTTCACATTCCAATGGAATTAACTGTTCCACATAGAACAAAGAATATAACAAAGAATACACACATTTGGAAATTTGGTGCATCTCTGTGTGGAAATAAAAATGAGTTCCATGATGGGGTCCAAATGAGCACAGAAATTCTCAAGTGATGAAATTTACCAAATCTTACCATCAGGTAATTGGACCCACAGCAAGAAATACCAGCCTGGGTGTCAGAAAAACCCTATGGAATGAAATAGCCACAAGTGTTTGTGCAGTTGCCAAGGTGACCTGGTCGGTAGCCAAAATCAGAAAACGGTATTTACAATTATAATCGTATAATAGACAGGGAGCATACATACCTGTAGTTCATTGTGACACACATAACATCATGCACTGCTGTCATATTGCAGGTACTCAGATAATAAGAGAGGTGCTGAATAAGATGAAAAATACAACACCGACTGGTGTGGCACAGCAACCCCATCCAACCTCAAGAAGTGTGAGCTGGTGCTCTACAACCTCATATTTCTGGCAACAGCAGGTATGTACACTGCATGAATAGATGTGTTCAAAAGTTCATTACAAAAGCTACAATTGCAAAGTACATTTTCAGATATTTCAATAAGTTTTTAATATGTATGATCAATAACAAGATAAAGAACTAAGGTAGAATGCACATGCTGCATGATATAGTAGACGTCAAGGGAAATCAATCTCCAGACTTTCGGATCCATCTGTGGAGCATGAAGACAACATCTTCCTGATTCTTGAGTATTCAGATGTTGAAGATCATCTGGGAACATCAGGAGCTGACCATGTTCAGGGTGATAATAGAGAATCCCCTCAAACGTGATGTAAATCATTCCTCAAAACCCATATGAGACTCACATCTTGCAAGAGATAAGTACAATTCATAGGGATTCAGCTGTGTTGGTTGCAAGACTGATCCCTCTAGAAGACCCATCCAAATAGGATAAGTAGTTAATTAGCACCAACTCAGTGGCTATGTCGCCAGTAGTAAAACCTCAGTGTGCACATAGGGTCTAAAGATAGCAAAGTGATGAAGAGGATACAGACTTAAATAACAGGTTGCCTAATCTATCAGCCCCATCTGATGTTCAAAGATAACTAAGCTCCCAATAAAAAAAGTTTATTTGATTAACATCATCCTTAGTGTGTATGTCATTATCATTGAACAATATGTATTACACTAACGTACACAGGTGACATGAGCAGTTCTATCAGTGAACATATCTCTGGGCCCTAGATGATGCATTACTACTATGAATCTCCCTAGCCCAGGTATTGAATGGTTCCATCCAGTCAGAGGCTCCAGATCCATGTGCTAGTAAAAAATTCCAGGATGACCACACAGGACAGCCTAAAAGTGGTGGTCCCCAGAATGTGGTGGTCAGAGTATTTTTCATGGATGTCCCTGTCAAGCATGTGCCTAGGCACTCTGAGGCCAGCAGGATCAGCCAGTAATGCTCTCTGGATGGCATCACTCAGATAGGTAGACGGCATGCATTATTTACATATATCTTCCCTGTAACTGTGGGTAACATTGGGTGTGTTTGTGAATCTCCTTCCTTTTTTTATCCTGATTGGGCTCTGTGAATTCTGTGTCTTTTGATCTGATTTAACGGCTCTGTTATTTGAGGCACTTTTTTACTTCCTTTAGCAGGTTAACGGGCATTTTTGACCTGGAGCTGCTCCTATATTTACGGATCTGTTAACATTTAGCGATCGTTAGTTTGGCACTGAGCGTTTCCATCGAATTGCACAATATGCCAGAAAGAATTAAATGCCATAGATACACTAATGAACGGGAGCCATAGAATCTAACCCAATGATTTCTCTCAAGTCTTTGGGGGGGGGTTTGACAGACTATATGATATCTTTTGGATTGTACTTTAAAGAATTACAATTAAAAATTTATATTGAAATGACTTTTAATATGCCATGTTTTTCATACCCCGCATGAAGATGGAGGATTATTTGGATCACAACTGCAGGACACAGAAAGCACAGCATTGGTGCAATAACCTTTCAGGTAGATAACCAAATATATATACCTTGGTGGCAGAGCAACATGTGAGATTCCAACCATTCAAGAACTAGACCATTTTTTTCATGTTTTAGCAGTAGCTAGTAGTAAATAAAGTTAAATGCTCGGGGACAGGGGCCTTTGTTTGGCACCATTATTATCAGGGGGCTGTGAAATGCCGTGCAGCTTCCAACCACAGTAATTATTGAAAGGAAAAGGGCAGCTTGCAGAAATCCCATCTCCAGTATTAATATTGGGACAAAGGGCATTTTGCCCAGCCCCTGACTCCTTTAGTTATTTAAAGGGGTGTACATTTGTTTTTTAATTGGTGCAGTAATTTTGCAGCACCCATTTGGTTTTTTATTTAACAGTGCGGTAATGATTTTGCTGCACCCGTTAAAAACCGGAGGGCATTTATTTCAGTGAGGGAAGGTTTCTCAGACTTAAGTTGAATTCGACTCAATAGCCTGAAAACAACTTTATTTTCTTGCCCCATTGAAATATATGGGAGGCGTGTTTAACCTTGTTCCCCTCCAATTTGCACGCCTTCACTACATCTCTAATAATGAACAGCATTTTGTGAGTCTGGGGTTCGAGATGAGATCTCATCTTGATCATAAACTTGCATTGAATGGGAGAGTAATGTAACTATTACATCACAAGGGGGCAGAGTTAAGATCCTGTTTGATCAGGTTAATCTCCTGTGTGTTGGAAGGCTGGTAAAAAAAAAAAAATGCACAGCCACCTAATCCTGCCCACTATGATACACAGGAGCCAGTAAGAGAGCAGTGGAGTATCTTATGACATCATCATGCAGGCTTTGGCCACAGTTGTAAAGTGAGACTGGCTGGAAGATTTTGGACTATGTTGCATCATGGGAAATATTCACATAATGGAGCCAGGAGACAAACACCTAATTTCATTTTTTCCTTTTATATGCAATTAATTCAATCCTATAAAAAAAACAGTGGTATATGATTTATATATGTGTTTTTTTAAAATGATCGGGTAATCTAGTTACATCTTATGTAAATGGTAGTGTCGCTCTTAAGGGCATCCCACCGCCTTCAGTCATAGTGTGTATGATAGTTTTCATGATAGCATAATCACATGACACACACCCATCTGTGACTCCTCTTTTATATAGACTCATACTAACACTACCTGGTGCAGAAAATCAGGCAGTTCTTTCATTACTTCATACTATACTCTTGCTTTACCCTGTAGGTTTTCTAGCCTCCTCCAAGATGGTCGTATGCTGCATGACCTCACAATTAGGCTATTAAAAGGTCTCTGCTTCTGGCAGGGGAGGGCTTGTAAGGGGGAAGGAGGGCAATTGCCTCTGGCTGCTTTCTAATCTCTGTCAGTGGGCTGGTGCTGCACCACTTTTCACTTTTAAATGACCCAGCTGGTAACTTTGAACTTTCTATCCAGTTGTCGGGTCTGCATATCAATCTCTGTACTTTATGTGTCAGCAAATCTGTCTTGCATGTCTGTGGAGGCTATTCACTAAAAACTGAGTTGCAGGTGAAACATTTAATCTCACCAATTCATCTCTCCTCTACTCACCTTTTAGTGAGTAAACCCCTCTGTGTGTGTGTGTGTGTGTCAGGTGTGCACATGAGTGACATCTAGGCTAACTACAGTGTTTTTGCCCACCGGGCCAACAGTTGCCAGACCTCTCCTGGCTGCTGGATTACTCTTTTCTGTATCTCAATACCTCGTTCAACTGATGCTAGTAAAGATGGGACAATGCACTGTGGGTAGTGAAATGCAAGGTGAGTGGAACTAAAGATCATTTTAAGATGCAAGTGGCCCAACCTCTCCAGTCTAGCACTGTGTCCTTTTAATATGTTGAGTACAGTTAAATCAGTTGTTTAATATCATTGTTTATCACTGAGTTGCATGGTGTAATGCAAATTGGATTGTTTCTTTGAAATCTATTTTCTCCTCACCCTGCTGTGTGGCTTCCACAGACTGACAAACAAAAATGTCCCGAACAATGTTTAAATGTAGATTTTACACATTGCATGTAAGCGCTGTCTATGATTGATTCTGTAGAAATAATACAGTGCTGCAGGGAACCCAGGGTTTTATGAAGTCATTTTGTTACAGTTTTAATTGTTCTCATCTGGAACATATAATTTTGTAGCGTTTTATATGCGTATAATTAATGAGATAAAATGGTTGCACAATATATATTTTTGTAGCTAAATTATCCATATTCATAGTCCATTGAGGACTAATCACAGAGGATATGCTTGTTACACTCTGGAAGCTGGAAGCACTTACTTGTTGTCTGGCCTAAAATCAAAGTACAGAACCACCTTCCTCACTGTGTGCGGCTAGCAGGGCAGCGCAGGTTAGAGCTCCGTTGAAAATTGCACATTATCCATCGGACTGTGACCTGTGCTGTCCTTTTCCTGCAGCCTGATTGATGACTTTGGTTTATTTCAGAGGTGGGTATTGATCTGCATGCTTCCTGGTCGCCAAGTGTGACAGAGACAGCCTCTTGCCCTATAAAGGTAGTAGAACGACTTTCTCCCAAACCCAATACCATCAACCAGCTTTATCGACTCTTTTATTGACAACGCAGGGGCCTAATGAGGAATAGAGAAGCACACTTCATTAAGACTACACTAGTGACATTCTGGATGAACAAGAGACTGTCATATAATACTGGATATAGAGTGGGCTGCATGTTTATGACTAGTAGCTAATTACCTCAGACATGTAGAAGCTCGATCTGATCCAGTTCAATGATAGACTAATTTTACATGTCTTTCTAGAACTACCAGCCTGATTAGTAGTGAACAAATCTTTGCAGGCACAAATTCCTGCAAAGTTAAGTTAGTATTCTCAATAACGTTGGTCTCTTTAAAAGAAAAAACAGCGTACTCTGCCAAAGATAACACTGATTATCCTCAACAGAGCACGCTCTTCTTTTATTTTAAAAGTAACAATGTTTTTTTTTTTTTTTTTACTTTGTCATATACTTAATTAGCTGTCTTCGATATACATCCACACCAGTAAGTCTGGTACATATACTTAGAAATTTTCTGCACTCTCCCTTTATTTTAATCCTTTGGGTGAATTGCGTGAGGATATCCATACGCAGATTAACTACAGCGGTGCCACTTACCTTTTATACACAGCTAATGCTAATTTGTTGAAAATTCTCTTCTATTTGTGTGTTGTGTATGTTCATGTACTATTGTTTATAAGCTTGGTATTTATATATATATATATATATATATTTTCAAAATTATAGAATAACTCATTTCATAATTTCAAGCCTTTATGTCTGTGATATTAGATCAATCAATCAAAAATTGTTATAAACCTCACCTTAATATATTTCTACAGCACTAGGATTCACAATTTTTGCATGATTTTATTTGGCTTACATGGTCAGACTATTTAGCATCTCCCTCTTTTCCTTGCTTTAATGTTTTGTCCAGATTTGTTAGTTTCTTCTTTACATAAATCTATGTATTGAGAGATTTTTGCTATTTTCACTGTGGTTTCACTTATGCCATCCCCTTTAAATTCTTGTTTTCCTCACTTGTTTCTAAAAATCTCATTATACGCTCTGCAAACTATTATTACTTTTATAAAGTATATTGTTTTATTTATTTATTTTCCACACCCCTCCAGCAGAATGCCAGATAAAGGGAGAGGGAGCAAGTAAACAAATGTATTAAAACAGTACAAAAGCTTAAAAATCTAAATCAGTAGCAGCAGTCCCAGTGAAACTCCAAAGCATAGGCGTGCGCACGGGGTGTGCCGGGTGTGCCTGGGCACACCCTAATCAAGCCTCAAAATTGAGGCTCTCTCGCCTCCGTGCAGGGCCGTCTTTAACGCGGGGCAAACGTGGCAGCTGCCCTGGGCCCATTTACTCCTGGGGGGCCCCAAGGCAGCTGTCCCGTGGGCCCCCAGCCGCTGCTGCCGCGTTCACAGCGCATTGCGCTTGCAAACGCTTTTTTCCGGCAAGCCGCATCCGATGGATGCGACGGCCGGAAAAACAAAAATAAAAAAACTGACGCCGGATGTGACGTCGCGTCACATCCGGTTTCTGTTTCCCTCCTCCGTGCAAGAGGGAAGACTGCACGGAGGAGACATCCGGCGGGGGACACGGAGCAGCTTCATGTAAGTAGGGGGGGGGGGGGCTGGCTGGCACAATATTCCTGGTATCTGACTGGCACTATATTACTGGGTATCTGATTGGCACAATATTACTGGGTTTCTGATTGGCACTATATTACTGGTATCTGACTGGCACTATATTACTGGTATCTGGCTGGCACTATATTACTGGGTATCTGATTGGCACAATATTACTGGGTATCTGATTGGCACTATATTACTGGGCATCTGATTGGCACTATATTACTTGGCATCTGATTGGCACTATATTACTGGGCATCTGATTGGCACAATATTACTGGGTTTCTGATTGGCACTATATTACTGGTATCTGGCTGGCACTATATTACTGGGCATCTGATTGGCACTATATTACTGGGTTTCTGATTGGCACTATATTACTGGGTATCTGATTGGCACTATATTACTGGGCATCTGATTGGCACTATATTACTGGGTTTCTGATTGGCACTATATTACTGGGTATCTGATTGGCACTATATTACTGGGTTTCTGATTGGCACTATATTACTGGGTATCTGATTGGCACTATATTACTGGTATCTGGCTGGCACTATATTACTGGGTATCTGATTGGCACTATATTACTGGGTTTCTGATTGGCACTATATTACTGGGTATCTGATTGGCACTATATTACTGGTATCTGGCTGGCACTATATTACTGGGTTTCTGATTGGCACTATATTACTGGGTTTCTGATTGGCACTATATTACTGGTATCTGGCTGGCACTATATTACTGGGTATCTGATTGGCACTATATTACTGGGTTTCTGATTGGCACTATATTACTGGGTATCTGGCACTATATTACTGGGCATCTGACTGGCACTATATTACTGGGCATCTGATTGGCACTATATTACTGGGTATCTGATTGGCACTATATTACTGGGTATCTGATTGGCACTATATTACTGGGCATCTGACTGGCACAATATTACTGGGCTCTGGCTGGCACAATATTACTGGGCTCTGACTGGCACAATACTGGGCTCTGGCTGGCACAATATTACAGGCATCTGACTGGCATTATATTACAGGCATCTGACTGGCACAATATTACAGGCATCTGACTGGCACAATATTCCTGGCCTCTGACTGCACACTATTACAGGCATCTGACTGGCATAATATTACAGGCATCTGACTGGCATTATATTACAGGCATCTGGCTGGCACTATATTACTGGGCATCTAGCTGGCACAATATTACTGGGCATCTGGCTGGTACAATATTACTGGGCATCTGGCTGGCACAATATTACTGGCCTCTGACTGCACACTATTACAGGCATCTGACTGGCATAATATTACAGGCATCTGACTGGCACAATATTACAGGCATCTGACTGGCACAATATTCCTGGCCTCTGACTGCACACTATTACAGGCATCTGACTGGCATAATATTACAGGCATCTGACAGGCACCATATTCCTGGGCTCTGACAGGCACAATATTCCTGGTATCTGACTGGCACAATATTATTGGTATCTGACTGGCACAATATTATTGGTATCTGACTGGCACAATATTACTGGTATCTGACTGGCACATTATTACTGGGCTCTGACTGGCACAATATTGCAGGCATCTGACTGGCACAATATTGCAGGCATCTGACTGGCACAATATTACTAGGCTCTGACTGGCACAATATTACTGGCATCCGAAAGTTACAATATTACTGGCATCTGAATGGCACAACAATTATGGCATATGTGTGTGTGGTGGGGGGGGGGGGGGGGTAACATTGCGATGGATGGCGGGATTGCATGCAGGGGAGGGGGCAGGGTCCAGGGGGCCCAAGCAAATGCTTGCCCAGGGTCCAATCACTATTAAAGACGGCCCTGCCTCCGTGCTGCACTGCCGTCTGCCGCCCGAGTTTGTCTCCTAATCCGATCCTTCACTATGCGAGCGGAAGCGCCGCATAGTGAAGGACGGACTTTCTCCTCCCTCAGACCTCCCCTGTAATGTACGCGTTCGCGTACACGCGTTCCGTGACGTCACGCAGAGGCGGAGTCACGGCAACGCAAGGGTGAGGCCCAGCCGCAGTGCCAGAGGAGAGGGTGCAGAGCGGAGCACAGGCACATCGTTTTTTCCCAGGAGGGGTTCTGGGGCGGCCGGCTGGCTGGTAAACTTTAAGTAAGTGTTTTTTTAAGTTAAAAAATGTGAAATGTTTGTTTACATTGCTAAATGCTTAATTAATAAAAAAAAAGTTTTAATACAGTTTTTAAATGTTTGTTTATATTGATAATTATATGAATGCGGGTCTGTATTAAGTATGCAGCGTGCATTTGTGTATGTGTGTGTGTGTGTATAGATATATAGATAGATATATATCTATCTATATATCTATACACACACACATGTGCGGCGTGTGTGTTTGTGCTTTAGGGTGCACACCCTAATGCAATAGGCTGCGCACGCCTATGCTCCAAAGTATGTAAAGTCCACTTGAGCAAATGCTGCTGTAACAAGTGCTCCTCCTTCCTTCACCTCTTGCTAGGATTGCCACCTTTTCATCAAAAATACTGGCCTTGGTACTGTCTCCATAGACTTAACATTGGCCTGATGCCAATTTTTTACCGGCCTGCTAGGTGGCAACCCTACCTCTTGCTGAAGCTTTTTTAAGTCTCCCTTTCCCATTTGGAAGTTGTTCTTAAATATCCTGGTGTTCATCTGCAAAAAGCCGTCTCTTTTCCGGTCACATCACAGTTGCACATCTCGCAAGATCTTGCAACTAGCACCGACGCCTTCAATGATGTCATCGCAGGATCTTGTGCCTACATCACACTTGTTTGCTACACGATTTGCTGCAATGGCAACATAGGATGCAAAATCGACAGTGTCACTGCACTGCAATTTGGAAACTGCACCTTGGTTTTTAACATGTGGCTTCTCCATTTTTGCTTTATTTTTGTTAAAAAGTAATGGCATAATATGTCATGTGTTGTTCGTCTGAGGCTGCATTTACCTTATTTTAAGACCTGCTAAGGCAGGGCTTGACAAATTTAATTTAGTTTTAGGAGCCAGCTAAAAAATTTAGGAGCCAGACAACGGCACATCACAATATCATAAACGCACGGAGACAGTCGCATACACCCACCTCACATACACAGCCAGTTACATTCACACACGCCACATACACAGCCAGTTACATTCACACACCCCACATACAGTCAGTTACATTCACACACACACCACATACAGTCAGTTACATTCACACACACACACACCACAAACAGTCAGTTACATTCACACACACACACACCACAAACAGTCAGTTACATTCACACATACATACACAGCCATTTACATGCACACATACATCCACAGCCATTTACATTCACACAAACATACACAGCCAGTTACATTCACACATACATACACAGCCAGTTTCATTCACACATACATCCACAGCCAGTTACATGCACACATACATCCACAGCCAGTTACATGCACACATACATCCACAGCCAGTTACATGCACACATACATCCACAGCCATTTACATGCACACATACATCCACAGCCATTTACATTCACACAAACATACACAGCCAGTTACATTCACACAAAACAGCCAGTAACATTCACACATACATACACAGCCAGTTACATTCACTCATACATACACAGCCAGTTACATTCACTCATACATACACAGCCAGTTACATTCACTCATACATACACAGCCAGTTACATTCACTCATATATACATAGCCAGTTACATTCACACATACATACATACATACATAGCCAGTTACATTCACTCATACATACACACAGACCAAAGAACAAAAATGTTTTTCTTACAGTGTCCTCCCTTCCTGCTGCTTACCTTATTGCAGGGGAGGGGGACATTTATGCTGGAGCCCGAGCTTCTTTGGGTTCCTGCTAAGTGCCGTGTTGTCACGTGACAATCGGCACTACAGCGTGTTGCGCGAGGGGGCGGAGCTTACAGTCTGTGTGGTCCGCACAGACTTTCTCCCCTCGCGCTGAAAGTAAAACGGATGGCAGCCGGCAAGGGTTCCCTGTGACAAACAGCACCCGGGCGCCAGGTCTGATTTCCTGGTCGCCGTGGCGACCTGGCGCCCGGGGTTTGTCGAGCCCTGTGCTAAGGAACAGATGATTGTTATTATGTCCAAATATGTAAAACCATAAAATCCAAAGAGGGTGTACTTTCTTTTTTCCCATTACTGTATGTAATATACTGTGCATTTCTTTTTCAAACTATAAAAAAAAAAATATTGTCCAAAACATGAATACATGTTCAGTACTTTATTAACTGCATAATTATTTTAATGACAGACACAATGTTATTGAGAACGACAATTGATTAAAACGTCCCAAAAAGTTGTTTTTTTTTAATCTAATTGTAGTTTCAAGATTACTTTTGTGGCTAATTCTATGTATTCTGTAGAATGTATTTGCTTGAGGCCAAGTGAATGGGTTAATATAATGTGTGAGATAAATGATTGATTACCACCATCCTTCATAGTACCTGCCACCCCCAGTAGGACTTCACCCCTGCTGCCTCTACCTGAGGCTCCTGTTCCACACAGTCAGGTAGCATGTTGTCATTTCCCCTGTCACTTTGGTGTGGCTTCCACAGTCAGGGTTATAACTGCCTGAGCTCCCCTGGTGTCACATGCATTTAAATATCAAAGCTGTAAGTGCAGGCTACCTGTCACCTCTGTCCCATCTGTGACAAGGGAGGTGGGCATGGGTATTTAATCTATAAAAATGTATCTAAAGCCTTTGAGTCCAAGGCTGGATTGAATGTGTGTAAAATGGGGAGAGTCGGTCCAGGGGTGTGGACATTTTAAAACAAATCTACTTGACCCGGAAATGTAGGTCAATCTACTTGTCCTGATACCAAAAATAATTGTAATAAATATTAGCAAATTTACAAACAACAGGCCTATACTAGGAGAAAAATGTCTCCTGCTTTTTATATCACCTGTGGCTTCGTATGCAAATTCCACATTTCCCATTAAAAAAAACAATTCATTTGGATATCAAGTCACAGGTGATAAAATAAGCAGTAGACCCCACAGACACGTTTGCGGTTTTGCTAACACAGTGTATAGATAATTTTTTAATCATTTTGTATTCTCTACATGCACAGTAAAAACCACTTTTAGGTGATACAGTCCCTTTAAATAAAGGTCTTTTTTTGATATGCCCTAACAATAATTACATGCAATCACAAATGCAAGTAGGTAGTGAACTTCCAAACGAGACTTGTAGCTTACTTATAACTAATGCACACAGTGAGTCAGTTACCCATACATGCACACAGGCATATACCCGTACATTCATGCAGTTACCTTTCAGGAAATCATGAATCATTATGTTATATTGGGACGCAATAGAAAGTAACAGTGATCTTTTGGCATTATCTAGTGATAAAACTGTCTCATTCAAAAGCATTATAACTGAAGGGGACAGAGGTCTCATTTTTACATACCGTATTTGCTCGATTATAAGACGACCCTGATTATAAGACGACCCCCCCAAATTTGTACATTCCTTTAGGAAAAAAACTAAAAGCCTGATTATAAGACTACCCTATAGGAAAAAAGTTTAACTTGTATATATGTAAATTGCTTTTTAATATTTAATAAAAAGTTTATATTATACAAATGCATTTCTTGTTTTTATTTGCTTTAATGTGCCAATGCGGCCTCTCTCCCGCTCCCCCAGCGTTGTCTCTCTCCCCCCCCAAAACTTCTCTCGTCTCTATCTATCCCCCCCTCCCCTTTTCTCTCTGTCCCCCTCCCTCCCCTTGTCTGTGTCTCCCGTCTCCCCCCCCCCTTGTCTGTCTGTGTCCTCCCCCTCCCTTTGTCTCTCTCTGTCCCCCTCCCTCCCCTTGTCTGTGTCTCCCCCCCCTTGTCTGTCTGTGTCCTCCCCCCATCCCCCTCCCTTTGTCTCTCTCTATCCCCCCCTCCCCTTGTCTGTCTGTCCTCTGTCCGTCCCCCCCTCCCCCTCCCCCTTACCTCAATCCCTGGTGGCTAGTGGGGGCAGCCGGGGGATGTCTGCACGATACTTGCAGACATCCTCCATGCTGCCCGACACGGCAGTCTATTATGACGGACAGCTAGTCCGTCATAATAGACTGCCGTGTCGGGCAGCATGGAGGATATCTGCACGTATCGTGCAGACATCCCCCAGCTGCCCGATTCTCCCTGGTGGCTAGTGGGGCAGCAGGGGATATCTGCGCGATGAGCGCAGACCTCCCCTGCTGCCGCCCGGCACGCTCGCCGGGACTTCTGTGACGAAAGCGGAAGTTCCCGGCTTCTTCACAGAAGCCCCGGCGGTCGTGCCGGGCAGAAGCAGGGGAGTCTGCGCTCATCGCGCAGACATCCCCTGCTGCTAGAGAGGGGGTTCCAGGTCCCCTGCAGCTCTGCTGGGGACCTGGATCCATGTCTTATAATCTGACCTCAATTTGAGGTCAGATTATAAGAAGACCTCGAATGTAAGACGAGGAGGATTTTTCAGAGCATTTGCTCTGAAAAAAACCTCGTCTTATATTCGAGCAAATACGGTAATAAATAAATGAATAAAATCCATAAATTACTTAAACATAATTTATGGCTTCTGTTTTATAATTTTTATGTAAAAATGTCACAACAAGGCAGCGCTTGACAAATAGTTTTAGGAGCCAGCAAAAAAAAAAAAAAGAAGCCAGGCAACTGTACATCAATACACACACATTCACGCAGACGAATAGTTTTGGCGCTTTTTTTAAATTTTTTTTTTTAAAGAAAATAAGAAAGAAATTTATGTTTTCTCGATGTATTCACCCCTCCCTGCTGTATAACCTTATTGTGCCTCTCACATAGGCACAGACCATCTCCACTTAAAGTCCTGCTGAGTGTCGGGGTCGCATGTGACAGCCTGCACTAAGACACTAGAGTGCGTTGTGTGAGGGGGTGGCACTTACAGACTTTGCCCCCTAGCACATGTCCGCAGCATGGCTAAATATAAAAAACAACAACCGGGTATTGGGTCAATAGGAAGTGCGCATCCCTGAGATCATTTTTATGTAGAGAAAAAGGTTTTTTGACTTTATATAGCTAAAGTAAAATAAAATTTGTCTCCACCATGCTTGATAGATGGCATCAAGCACTCCTCAAGCATCTTTTTATTTGTTCTGCGTCTCTCAAATGGTCTGCTTTGTGATCCAAATGCCTAACTTTCATTCGTCTGTTCATAAAACCGTTTTAAATCTGCCTCTCTCCTAGTGTCTGTGTTGTTTTGCCTATCATAATCCTTTCTTTTTATTGACCACATCTGAGATATGGATTTTTCTTTGCAATTCTGCCTAGAAGGCCATCATCCCAGTCGCCACTTCACTGGTGATGTTGACACCGGTGATATGTGGGTACTATTTTAATGAAGCTACCAGCTGAGGACCCGTGTACCATCTGTTTCTCAAACTAGACATTCCAATGCAGTGGCTTCCCGAGGGGGGTACGGACCGCACTGGGTGACACCTTTGCTGCCGGCGCTCCCTTACTTTTTTTTTCCTGTCAGCCTTATCCACTGGATTCGGCCGCCGGAAAAACGACGTTACGTCACATCCAGTGACTGTGTTTCCCTCCTCCGTGCAGGAGGGAACACTACACGGAGACGTCCGGCGGGGGACACGGCGCAGCAGCCAGGAGGTAAGTGATGGGGAAGGGGGGAGGAATAACGAGCAGGGTAATGGCACAATATTACTGGGCTCTGATTGGCACAATATTACTGGGCTCTGACTGGCACAATATTACTGGGCTCTGAATGGCACGATATTACTGGCATATGAATGGCACAATATTACTGGCAAATGAATGGCACAATAATACTGGGCTCTGACTGACACAATATTTCTGGGCTGTGACTGGCACAATATTACTGGGCTCTGCATGGCACAATATTCCTGGTATCTGACTGGCACAATATTCCTGGGCTCTGACTGGCACAATATTACTGAGCTCTGCATGGCACAATATTCCTGGTATCTGACTGGCACAATATTACTGGGCTCTGAATGGCATAATATTCCTGGTATCTGACTGGCACAATATTACTGGGCTCTGAATGGCATAATATTCCTGGGCTCTGACTGGCACAATATTCCTGGGCTCTGACTGGCACAATATTACTGGGCTCTGACTGGCACAATATTCCTGGTATCTGACTGACACAATATTACTGGGCTCTGAATAGCACAATATTCCTGGTATCTGACTGGCACAATATTCCTGGGCTCTGACTGGCACAATATTCCTGGTATCTGACTGGCACACTATTCCTGGGCTCTGAGTGGCACAATATTCCTGGTATCTGACTGGCACAATATTACTGGGCTCTGCATGGCACAATATTCCTGGGCTCTGACTGGCACAATATTACTGGGCTCTGACTGGCACAATATTCCTGGGCTCTGACTGGTACAATATTACTGGGCTCTGCATGGCACAATATTCCTGGGCTCTGACTGGCACAATATTACTGGGCTCTGACTGGCACAATATTCCTGGGCTCTGACTGGTACAATATTACTGGTATCTGACTGGCACAATGGTGTTGGCATCTGGCACAATAATACTGGCATATTAATGGGAAAATTGTCTGTGGCTTATTAATGACAAAATGATACTGGCATATAATTGGGCAAATTGGCTGTTATAGAGCGAGAGAGAGATGTCTGTATGTATAGATATGTATTGTTTTAGACTTGTACAATTGTCACCTCGTGGGGCTTCTGTGTGTTGTATAATTAATGACAGTCCCATGTGTGCATAATTATGGGGCGCGTGTGTGTGGCATATTTATTGGGCCCCATGTGTGGCATAATTATGGGGACTCTTTTGTGTGGCATAATTATGGGGCATCTGTGTGTGTGGCATAATTAATTGGGCAGAGGTGAGGCTCTGGTGTGGCATAATTTATGGAGCTCGGGTGTGGCATAATTTATGGGGCTCCTGTGTGTGGCATAGTTAATAGGCCATCTAACTGGCATTACTAAGGAATCTGTTTGGCATTGTATTGGAGAAAGTCCAGGGGGGTGACACCATGAGTTTCCGCACCGGGTGACACCAACCCTAGTGACTCCCCTGCTCCAATGTACTTGTTCTCTTTCTCATTTGTGTGCCTGTGCCTCCCATTCCTTTTTCAATTCTGGTTAGAGCCTTTTTGAGATGTTTTGTGAAGGGAATAGTACACGTCGTTGTACGAGATATTCAGATTCATGATTTTTTGGCTACTCTGAGATTGTAATCCAACCCACAAATGCTGATTCACCAGATACTCAACTAGTTGTAAAAAGGCCAGTTTTATTGGTTCTTTAATCCGCACAACATAACTGCAAAATAGGTTTCTAATGACCAATTGGCCTTTTGAAATAAACTTGGATTAGCTAACACAATGTGCCATTGGAACACAGGAGTGATGCTTCTAATAGGCCTCTGTACTCTTATGTAGATATTCCATTATATCTGACTGGCACAATATTCCTGGTATCTGACTGGCACAATATTACTGGCAACAATGGTCATTTACAACATAAACAATGTCTCCACTGTATTTCTAATCCATTTGATGTTATTTTAATGGACAAAATTAGTTTTTCTTTCAAAAACAAGGACATTTTTCAGTGACTCCAAAGTTTTGAATGGTAGTGTGTATTTTTTTTATTGTCGAGGCAATAGCCAGCACCGAAATTCCGGCATATTGGAGGGGCAAAATCCTGGCATATTGAGGAGAAAATCCTGGCATATTGGAGGGGCAAAATCCTGGCAAATTAAATGGCATTGAGGGGCAAAATCCTGGCATATTGGAGGGGCAAAATCCTGGCATATTAAATGGCATTGAGGGCCAAACTCCTGGCATATTGAGGGGCAAAATCCTGGCATATTGGAGGGGCAAAATCCTGGCATATTGAGGGGAAAAATCCTGGCATGTTGGAGGGGCAAAATCCTGGCATATTGGAGGGGCAAAATATTGACATATTAAATGGCACAAGAATGGCATATTGAGTGGCAAAATACTGGCATATTGAGGGGCAAAATAGTGTGTCTCAGGTTATGTGTCTATTGGTGTCATTGTGTGTGTGTAAGTGTGTCACTTTCTGTGTAAGGGTGTGTGTGTGTAAATGTCACTGTAGGAGAAAATGCGCGTTGGAAGAGGGGTAGTCTTACATGGCCAGTATATTCCAAACTCTATATTTTAACTGGAAAAGTTGGGGGTCGTCTTATACGCCCAGTCGTCTTTATACGCCGGAAAATACGGTAAGTACATTGTGTGTTTTATTGCTGTGGAGCTCTGTGATACACTCACACACTACACATTACTGAGATTTTTATTGCTGTGGAGCTCTGTTATACACTTACACATTGCTGTGAGCTTTATTGCTGTGGAGCTCTTTTATACACTTACACATTACTGAGAGTTTTATTGCTGAGGAGTCTCTGACACACTGCACATTACTGTGAGCTTTTTGCTGTGTAGGGTGGTTGGGGAGACCAATACTGAGGGGCCATGTTAGGGAAGGAGAGTTTAGGGGATTGATAGTGGGGAAAGGGAGGGCATGTCAAGGAGGGAGAGCTCAAGCTGCAGGAAGGCATGTCAGGGAAGGAGTGAGAGGGGTTTGATGCTGCCAGAGGATGGAGCATGTAGAAGAGGGAGAGGTGAATCATGCTGCAGGGGGGAATGTCAGGGAGGGAGTGTTATGCTGCACTGGAGGGTAAGATGCTTCACTGGATCACTCACACTCACCGATACACTCACTGAAAGGCACAATCAGCAAATACTCACTCACTGACAGGCACATTCAGCCAACATTCACTCAATGACAGGCACAATCAGCCAACACTCCCTCACTGACAGGAACTATCGGCCAACACACACTCACTCACTGACGGGCACAATCAGCAAACACTCAGCCAATACCCACTCACAGACACACACTCAGTGTGTGTCTCTGCTGGCTGAGAGTGTCAGTGTGTGCTGACTGAGAGTATCAGTGTGTGCTCGCACTAACACTCTCAGCCAGCACACTCACGCGCTGACATTTTCTGCCGGCACACGCACGCACTGACACTCTCAGCCAGCACACGCACTGACACACTCAGCCAGCACACTAGTACAGGCTTTCCTGCTGCAACACATGCCCATCGGATGTCTACTCCGACGAGTGCTCTTGGAGCGGTGGGGGGGGGGGGGGCAGGGCTGTGGGATGGGGTTGGCAGCGGCGTGTCTGGTTCGGGGAGTCAGTTCCTTCACATGTGGTGAGAAAGCCTTGAGTACAGGCTTTCTCACCGCAACACATACCTACGGGCACTCAGGGACAGGGTTGGAGTGGTTAGTGTTTGTCATCGTGAGGTGTCCGGTTCAGGCATTGGGGGGGGGGGGGTGAAAGCACTCTGTGTACGGCACTGTATGTGGGGATTACCTCTACATTACCTCAGACACCCTCTCTTTTGGCAGGGACACAGACTATATAGCCAAAAGAGAGGGTGTCTGGGGTAATGGAGAGCAGAGGCGAGGGGGCAGATGCAGGGTGAGGGCAGGGAAGAGGAGAGGGGAGCAGCTTAGGGAAAACAAACCTAGCAGCACTTTCCTCTGCCCTGCTCCATCACCAACATGGCTCCTAAGAGATATGAAGTTGGAGCTCTGCCCTACCCCCTGGTGATGTCAGCATGACATCACCCTCCCACTCAATGCAAGTCTATGAGCAGAATTCCGACTTATAGACTGCATTGTGAGTCCCAAACCCAAAAGTGAAATTTTACTGCAGTAAAGTCTCTGGGGGGTGAAACCCAAAAACACTATATTACACAAAATGGCTGCGCCCAATCACACTTGGGTTGCCCGGCAGAGGTTGTGTACCAGCTGTTTTTTGCGCATGCTACCACTGAGGATGCAGCTAATTTAGATCCATATTGATGATGACTGATCTGCTGGATTCTGATACAATTGCAGAAATTGCCCTGGACAAAGCAATAGGGTTGTCATCAAAGCAGCAATGAATATAATTCTCCTGGAGGCAATGTTAACTGCTCTATGTTGGATTGAGTTTTTAAATATGTAATTTTATTTAAAAAAAATGTTTTCATTTATTCTGCAGAACAATTTTTGACACGTTTATGATACTCCTTAGCTCCTGGAGTTTTTGTTGAAAATAGTCAACCGTTTATTCTTTGTGTTTACAGTTTTGATGGCTTCATGCTTTCGTTAACCAGTGTTTTGCTAAACACTGAGGTTTCTGTCGTCTCATCTTGCTTTAGTGAATGAAAACCCATATTTTGTAGATTTTTAGTGCATCACTGGTTAGTGTGTATTGTGATCTTTGCTGTGTTCATACTGGCTCTGCAGTTTTGATTAACACTGACATTTGTGTTGTAGCATTCACTGGTTAACCCCTTAAGGACAGAGCCTTTGAAACATTTTTGTCCTTTCTGGACAATGGCTATTTTAACATTTCTGTGCTGTTTGTGTTTAGCAGTAATTTTCTTCTTTGTCATTTGCTGTACCCACACATATTATATATTGTTTTTATCGGGACAAGAAGGGCTTTCTATGGATGCCATCTTTTTGATCATATCTTATCATATTATTAAAAAAAATAATAAAATATGGTAAAAAAAAAAAAATACACAAATTTCTTTGTTTTTATTTGAAACAACTTCTCCTCATCGACAATAGCGAACGAAAAAACATGCTAAATAGATTCTACTATTTCTCCTGAGTACAGGGATACCACCCATGCATAGGTTTGTTGGGTTGTTTGGGGGCTAAAATGCCAAATTTTTGAGGTGCAGTTTTTTGTTTTCCAACTTGAAATTTTTACATGCAGACAGCCTGCACCCATGTCCCATTTGGGACATATTTGAAGCCAGCTAGTGTATTTTACCCCATCAACCCATATATTTTTTAAAAGAAGACACCTTAGGCTATCTCAAATGGTGGTATTTTTACACTTTCCATGCACTAATTCTACCACCAGCCTTTGTCAAACTTTGTGGTAGTAATTTTTTTGTGGTTTTTTTTCACAAACCTTGTACTTCAGACATGAATTCACAGATTTTGGTATGTGTCACTGACAAATAACACCCCAATAAGTGTTCAGCAACATCTCTTGAGTACAGGGATACCACCCATGCATAGGTTTGTTGGGTTGTTTGGGGAGTAAAAGGCCAAATTTGGTAGGTGCAGTTTTTGGTTTTCCAAATTAAAATTTTGACATGCAGACCGCCTGCACCCATGTCCCATTTGGGATATATTTGAAACCAGCCAGTGTATTTTACCCCATCAACCCATATATTTTTTAAAAGTAGACACCCTACGCTATTTCAAATGGTGGTATTTTAACACTTTCCATGCACTAATTCTACCACCAGCCTTTGTCAAAGTTTGTGGTAGTAATTTTTGTGTGGTTTTTTTTTCACAAATATTGTATTTTAGACATAAATTCACAGATTTTGGTATGTGTCACTGCCAAACAATAACCCAATATGTGTTCAACAACATATCCTGAGTACAGGGATACCACCCATGCATAGGTTTGTTGGGTTGTTTGGGGGCTAAAGGGCCACATTGTGAAGGTGCGCATTTTCAACTTGGAATATTGACGTGTAGTCAGCCTGAGCCCATCTTTCATTTGGGACTTTTTTTTAAGTAGGACAGTGTATTTTACCCCAAAAAGTATATATTTTGTAAAAGTAGACACCCTAGGCTATTTTAAATGGTGTTATTTTAACACTTTCCATGCACCAATTCTACCACCAGCCTTTGTCAAAGTTTGTGGTAGTCATTTTATTGTGTATTTTTTCCCACATACATTGCACTTTAGACACAAATTCACATATTTCGGTATGTGTCACTGACAAACAATACCACAATATATGTTCAGCAACATCTCCCGAGCACAGGGATACCACCCATGCATAGCTTTGTCAGCTTTGTTAGGGGTTGAAAGGCTACATTTGAGAGGTGCGCTTTTTGATTTTCAAACTTGGAATTTGAAAATGTAGAGCAAGGAAGGGGTTAATAGCTCTTATAAGAGCCTTTGTAGTACTGTACAAAAAAATTAACCCCTAAAAATGCACAGACAAGAAAAAATGTTCTGCTGTGCAGTGATCAGTGGCAGGGAAGGGGTTAATACACTACACTATACAAAAGGTATGGCTTTTATAAAAGCACTTGGGACTCACAATTTATTAACATTTTATTTAATTTATTACAATTTAAAAATTATGTTATACAGATCTGTCTCTTTCCCTCACTAAAACTCAAGTGAGGAAAGGGAGGCAGATCCATATGGGTCAGAACAATATTTACGAACCAGACGAATGGTGATGCTCATCTGAGAAATCACCAAACCACCTTTGCCACTGATCGGCTGTTACTGATCGCTATACACGCGTTCAGACAGCTTCAAAAGGAATACACGTAATCCCCTAGTGGGTATAATTAACCCTTAGTGAGTCTGACAAAAAAAATGCTGATAGCAAAAAAAAATCCTTCGGCGACTAGATTGCTCCATATGCGCTGCTTAGGCAGTGACCATATGCGCTGCTTAGGCAGTGACCATATGCGCTGCTTAGGCAGTGACCATATGTACTGCTTAGGCAGTGATATACGGCAAGGAAGGGGTTAATAGCTCTTAAAAGAGCCTTTGATATACTGTAATAAATCAAAGTAAAAAAAAAATAACCCCTAAAAAAATGCACAGACAGCAAAAAATGTGCTGCTGTGTAAGATCACTTCGTACACAGCGATCAATTGCAGGGAAGGGGTTAAATACTGGAAACGGCTTTTATAAAAGCCTTTGGGTCTCAATTCTATTAAATATATTATAATTAAAAACTTACATTATACAGCTCTGTCTCCCTCCCTCACTAAAACTCAAGTGAGAGGGAGGCAGATCTACACGGGTCAGATCAAATATTTACACATATTGATCTAACCAGACGAATGGTGATGCTCATCTGAGCAAACGCCAACCCGCCATTGTCACTTATCAGCTGTTACTGATCGCTATACATGCGCTCAGACAGCTAAAAAAAATTTTTTACGTTAAACGTAGTCCCCTAGCGGGTATAATTAACACGTGACGGGTGTAATAAAAAAGTTTTAAAAAAATTAAAAATGCTTCTGCAGCAAGATTGCTGCATTTGCGTCAGATCGCTGATTAGGCAGTGATCTACGGCAAGAAAGGGGTTAATCTCTCTTAAAAGAGGTTTTTTTATACTGTAATGAATTACAGTAAAAAAAAATAACCCCTAAAAAATGCACAGACAGCAAAAAATGTGCTGCTGTGTATGATCACTGCGTACACAGCGATCAATGGCAGGGAAGGGGTTAAATGGCTTTTATAAAAGCCCTTGGTGTTTAAAATTTTATTAAATATTTTTTTTATTATTTTATTTTATTTTTTTACTTGATCTGATCTGTCTCTCTCCCTTACTAAAAGTAGTAAGGTGAGGGAGGCAGATCAATACTTGTCAAAGGCAATATTTAGTAATATTGCCTTTGACAGTATGGTAAGTGCTCATCAGAGCACTTACCATACATGCCTGCACACAGATCACATAGATCTGTTGTGCCGGTGTTCTGACGAATTACTCGAGCAAATTCTCCTGCGCAATCGCAGGAGAATTTGCTCACTGCGCATGCGCAGAAAGTTACAGCTGATAACTCAGCTGTAACTTTATGTCCACCGCGCATGCGCGAGCTGCGCAACCCACATCCCGCCCCCCGCACACCCCTTCTCACCAGCTGATCGGACAGCGGCGGTACACAGCGCATGCGCGCAGCTATCAAGCCGTGTGGGAATGCGCTGTGTCCGTGGCTGGATTCAAACAAAACGCTGGTAAATAACACGGGGCGGGGGGGGGACATAAGGAGCCAACAGAGAGGTAAGCACCCTGGTGAGGGCTGCCTCATCTTCATGGGAGTTGTGATCCTCCTGCTGTATTATGCAGCAGGAGGATCACAACTCCTATCAAGATGAGGCTCGCGCATGCGCGGTGGACATAAAGTTACAGCTGAGTTATCAGCTGTAACTTTCTGCGCATGCGCAGTGAGCAAATTCTCCTGCGATTGCGCAGGAGAATTTGCTCGAGTAATTCGTCAGAACACCGGCATCGATTGGCTCCCCCTTGAGCATCGGAAGTGAAATACTTTCACTTCCGATGCTCTTGCCATTAGAAGGGAAGCGCTGCCTGTACAGGCAGCGTTCCCTTCTACTGAGCCGATGGGTCGCTCAGGAGAGCGACCACCATCGGCTCTGGGCAGCCTGGAGGTGTTGTTAAGTGCCTCGCGAGGCACTTTAACAACATCGCAGATGCTTAGAAAGCGAACGATTGTTCGCTTTCTAAGCACATGTGTGCAGCGGGCGCAGCCATTTTTAAATGGCTGCTACGATCACTCCGTGGAGTGATCGTAGCGTGCCCCTGCACATTTGGGGGGTGTTGCACAATGCCTCTACCTAGAGGCATTGTAGCAACACCGTTAGAGTAAAGAAAGCGACCGCTGGTCGCTTTCTTTACTCCATTTAGTGCATGACGTGCCAGGCACGTCAGCTGTCGGCAAGTCCACGATTTGCCGTGACGTGCCTGGCATGTCATCTGTCGTTAAGGGGTTAAGAGCTTAATAAAAGCCCACCATTGGAAGTTCAATAAACATCCTATACACTAAATGTATAAAAAAAAAGTTAGACTTTTTGACGAAGCAGAAGCACTCCACTGACCCACTCCACACCAGCTCGCGACCCACCAGTTGAGAAACACTGGTACTTTATGATAATTATTTTCAGGAAAGTTTTTGCTTTATCTGATTCAAACCAAGAAAAGTGTCTGACCTTTCGCAAAGATGCAAAGGAAAGGAGCTTTATCAGGTCTATAGTGAATGTTTATTACAATACATTCCCAAAAATACAAGCAAAAATAATACCGTACTTTTAATAGACCAAATAAAACTTCTTTACTGGTTTTCTATTTTGCTGCTTTTTTAGCCATAGACTGATTTGTTAAGAGTGCATGGGGGGGGGGGGGGGGGGATTAGGCAAAACAAATACTATATATAGTGTTTTATAACCGGTCAGTAATTCTAAAGAATAAAAACAAACTGTTTTATTTGATGTTTTATTACAGTAGCTACTGGGCTATAATGTCACTGCTTCTACTTGGTTAAACATATTCGTACTCGTAAATTGAATATAATCCGGACTCATTTATAACAAGGTAAAAAATGTTGAACGCCAAGATCCACGTCATATCAGGTCTACAATGTACATTGAAAGGATGACAGAAGTGGATACTTTATCCTTATGGATTTAAAAAAGAGGACTGGGAAGTAGGGTAATCTCTGATTCAGTAAAGTGTAAATGTATTGTTTAATCAAGAATTAGGTTTGTAGGTTAAAAAGGTATAGTGTTTTGACAGAAACAGATCAGGAAAATAAAAAAATAAAGCAAAAAATGAGGTGCATAAAAAAAATTATAAATCAAATTTATAGTTACACCAATAAAGTAAGTTAATCAGACATGCCCTAATACTTGACAAGCAAAATTATTTATGAAGTGAACTCATTACCAGCAGTATACTCCTACACTAGACAAAAAAATCTTCTGTTACTCTGCGATGATGTCTACTGTGCTTTTAAAAGAGTGATGTCTATCACTCAGTGTTTTATATATGTGACAGACTCTAGTGAATTAATTATATATTTTATAATAAATGTATTTATTAATTATCTACCCTCGGTGTGTGACCTGGCTCATGTGCATATGTATGCTGATGATATGGTCATTTATACATGCGGTACTAATCTATCGCAAATGGAATCTGTCCTATAGGGGCAGTTTTCTAAGTTGAAAATTGGATAGCTAGAAACAAACACTAAATTCCTCAACACTAAAAAAAACTTTGTCCATGTTGTTTGGGACAAATGCTAAACTACTTAAATTAAACAATCCTCAAATAAACATCAAGACCAAATCCAGTTATAACCTGACTCAGGTAAATTCATATAAGTATCTTGGCGCGTGGCTAGACCCAAACTTATCTTTTGGTCTCCATATTGATAAGCTCGTCTCAAAGCTATATCCTAGGATTGGCTTTCTATATAGAAACAAATCAAACCTTTGATCATAAGTAGTTCTTACAGAGCATTTTATTATGGGGTTAGTACATGATGTGTCTATGTTAACTGTGCTCCGGCTGCTTATAGAAAGTTCTATAGTATGAGGCATGGCGTCTTATAAACAGATACAAAGAAGTGATATAACTCAGTACAATGAACAGTGACACTTAGGGCTAAGGACTTGTTGCAAAACAATAGCAAAACATTGTAAGTAGTGGGATGCTTTGAAAAAGAACCTCTCTGATATCTTATTTGCATTTGTGAAGGGAACACCTTCTGTGCATATCGGCATAGCTCCTGGAAATGCAGACATAAAAGAGCATAGAGGTGTAATCCAGTCAGATTACAAGGGTTTACAATGCAAATGAAAAGGATTACAAAAAACAATATCAAACACTAGCTAGGGTGCTGCCCTGGAGAAAGGAGGTTGTAAGTGAGTGTAAAAGATATCATCTGAAGACCACTTGGCTTTCGCTTGTCTTTGAGCCACAGGACATGTTTAATCCTTTCCCTGAGGAAGCAGCAGAGCTCTTTTATGTCCAGCAGGATGCCTTTGTGTCCAATCATTATATAGTATGACTGTGTAGTTTCTAGATCTTCCAGATTGATGTATCACATTGATGTTTGTATATGTTACCTTAGATGGTTAGTATACTCTCTAAATGGAAAAAAAAAAAAAAAAAAGCTTTTTACATTTTAAAGTGGAAAAAAATAAGTTAGTGATCTGTTTCACTTTCCAGTATCTCTATCATCATTCCATAACTAAATATGTCATTCATCCTTCTTGGCTACTTTACCCCTTTCTTTCAGTTTCATTAATGTTGGTATTTTCTAAAGTTAAGAATGAAGCAACATATCTACACAACCTCTATAAGGGGATTGAACCAGCGATTCACTCAACTTGGACTCCAAGTCAAAGTGTTGTGTTTGTTACGGAGTATCATTTTACGCCAACTTTTACCTAAATTTACATCAACTTTTGTTGAACCTTCTAAAATTGTGAGTAAGCTAGGACATTTCATCTCGAACCAAGATCAGCCAAAGAATGCAACGAAGATGGGTGATTTGAATAAGACTCTCGACTCTACTGAGCAAACCCATGTTACCTTTTGAGTGGTAAAAACTCCCAGACAAGCATATCAAGAGTATGGTAAAGTTCCTAAAAGTGCTCATAATATTTGTATTGCATGCATAGAAAGTTCCATTATATCTGGGCGACTAGGCTCTTTCTGAAAAAGTATTTACATTTTTATACTACAGTTGTCAATTAGAACTTAGGTAAAGAGTCTACTGCACACCCCCAACTCTGCCTTCTGGGCCACCTGTACTGCAACAAGCATCATTACACAGTTGAAATCAATCATTCTGTCTACTTTTGAGTGACACTTTTTATGAATCAGTAGCTATATTTTAGTTATCCTCTGTACATTTTGTGAGATCTTCAAGCAATTGATACTCTTTGGAAAGAAGTCAATCTCTTTTTAATGAATGACACGCTCACTAAAGCTGTCAGACTGTCTTTCAGTTAGTGACACAGTTTATAACTCTGGCAGACCTTGTTCCAATGAGTGACATCCAGGGTAAACATATGAGCTTGTCTTTCAGTGAATTGGTCAACTATTTCTCCAGTGATTAATACTGGAAAAGAGTCTGCAGCATATTCCAGTGGATGACATGAGCATGTGCTGCACTGTTTGCCATCTCCCCACAACGGTTAAGATCAGTTAACATGTCTTCCAGTGTGTCCCATTACTATATGAAACTAAGCACAGTTATGATTTTTTATAAATATACTTTCAGCAATATAATTGTCAGATTTCATAAAATTATTTTAAAAAATACTTGTGTTTAGATCTTTTTACCTCTTACCCTTCTAAAATAAAACCGAGAAAGATCTCATTTAAGTCTTTCATCCTGCATAGATTTTTTTTTTTTCATAGAAAGCCTGTGAATGAATCAGAAAGCAGGACTGGCCACCAACTCATTCACTCAATGTATCCGCAAAGAAATAATGGTGAGAAAACTATTATTTGCACCTAATAGACAGGCAAGGTTTGAGTGGTTTGGCAGAGACTGTAAAAGGTAAATAGACCTTAATAAAGTAATTTGTACATCACATTCATGAAGCTCCAATGTATTTTGCAATAACTTACTGGACGTAGTTGCCTTGGGTGAGATAATGAGTATATTAGAAGAAGGATATTGTCTACAAACCAGTTCAACTACTGTACACATAGCAGACATCACTGGTACATTTGTAAAGTTTTATTCTAGTATTTGAAGCCTTTAGATTTTGGTAGGTAATAATTTTGGTAATATTCTGTGTATAGAAACTAACCAAAAGACATCAGGCACCACTGTATGGCCAAGATGCTTATTCATTATCTACAAACAACATTTTGTTCACCAATCAGACCTTGGTCAAGTCTGTCACTAAGGTCTGATTGATGACCAAAGTATCATATGCTGGTAAAGATTAAAGGATCAATGCCATAGAGTGGTTCATGATTTATTTTACATATTATTAGAATCTGAGTGAAATCCTTGCATCAACCCCATTGGGTCAGGAATTTGAAGAAAGCGGTTAACTATTGCAGCTATCCTTTCCTTCACTGTTAGAGAATGAATTAGTTATGGTTGAAGGGAAAGTCTAGTCCCCAAACTCACTTTGGTGCAAGATGAAGATTACTGCTTGTATAGTGCACAGGCTTTTTTTTCCAGTGTGATTTGATGCAGGCATTCTGCATAAATCACATTTTTAATATTTGACTCATGCCCACCCCCAGTGATTACTCTGCACGTTTACTGCAGCTGCGGCAGCACTGATTATATAGACACTGAGTAGATAAAGTTTTGTTTCATTTAGTCTCTTAATGTGCTGCTGGAATAGAATACATTGCATGGACTGTAAAAGACTTGCTCTTGTGCACAGTAGGATCTCTTGTGCAACACACTGTTTGATGACATCACTAGAGAGACCGAAAATCCATTCATTTGAAAAAATTAAATTGACTTTTACTCAGCTAGTGTGGGCAGTACTAGTTTCTTGCAAACTGCTGTAACAATTTTATCTAGCTGTTTTTTATATTTTAAGCAATGCAAAATGTAAAAGATGCATTTTAAAGTACTTTGGAAGATGCATTTTGGGCACCAGCCAGTCCATTTAATACTGATATCCTGTGTGTCAGATAAAAAAAAAAAAAGTTGACTTTTTTGATCATCTTTATTGCTTCCAGAATGTTTGATTAAATGTTCATACAATGATTTGTCATTTTAACTGGGCCGACCTGAAACTCCCATTGAACTTCTTACCTTGGCAGCTGTATGCCTGCAGCGTGTTGCTAATAAGTGTTCTCTAAGATGACTGAAAACTGAAGAAGCACTGCAGACAAATTGCAGATTGAATAGCTACGGAAATATTTTCTGAGCTTAAAAAAAATTATTCAAGCCAGAGATTTGTGTAATCTTCCACAGACCAAGAACGTGGAGATTTCCTGCAGTGACACAGCAGTAACAATACATCTAAGGACCACTTATCAATATGTGTGATTCACATGCGCGAGTACCGTATTTGCTCGATTATAAGACAAGGTTTTTTTCAGAAAAAAAAATCTGAAAATTACCCCTCGTCTTATAATCGAGGTCTTCTTATAATCTGACCTCAAATTGAGGTCAGATTATAAAACAGCGATCCAGGTCCCCAGCAGAGCTGCAGGGGATCTGGATCCCCCTCTCTAACAGCAGGGGATGTCTGCGCGATGAGCACAGACTCCCCCTGCTGCCGCCCGGCACGACCGCCGGGGCTTCTATGAAGAAGCCGGGTACTTCCGCTTTCGTCACAGAAGTCCCGGCGATCGTGCCGGGCGGCAGCAGGGGAGGTCTGCGCTCATCGCGCAGACATCCTCTGCTGCCCCACTAGCCACCAGGGAGAATCGGGCAGCTGGGGGATCGTGCAGACATCCTCCATGCTGCCCGACACGGCAGTCTATTATGACGGACCAGCTGTCCGTCATAATAGACTGCCGTGTCGGGCAGCATGGAGGATGTCTGCACGTATCGTGCAGACATCCCCCGGCTTCCCCCCACTAGCCACCAGGGAGAAACAGGTGAGGGAGCCCCCACAAGAAACACGTGAGGGAGGGAGGGACAGAGTAAGAAGGGGGGGGGGCAGAGAAACGAGGGGGGAGAGACAGACAAGGGGAGGGAGGGGGGAAAGAGACAGAGACAAGGGGGAGACAAAGGGAATGAGAGAGAGACAACACTAAGGGGGAGAGAGAGAGAAAGCTGGGGGCAAGGGAAAGAGCATTGGCACATAAAAGGAAATAAAAACAAGAAATGCATTTATTTCATATCATTATTTTGTATTAAAAACGCAATTTACATGTGAATATATACAAGTTGAACTTTTTTCCTATAGGGTAGTCTTATATTCAGGCTTTTAGTTTTTTTCCTAATGGAATATCCAAAGTTTGGGGGGTCGTCTTATAATCAGGGTCGTCTTATAATCGAGCAAATACGGTATTTGCTGTAAATCAGATATGTTCCGTGCATAATAGATTTTGTACAGAAAAGCTTCAGTTATTACCAGCTTTAGAATATGTGCTGTTGGCAAGCAGTTTCTGCTTTTCTTGTGCCATGATGAAGAAAGGTGAAAGGAGCTAATTGAATTTTGTGAACTTCCCTGAGGCTAACTCCAACAAACATTTTCTGTTACAAAATTATATTTGTTTCATGTGTAAATGCTAGTACATATGTAATTAATTCCATAAACACCAAAATGTCCTCTCATTTCAGTGTATATTATTTTTTGAAAAAGCCCTTTTTCTTTATGTAGTTTCAGAATTTAACTCAAAATCCATGGCAGGGAATTCTGATTTTGTCTTTTCAGTCCTTCCCTGAGGTGGAGCTGGTATTGTGTGGTTGGCAAGCTCCCTTGTCATATCTATGCCACCATTCCTAAATGATAGTGTGTGTGTGTGATTTAACCCTTTTATCCATTAACCTCATTTTTGTTTCTGGACTGGAAACCATGAAACTATTAAAAACATCCTGAACATTGAGTTTATTCTAACATAGTATCCATCTGATATAGTTACAGGCTCTTTAAAGAAGACACCAGCTGTGCTGTTACTGTCAGTGTAGGAAGAGTTATGGCAGCTTGCTGTTTACACTTTGAGGTTTCATGATCCCTTTAATAAGCTGATAATAAATATATAAACACCAATAGTGGTGCATAAATGTGCTATAAAGCACTATCCATCTTGAAAAAAATAAATAGCTCCTTGCACAAATATTTAGGATGCCAATGAGGTCCAAACCTATGCATGTTTTATTTTATACATTGTATTAACGCAATTATGCATTACTCAAATTATTTACTATTCTTTATTAAATAAAAATGTAAATTGTACAATTATCATTTTGCTTGGACTGGTTTCTATATGGATTTAGTACATTCATGTACATTATTGATGCTTTTGTGTTTGTGTCCAAGCACGGTGATCCAGACTCACCACTGAGAAATGCTGCATAGAACTTTAAAAGATCACACAATGAAGCTCATAGATGGCAGAGATAATCCCAGAAATCTCAGCCAGTATAATAAATGTCCCAAATTAGCTTTCATTTATTCCCTTGGACTGGGAAAGCAACGATAATATCACAGCACAAGTAGAATGTAGTTTTCTAACATTACCTGCCTCAAAATGTAAAATATGAAAACCATATTTTGTTTTCTGGTCCAGCCGCTAGATTCATAATGGACCAATGTTTTTCCTTGCTTGAGAATCGTCCTCTCTGAACAAAAACAAGAAATCTATCCCTTTTTCACTGTGTAATTGTGTCTCACATTCTACATCTGCCCCTTTTAGATTAGGCATCTGTCTGTTTGTTTTCTCTTGATTTTATATCTCCGAACCCCCCCCCCCCCCCCCCCCCGCAAATCACAAAGTTTTTTTTTATCTTTACCACCTTGTTCCCAATGATGGAACCTCTGGGAATATTCCCTGATACATGGCAAATCCCACCTCAGCCATAACTCCCCCAGTCCATTCTTCCACCTCTTTTAAATACATGCATCTTTCTCCTATTCAACCAAGGAGAGAAAACTGCTCCCTAGGCTTCATCTTCAATAGGAATGAACACACAATACAGGAGTAGCCCATCAATAACTGCCCGTGACAGGGCTATAGTGTGCACACAGTCACTGCCTTAGGACTGTCTTTCCAGCTGGGGACAGACCATGCATAGGCTTCACGCTGAAGGCCATGCTAGTGTCCAGGAGAAGGGGGATAATGTGTGCAGAAGAGGGACAAGTCAGAGATATGGTCATAGAAGAAACAAGACAAATAATGAAAGAAATCGTTACATGGTCGATATACTGAAGGAATAGACCAGCCCAGACACTCTTTGTTGGCATTCTTGGGAAGGTTTAATTATGTTTTTGATTCATCGAAGCAAATGAGGTGGAATATTTTGGTCCATGTTTTTCACCAATATCATTCTCAACAAATAATGTTTAAAGCAACAAGAATACGTAAAGAGGGTAACCTTTTGTAAAATTGTAAAAGGGGTATCACTTATGCCTTCATAATATTTAGAAACATTTCAGGGGCTAGGTTTGCGCATTTACACAAACGTGTACTGTATTTCTCACATACTTTTTAATTGAAATTATACACATTTTATTCTTTTGGGATATTCACCAGTGTTTAAAAATATACATCCGACTAAAGGACAAAACCTAAGCCCTTATTTCCCAAATATAGAAGATTATATGAACTTTTAACCTCCCAACTAGATTTATACGCATGATGTATGTATAAAAGTAAGGGTGCTTGAATTTTTGTGGTGTATATTTAAAAGGGTATAGCACCTGTGGTTTAGCTGCATGAAATTAATAGACTAGTTCAAATGTGTTTGGTAGCGCACACATTTTTAAACATTTTTTATATCACATATGGTTTTGGACATGTGTGTGTGTGTATATATATTATTGAAATATTGTTTTTTTAATTTTGTACAAACAGAGATAGTCCCTGTACCTAGATCCATGAATCAATGGATTAAGAGTTACTACTTACAGTAGGATATTTCTGACTGTGTTTACACTTTAAAATTAGAAAATATTAAATTCTGCTCTAAAATGAAATTTAAAAACAAACAAATACAATCAAAACATATGTGCTGAAATGTAGCCCTAGAGAGCATAAGTAGATAATAGAAGCATTATTAAACACACATCTACAAATACCAGAACACAAGCCCATAGAGCTTCTCTTCCCAAATTTTCAATGCTATCGGCATCGCAAGAAATTCTGGGTAGGCGCATGAAAATAAGGTGATCACATTTTGTGCCTTGATATCCATTTTAAAATGTGAAATATCTACATTGTGTTGTATTTGCATTACTCTTTGTAAAGCTGTTTACTATTGTTATTATTACTATATACTATTTGCCCCTTATTCTACTGCTTCTTCTGGATATTGGATGTGTGATGTGATTGTTGGGATTGGATTGGCCTCCAGGTAAATACACTGAGGTCAGTGGGTCATACATTGATTTTTGTTACTTAGTATATTTACCTGGAGAAGAGGTCCAGGGGTATTTAGGTTTCTTTTTTTAGCAATATAAATATCTGCTTTTTAATAATAAAAAATTGAAGCTATTAAACACATATATGTCTATTAGTTTGTCCGTATACTACAATGCATCCAGCATTTTATTTTTAAACTACCTATTTAGAGAATTCATTGATAATGTTTGGCTGGAGTCTGTAGATGTTGAGTAGTCTCTAGAATGTTGAAAATTCTCACCCAATCTTTATGCATTCATATGTCTTCCAGGAGGCATTACAGCAACACCCACTGAGTGGTGTTAGCGAAGAGTGATTGCTAGTGCCGCTTATTTACCTGCAAAAGAATCCCAACCAGAACAGACCTAGTCGATCCAGTGTTAATCTGCAGAAACCTAACATGTACTTTTCACTCTAGTCCAATATCCAATTCCAGCCATGTTTTATGTATGTATTTCATCTTGTTAGGTAACATTTGTGAAAAAACGATGTTTGTTAGGTTTGGTTAATGTATCTGTATATTTCATGTAATTACTGAAGTTTCATGGGGCGGTGGTCATCAGTGGATAACGAAGTACCACATCTTGAGCAATAGTACATACCACAAGGTCTCCACCCACAACTTCACACCTTGCTTTCTGCTATTTTACATTATGTGGGTTAAGCCAGTTCATAAACACCAGAGCCTAGAGATGTATTCATCAATTTGATGAGTCTGTTATGGCTTCTCTCTGCACCTAATTATTCTCAGATTTATGGGACTGGTTTGTGTATGATGACACTTACTACATGCCGTGATTTACTGGGTAGTAGAACCAGCTCCTTCATATTTTTAGATTCCTTATTCTTTTTCCCTTTTTGTATCATTGATATGTATTCCCATCTGGGATTACTCATGGCAGACAGAGGAAGTATGAATTCACCTACTTTCACCTGGATTTTTACTTATTAGTCAGCTATCTTCATACATTAACCTCCTTGCTGTGCAACTGGTGAACCATGTACTTGCTGGTTCTTGTTCATACAAGTATCATTATAACAGTGTTTGCTACCATTCTGCAAGTTTCTTTGTATATTTACCTGTTCCACAACTGATCAGGCCAAAGGCAGTTCCCTGTGACACAAATTTAAATACCCAGAACATGAATGCCTTGCAAAAAATAGCAGAAAATGTGTGATATGCATAACTCAGAGTGACCTATGGAATGGTGTCAACTTTAGAGATCAAATACATTTTAGTTCACTTGTCCCGAACCAACTGGCTCAATGTGACTGCACACAGTGAAATATATTACTTATTTATTATTATTTTGTAAGCTAAAATTACCTATCTCTAGATTTTTTTTAATTACTGGTCCTCCACCATATACATGTGGGTCTTTCAGATCCATTGGGCAAATACACACATATAACCACATGTACACAAATACACATACATACACAAATACACACACAGACAGTCACACATACACACAGTCACACTGACACACATACACGCTGAGTCACACTGACACTTACACACAGAGTCATACTGAACACACACACACATACTGTCATACTTGCACACACACACCTGGATACACACAGTTCCTGCCCAACCACACAGTTTTTCTTTGTTTTTAAGGAGCTCTCCAGGGACCTGTTCATTAACAGAAATGTACAAAGAACAAGAGGTCACCCCCTGAGACTGGAAGAGCAAAGATTTCATAGGCAGCAAAGGAAGGGATTCTTTACGGTAAGGACAATAAAATTATGGAACTCACTGCCAAGAGAGGTAGTGCTATCAACCACAACAGATACATTTAAAAATGGTCTGGATGTTTTTTTTAGAAAAGCAGAACATACAGGGGTATTAATAATAGAATAAGCATTAATAATAGAGCTTCTTGATGCAAGGAGAAATCTGATTGCCCTTTTGGAGTCAAGAAGGAATTTTTCCCCCTAGGAGGCAAAATTCGAAATGGCTTCCTTAGAGGTTTTTTTTTTTGCCTTCTTTTGGATCAAAACGCTGAAATGATAGGTAGAAGGGTTGAACTTGATGGACTTGTGTCTTTTTTCAACCTAAATTACTGTGTTACTGACACACACTTACATACAGATCCACACTGACATACTGTTACACTGACACACACTTACATACAGATCCACACTTACATACAATCACACTGACACACACATACAGTTACACTGACACACACTTACATACAGATCCACATGGACACACACTTGGATACAGATCGACACTTACATACAGATCCACACTGACACACACATACTGATCCACACTTACATACAGTTACACTGACACACACACTTATATACAGTCACACTTACATACACACAGTATCTTCCCAACCACACCATTTTTCTTTTTTTTTTATCAGGGACCCCTCCTCTTCAGACCCCTCCTCTGCTACTGGTCCACTTCTCTTCTCCCTTTGATCCTTGTGCTGACCTCACGTGCAGGGTAGAGGAGGGGTTGTGTGCACAGGACTGAGGAGCTATGTGCAGTGAACTTTGTTCCCTGATGCTCCTTCCGCACGTGCCAACAGCTGGAGGTGTGGCTACCACTGCTGAGCTCACGCAGGCCGCACCTTGATGTCCAGTGAGCCGCATTTGGCACGTGGGCTGCACGTTGGGCGCCCCTGTTTTATGGTATCAAATCTTTGAATGCATTGTGCTCAATTCCTATGGTAAAAAAAAAACTATAGGGTTAAAATGCTAGTTTAAATATTACAACTGACTCCATTTTGTATCCTCATTTTGTTAGCACACATATGTGTTAGATTGTTAGGAGTTTGTGTTGTTCTGTCTTGGATAACCTTGGGAACCTGGCCAGTTCTTTTGGTTGATTTCAACACAGTCGGTGAGAACCTTCTGGAAGCCAGCACATACAAAGGGTGGGGATCTTCTTTAGAATATTCCTCTGTTAGTAATGTATAAAAAACAGAGAGATTTGGCACTCAGATTGGAGCTTGCCCGATCGACACTCCTGTCTGACTGAACCATACTCTCCAGTCAAAAATGGTACTGAAATGAAGTGGTAGCCTCACATGACCTGTTATATCCCATGGGAGGTTTTGCACATTGCATATACAAACACAATAACTTGAACCTTCCATAGGAAATAGTCCCATGCATACTTCAGCTGCTCCCACAGGGCTCTTGGAATGTGTATGTATGAACCTGGGGCCTCAAGCTACCAGGGTAAAACTGTCACCCTGCCCCAGGACCTGTGTCTCCGCTCCTGCCAATGAGCTCCTGAATTCGGGCGCTTAGGGTCCCATGCCCTCTAGAACCACGTGCGTGACAAGACATGACTGGACAGTTGCCTGGTACAGGCTTCTTTTCCTCATATGATGATGATGAATAAATCACACTTGTTAGTAGTCATGGAACCCTTGGTTACCTACTATTCCTATAACGCTGCGTACTGAAAAACGCTCTCCCTCTTCCTATTGCCCCCCTGGGCTTGTTAAAAAACAAAAATATAAAGAAATGTAAAAATGAAAATCCTTAAGAAACAAGTTAGAAATGATTTGCCATGTTGTGGGCCAACTGCTTTGTTGGAGGAGTCCCCCAAATCCGTATTAGCAGTCATAGCAGAGATGGATGCCGGCGGGCCTAATCGGTCTGGACAACAAAGTCCAGATATCTGATCTCATTGGTTGTTGTGTTCTACCATTCTTTTTCATCTTTGTCTTCCAAATGTCCAGTAGGTCTCAAGGTCTAAAGTTTCAGGCGTTAAAGCAACATAGCCATAGATATAACTGATTTTTCATCAATTCTGTGCCGAGCTCAGATGAAATTTGTCTAATCACTTTCACCGCTTTCTCCACCCCATGGCCGGTATATTTTTGGAAGAAAAGGTGGCAACCCTACATGACAACCATCAGTCTGACTCATTATCAAGTATGGTAGCACAAGGTAGCAGGCTGAAAGGTCTGTGTGTTTTACCCATCTTGCTTTGAACATACAGGAAGCTACTTGAAAGACCTCCATAAGAGGTCTGTGTTGAAAGCCAAAAGGCAGAGACCACCTGCTGCCTCTCTTTGCACACACATAGAACACTTGGAGGAGACCTCCCATATCAACTTTCCTTTGTCAAAAATCCCCTAGTAAAATGCTGTGGAAAATATATGCTTTCATCTTCCCTGCTTCCTACAGCCACAATTTTATTTCAGCAAAATGTCCAGAATAAAATCTCCACGGTCCACCAAAGGGGGATTATTTTAGAAATTCTTAATTCATAGAGGTGTTTAGTTTACCAGGGACAAACAATGATACAAATAGAAGCTAAACTAATACGTTTGTACAGGGTGGAGCCCCACAAGAGGTAAGGTGCACCATGTTGACGTGGTCGTTATGAAAAAGGGAATATAAGGTTAGGGTTTCACAACCTTGGTTGGACATGCTCCAGAGCAGCATAAGTAATTTCATCTGGAGAGGAAAAAAGCCTAGAATAAGGAACAAACTGCTCGCACAAAAGCTGGAGAGGGGAGGTCTAAACTTCCCAGACATAAAAAGGCTATACCAGGCCACTAGACTGTGTCACATACATGCAAGTCAAATAGAAGACAACAGGGAAGAAGGTTGGTACAATATTGAGGCCGAAGCATGTAAAGTAGAAGACTTAAATAGCCTAGTCTGGCAGACACACCACAATGTAATCAAATCTCCAGTTCTGGTTCACAAACAACTGATCCCAGAATGGCTTAAGTTAAAAACTCTACTAAAATTAAATAGTGGTAGTATCCCTTCTAATATTAGTATGGAATATTTGGAATCCCAACTAGCTGACCTAAACCTAAGAGAGTGGAAACGCAGGGTAATCAAAGATATTCAACTAGTGTTAAAAACGAATGAAGTGGTCCCCTTCGACCAAATCAAAGAGCAATTTGCCCTGCCTGACAGAGAGCTATTCAGTTATATGAGGGTCAATAGCTTCATATCCCAACACCTGATTAAAGATAGAAATACCTTAAATGAGATTAACAGATTTTTTGATGGTGTGGGAGTGAGCAGAATATTCACTAAAGCCTCTAAACTTCTGAGAGCTCAGGAACATACTATAGACCCCCCCGGCAATAAGCGCTTGGGAAAAAGAATTATGTATTAAAATAAACACTGAAGAGTGGAACAACTCACTCCTTAATCTCTCAAAAGATATTAAATGCCTAAGTTTGATTGAAACTCAGTATAAAATAATCAACAGATGGTACTATGTTCCCTCAACTCTAAAAAAAATGTTTCCATCAACAGTCCCGGTTTGCTGGAGATGCCTCCAAGCCGAGGGTACCCACTCACATATATGGTGGAGTTGTAGAGAGATACAAGAAGTGTGGCAGAGGGCTTTCGATTTAATAGAATCTCTTACTAGATTGAAATTGACAAAAACACCGAACACGGCATTACTCCATCTTAATTGGCCAAGAATGCCGTTGGCATCTCGATTAACCATAACCCATACATTCATGGCACTTAAGATCACTATTGCACGGAATTGGAAGAAGCAGGGTAAAATTCTCTGGGACATTGTTAAGAACCAACTCCTATTCCAGGCACAAATGGAAAAGGAAATAGGATGGGCCCAATTTGGTCTGGAAAAACAAAAAATCTGGGATCAATGGGAAAAAGAGGTCCGTCGGTATGTTTAGCACCCCCCCTGCACGCCTGCAGAACTATATAGTTGACAGGTTGTACTCGCATGTCCTCCCCTCCCCTCTCCCTTGGCTGGGCAATGTATGCCACTTGGATATATTTTAAGTTAGTGTAAGTTCCGTTGTGGTGATATAATTCATGTCTGCGGGATGTTGCATGATTGCTTTACTACACATAACGTGATGTAAGGTTAAATGAGAAACCGACAACCACATATGTTTGTTTGTATGTTCGTTAGGTACGAAATTACTTTCCTACCATTGTATGTAAATTTTTCTATTTTGTGTAATAAAAAAAAATGTAAAAAGGAAAAAGGAGGAAGAAAAAAGTGTTAGTGGATAAAAAAAAAAGGAATATAACATACCCTGTGTATAACCAGAATTTAAGCAAAAGCATTAATTTATTAGTTGATTAGTTATATTATGGTATGGTATGAAGACATAGTACAATTGGACCAGGCAAATATTATTGGGCTGACTTAGATGCCAAAAAAAAAAAAACACTAGTTAAGGTGAAATGCTCGTACAAAATAGGAGGTCATTAGGGATATTTTAAAGGTCTTGAAACTTCAGAACATTTTCAATTTGGACAGTAGCGTATTCCACAGTTTGAGTATCCCAAGCAAAGTCTAATGTCTGTAAATAAGAACATGATTCTGAAGACTAGTGAAAGTCATCAAAAAAATAGAGGGGCCTGAGATAAAATTTGAGTCATCTACAGATATGTTTACAGGTCGTTCTGGTCTAAGACAAAATAAGAGATAAAATACAATAACACAAAAATAAGTGCGCTTCAAAGCAGTTATGTAAGTGATGCACCTTTGTAGTGGTATATATATACAAATAAGGCTCTGTGTAGAGGTAAGTGAATGATCCAAAAGAAGGGAGATTGCTGAGAGCTATTTGAAAACAGCGCTGGGTACACCTCTTTTTTGAAAATAAGAGATAAGGCTGCACACAGGGCCGGCCTTAAGTGTTCCTGCGCGGGCCTCCCCCGTGGTGCCCCCCCCCACCATGCTTGTCTCTTTCCTCTCCCTCCATGTATGTGTCTCTCCCTTCCCATGTTTGTCCATTTCCTCTTCCTTGCCATGTCTGTCTCTCTCCAACTCCCCGTATCTGTTCTCTTTCTCCCCCTCCTCCATATCTGTTCTCTCTGTCCCTCTCCTCCTCATATTTGTTCTCTCTTTCCACCCTCCTCCCCATATGTGTTCTCTCTCTCCCCCTTCCTCCCCATATCTGTTCTCTGTCTCCCCCCTTCTCCCCATATCGCTTCTCTCTCTCCCCCCTCCTCCCCATATCTGTTCTCTGTCTCCCCCCTCCTCCCCATATCTGATCTCTCTATCCCTCTCCTTCCCATATCTGTTCTCTCTCTCCCCCTCCTCCCCATATCTGTTCTCTCTCTCTCTCCCCCTCCGTTCTCTTCTCTCCCCTCCTCTTTTCTCCCCCCTCCTGTTCTCTTCTCTCTCTTCCCCCCTTCCTCTGTTCTCTCTCCCCCTCTTCCTCTGTTCTCCCCCCCTCCTCTGTTCTCTCTATCCCCCTTCCACTGTTCTTTCCCCCCTTCCATTGTTCTCTCCCCCCCTACCTCTGTTCTCTCCTCCCCCCTTCCTCTGTTCCCTCCCCCTCCCATTGTTACTTACGGCAGAGATCACCTGCTTCATGCTCCCCATGGCTCCCCGTGAAGCAGACACCGCTCACCTCTCACCCGGTGACCACCGCCCCCTCTTTTGATCTCCCCATCCAGTGCCTCTACCGGCAAACTTTTTTTTTTTGTGGCGCCGCCTGGGGTGTTGCGCCCTGTGCACTCGCACAGGTCGCACACCCTTGAGGCAGGCCCTAGTTGCACACATATTTAATGGTATGACTTAAAATGAAATATCCTAGGCAGCAGAGAAGCATTTACAGGGAAGCATTGAAAGGGTTCATTAAATTTGTGTTGCCAAAATGTCACAGTGCAAGGGGAAGTGACCCATATAATGTCAGTGTTATCTGGATAATCTTGAGATTAACCAGCTTCTTTATTCGAAATATACGTTTATCTCTCAAGATAAGTAAGAATAAATCATGCCACTATCATGATAAGATATAAAAACGTTGAGCTATACAAATATAATATACAAATGAAGTAAAATTGCAGGTTTATAGGGTCCTGTGAGAAGATGTTTTGGAAATCATGCATTTGGTGCTCCTAACATTTCTAATAAGCTGCTGCTTGTTTTCATTGCTTCAGTAAAGTATCTGTTGCACTGTTCGCGTGTCACATTCAGGAGCCTGGCTATTGCCTTTGGCTCTATCTGTCAGGCATTTGTATTCTTTCTTATCTGTCGAGATTTTAATGTTTTCTTTGGGTTATTTGACTGGTTTCCTGCTTTTTGCTGCTAGAGCTTTCATAATTTCTGTTGGTTCCAATTTTTATTTCATTTACCTATGACTTTAACCCGTAACATAAGCCACCACATGCAACATATAATTATTAACACATACTTTTTATCAAATATTCTAAAATCTCCTCCTTGTGGAAACGTTTGCCTTTTTGTTTTCCCTGTTGTGGAACTAAAGTGTATTTTTCTTTTTTCAGAGAAGTTTGGTCAAGTTGTTTACTCAGTCTTGTCTAGGAAGCTTGTTCTTAGTTTTACAACAAAGGTCACAAAAAGGACACTCTGTGCCCAGAGTAATCCCAAATTCCTTTATGAAACTACATATAGTAAATTCACATCATAGTGGAAATTCACATACAGCATATGTAACATTTAACTGGAACTGGATGATACCTAGAACTAATTCCAGGAAGCCAGACCCAATTACTGTGCTTGTAATGTCTAGTGTGATTTTATTTGGTAAACCATCTTTTCAGAGCTGATATTATGAAAATCAAAAGCACATTTAAGAAATAGTATAACTTTCAATAACATAAACCAGCTAAATTACAGGCACGCTTGCTTCCATATGATATATATAATATATCAATCTACACAATGCATTTTTAGGATAGTTATGCATAGCACATAAATACTACATATGTTTTTTCTAGTATTATGAAGTAGAAGACATTGCACCCCAGGTATGTGATACCATTGTACATTAGTAATAGTTGCCTCTGTGTCACAGCCTTGTGGTGTAAATTAGGACAGCTCACTAGGAGTCTAACCACTAAAAATGGAATTGGGGTGAACTGCCAAAACCAGTCATTAAAAGATGATTAAAAAGATAGACAAAGTGGCCATTAATGCCTCTTTTGCATTTCAGTTGTCCGTTCACCACAGTTCACTTTCTAGCAAATAGACCCCAAAGCCCAGCTTCATCTTCATAAAGCACATGTGTTTGGTTATAAAAGCTTAGAAAAATAAACAATGACAGTATTTGCAGTGATTGAGGTAATATGACAAACACACATTAATGGGCATAGCAAGTTTCAAACAAGAAACTAATTTACCAAATAAAAACTGTATACCTATCTTGCCTTATATTCAAGGTTGCCTAGTAATTCGACCTCAAAGAAGAGGTCCAAATATAAGGCAGAGATTCTGGCTCCCCGCAGCACCGCAGGGACATGGATCTCATTGGAGGAGAATATCTGGGCAGTCAGCTAACGTATAGACATCCTCTCCAGGTGCCACGCACTCCCCGAGCTCCTCTGGAAGTCGGGGTGTCAGGGGTCTCCTACCGATTTGACTCCTTGGACACTCAGGGAGCTGGAGGGGGGTGCGAGAAAATGTAACAAAAGATTGTAATATTGGTGCATGGCAATTCACGCGTGCAATATGGGTGCAGTGACAAGTCCATGTGGGTGCAATATGGATGTATGGAAAATGTGAAGCAATATTTACTCTCACAACTTTTTTCCTATTTAATTGCCTTTTATTTATGGTTTTATCACTGAATAAGATCCAAGGTTTGGAGGCTCAGCTTTTGATCAAGGGTGTCTTATATGCAAGCCAATATGTAACTTTATATTGGTGCTAGCTGTATATCTACAATGTAAAAATATATATAATCCATTCTGATTTTGTGTTGATTTTGTCCCTTTAAGCAATTTCTGAGTTATGTTGTGATCTGTGGTGGGCTTGTTGATCCCCTAGCTCTCACAAGTATCGTCTCAACAAGATAGCTAGTATAGTAAAGTCAGTACAACAATTAGTCTCTTTGGAGCAATGAGAGCTTATCTTTGAACTACTGCCTGTTTATCAAGATCATTGTATCTCCCTACTTGTCTATCCATAGTTGTTAATAGTTGGAAAGATGTCTTACTTGGTTGCTATTTTGGGGTGGTGTACATTCTATGTAGAACAGAATATTGATTTGAGCGAATGTGAACATGATAAGGCCTATTATAAAATCTTATTTGTTATTTTAAGATTTCTGTGAAAACTGTAGATTAACTTGCCATGACCACCAAACCTAAAGGTGAATATATGGCAGCATTGTGTAGTTTGGTTGTATACTTATAGATCCTACATATTCCGTTTACTGTAGCCTTGTATGAAACTTATAACAATGCCTTTTCTGTTTTTAGGACCTTTGATGCAGATGACCTGGAATACCATGTGTTTGATTGCGTTTACTACTCTCTGTGGGGGCAATGGCAAGTGATGTGTGGCTCTTTTGCCCATGAAGGCTTATTGTCAAAAGACAGCCCCTGAATCTTAAACAGCCAATGATTTAATTTTTCCATAATCAACATGTAGCCACAGAAAAGAAAACTAGATAATACTACTTCAATGTTTTACCCCTTAAGGACAGATGATGGTCTTGCACATCATGAATGTAAATGGGCATGGCCAATTAAAAAATGTAAGTTTACTTAAAACAAAAGCAAAATTTGTACGATTACACTCAATCATAATTTCTGTTAAACTAACACACAACAAAATAATCTCCAAAAAGCTCTTACCCTCAAAAGGTTAAATGTATCAGTTCTGTAATGAAAATTGAACACTTTGCTAATAGAGAAAATCTTTTTTAAAATACATTGAGGTAATTCACCCCCCTTCCCCCCCCCCCCCCCCCCCCCCCCAAATGTTGGTATCAAAGATCTAGCTTCATTTAAGGAGTGACTTGTGAGTAATATATTTTGACAGAATGTCTATTAAAGCATAATAATATATACTCTGGTGAATCTGGGAAATATTTGTCCTCAATAAGACAGATAGAACATATAACTTTTTCCCCAAAATGCTTTAAAATGTGAACAATTTCACCAACGTGAATTAAATGTTTTTCTTTCAAATGCGTTTTACAAGTCTCTTTAAAGGGCTTGTATAGCTAGAACCGTTATCAATGCTACAGTTTATGTCCTTTATCAGATAATATGAAACTCAACACTCAGGATATCACTGGACTAACATTGTCCATTTTTCCTCCTGGGCTTAAAGACCCGAACATTATATTGCTCACCACCATGCAGGAACCTTGTTTGGGTATTCCACTTTAGTTTGTCCCTTTTTTGATACAGAAATGTATGTAACACTGTTTACAGAGAACAAAACCCTTGCTAAAAAAAAAAAAAAGGAATGCTCTTATAGTGTATCTGCCATATAATAATGATAAATTGACAATTTCGAAAGCATGACTAGTTAGCCTTGTAGGGTGCTAGCTAAACTGTACCAGGAAGAAAAACAATAGCAAGGCTCTAATATCCTGAAATCCTTTATCTATGGCAAAGCATGGCTTGCCAATGAATGAGCCCATGCACAAACAGCCACTGTACATAGTGAAATCTTGCATTTGGATCTCCAGAAGTCTTAACGTGTATAATTAGCTGCATATTCATAAAATGAATGGTTCAGATCCATACATTGGCTTATAACATAGATAATATATTGTTACATACAAAATACACCCAAAATAATGAGGTTTCCAAAGCTGCATTTCTGAAAGCAAAAAAACAACAATTATTTTTAAGAACATCCCCTTTTTTTGGTGTCTGTAATGGGTTGAAACAACAAAGAGCTAGATTTCTGAAGCAGTTCTTATATCTCACTAATTCCTTTTCTTTTTCTCTTAACGTTTTTAGAGTCTGTTATATTCCATAAGCTTTAATGGTTAAAGTGACCTACGGACCCCAAAAAACATTAAGATACAAGAAATATATAGAATTTGGGTTCAGGCCTCTGCTAAAATATACCTATTTTAACAGAGATATGTATTTAGGGACAGTTGGCTATTGAAATAGTTGAATAGTAAAATAATTCAGTAACTACCTTTGTACCCTTCCTCATTCTACCTGAAGATCTAATGTACCATCTAACATTTGTACATCTAATTTAATAAAACTTAAAATGTGCATAGGTGAATTTGTATATTCCATAGGGTCTACTCAACAAAGAGATGATTGTGGGGAATTGAGATGGGAATTTCAAACTAATGGCCAAAGTAGCTGAGTTGGGAAAATTCTCCCATTCAGTTGCATTATAGGCATATTGGCCTAAAGTTTGAAATTCTCATCTCATTTCCCTGCAGTTCTCTCTTTATTGAGTAGACACTGAAATTGTTTGCTGTGATCATGTTTAGTAATGTCTTCTATGTTACTTAAATATGGTGATAAATCTATTTGAGCTTCTAGGCCACAGCCCCCTGACATTGCCCTTGTCAGAGGGAACACATTAGCTGATAGTGCTAATTAAATGCTTATCTGTGCTGCATACTACCTCTAAGGTTTGGAAGACCGCTGGTTAACCTTTAGAAGAGCTCCTTGACAGCTCCTAAAAGATTGCAAAGATATTTGGATGAGTTTTCAGCATTTCTAGGAACAGAAGCCATATATGCTGCCACACTACCCCATGTCAATGTTCTGCTTGGTTTTGCCATTGAGACCAAAATACAGTTATAGTCAGTTCTATGAAAGTTTAATAAAGTCTGGAGAAGGCTGGCACATGGCTAACATAGTTGCCAACATTTGAAAAAAAAAAAAATTCCAGGGACACTTTGCAGCTTATCTTCCAATTGACCACACCTCCTTTAAAAAGCTCCGCCCACTCGATATGATTAGCATAATGTAACTCCACCTACTTGTCACAGTGTAGATTATATCACCAAGTTCCCACCAACATTACCAAACATCCTTGGTATACAACAGATACATTCACAGCACAACATCTACATCAGGCATATGGATATTATCACCTTTACATAAAATATAGTAAGACCTGGTGCAGTCAGAGAGCTGTGTGTACACCATAAAACATACATTAGTAACCTACCACTTCTGCTGGGAGGCCATTTAGTGTATCCACTACCCTATCAGTAAAGTAATACTTTCATTTGTCCCTGGCCTTATCTTATATCTAGGATAGCCTTATATCTATCCCATGCATGCTTAAACTCCTTCACTGTATTAACCTCTACCACTTCTACTGGAAGACTATTCCATGTATCCACTAACCTCTCAGTAAGTAATACTTTCATTAGTACCTGGCCTTATCTTATATCTAGGATAGCGTTATACCCAGGGCCGGACTGGCCCACCGGGATACCGGGAAAAATCCCGGTGGGCCGCCTGCTCCGGGGCCGCCTTGGCCACTTAGAGCCAAGCGGCGGCAGCCACCACTATGAGAAGTTCGGCTGCTGCAACATCCGGCGGCAGCAGGCGAATTTCTTAAAGTGGCGACGGCCGCCGAACTGCTTAAAGTGGCGGCAGGACACTTTAAGAAATTCGCCTGCTGCCGCCGGATGTTGCAGCAGCAGTTCCTGCGCGGTGCGGTGAAAAGGAAGAGACAGCAGGGTGAGTGAGAGCACGGGGAAGGGGGAAAGGGGAAGAGACACTACGGGGAAGAGTGACACTACGGGGGGGGGAGGGGGATAGAGTGACACTACAGGGGGGGAGGGGGAAAGAGTGACACTACAGGGGGGGAGGGGGAAAGAGTGACACTACAAGGGGGGAGGGGGAAAGAGTGACACTACAAGGGGAAGGGGGGGGGAGTGTGACTCTACAGGGGAAAGGGGGGGGAGTGTGACACCACTGTGGGAAGGGGGGGGGGGTAAGTGTGACACCACTGTGGGAAGGGGGGGGGGTAAGAGTGACACCACTGTGGGAAGGGGGGGTAAGAGTGACACCACTGTGGGAATGGGGGTAAGGGTGACACCACAGGGGGAAAGGGGGTAAGAGTGACACTACAGGGGGAAGGGGAGAGCGAGAGACACTACAGGGGGAAGGGGAGAGCGAGAGACACTACAGGGGAAGGGGAGAGGTGAGAGAGATGCTACGAGAGAGAGAGAGAGAGACGCTACGAGAGAGATGCTATGAGAGAGACGCTACGAGAGAGAGAGAGACGCTACGAGAGAGAGAGAGACGCTACGAGAGAGAGAGACGCCACGAGAGAGAGAGAGGCTACGAGAGAGAGAGAGGCTACGAGAGAGAGAGAGACGCCACGAGAGAGAGAGAGGCTACAAGAGAGAGAGAGGCTACGAGAGAGAGCGAGAGACGCTACAGAAATATGTACACAAGGATATGTCTCGCACACTGCTCCGATATATACCTCTGCACAGGGCAATTCATATAACTCCGTGTACATACTGGAGATATATATTGCCCTAGACAGGCTTATATATCAGTCTTATCTATAAATAATACTCTGTTCAGATGTGTTTTTAAAACATGCATGGTTTCCCCTTTTATGAACAAAAAAATTATATTATGCTATGGGGCTGGTTTAAAAATGTTATGCCAGGGCTTGACAAATTTAATTTACTTTTAGGAGCCAGAAAAAAAATCTAGGAGCCAGACAACGGCACATTCACGAAACCATACATACACACACACACAGTCATTCACATTCATACAGAGACAGTCAGTCAGTCACATTCATACAAAGACAGTCACATTCATGCAAAGACAGTCAGTCAGTCTCCACACACATCCAGAGACAGTCAGTCAGTCTCCACACACATCCAGAGACAGTCAGTCAGTCAGATCCACACACATCCAGAGTCAGTCAGTCAGATCCACACACATCCAGAGACAGTCAGTCAGATCCACACACATCCAGAGACAGTCAGTCAGTCACTCACATCCACACTTAGCCAGACACACACACATAAGCCATCAGGTTGTGATATTTTTTTTTTAAATAAAAGAGAAAAAAAAAAAGTGACTCCCCCTCCCTGCTGTTTTACCTTATTGCACGGGAGGGGGATTTCTACTGCAGCTTGGGCCATTCCTGTCACACAGGCACAGACCGTCTGCATGCTACTGCTGATCAGTGGGATGTCACGTGACACCCGCCGATCCGAAAGAATAATACTATTTTTTTTTTTTAATCTAACCTCAGGACGGTGGAGCGCCATGTGCTGCTGATCCTACCCGGGCGCCAGGTACAATTTCCTAGTCGACCTGGCGCCCGGGGTTTGTCGAGCCCTGTGTTATGCTATGGGGCTGGTATACAATTTTTTTCCAGGGCTGGTTTTTTGTTCCCAGTCCGGCCCTGGTTATACCTATCCCATGCAAGCTTAAACTCCTTCACTGTATTAACCTCTACCACTTCTACTGGAAGACTATTCCATACACCCAGTACCCTCTCAGTAAAGTAATACTTTCATTAGTCCCTGGCCTTATCTTATATCTAGGATAACCTTATACCTATCCCATATCCTTCACTGTATTAACCTCTACCACTTCTACTGGAAGACTATTCCATGCATCCACTACCCTCTTAGTAAAGTAATACTTTCATTAGTTACTGGCTTTATCTTATATCTAGGATAGCCTTATACCTATCCCATGCATGGTTAAACTCCTTCACTGTATTAACCTCTACCACTTCTACTGGAAGACTATTCCATGCATCCACTACCCTCTCAGTAAAGTACGGTAATACTTTCATTAGTTACTGGCCTTAACTTATATCTAGGATAACCTTATACCTATGGCATGCATGCTTAAACTCCTTCACTGTATTACCCTCTACCACTTCTGCTGGAAGACTATTCCATGCATCCACTACCCTCTCTGTAAAGTAATACTTTCATTAATCCCCGGCCTTATCTTATATCTAGGATAGCCTTATTCATATACCATGCATGATTAAACTCCTTCATGTATTAACCTTTACCACCTCTACTGGAAGACTGTTCCATACATCCACTACTCTCTCAGTAAAGTAATACTTTCATTAGTCCCTGGCCTTATCTTATATCTAGGATAACCTTATACCTATCCCATTATTGCTTAAACTCCTCCTCTACCACTTATGCTGGAAGACTATTCCATTCACCCACCACCCTCTCAGCAAAGTAATATTACGTTTCTGACCACAAAAACACATTAAAATATTAAATATTTCCAGCCTTTTGAAAAGGTTGAGGTGGACCCCAAATATATGTAAATAACTAGTTGCATTTATACTTATATGAACTTTTTGATATTGTTTTCAACTATTTTTATACGTAATTAAACTGTTATTGAAATTTTTTTAATTTATTATTTTTATCCCTTCCTCTGCACCCACTCTGCACCTAAAGAACTTAACACAGCACCATACAGCACCCACAGCACTTTGCACCGACACGTTTTGGCATGCCACAATGTCAATTTGCCCCCCAGAACATACCAAAATGTAACTTTGCCCCTGCAGAACACACCACACTGTACATTTGCCCCTGCAGAATACACCACAGTGACACTTTGACTCATAGTACAGCATCAACATGGCTAGAGTAAATTTTCCCATGAATATGTCACTATTAGCCTGACCATTATTATGCCACTATTAGCCTGACCATTAATATGCCACAGCCAGATCCCCCAGTAATATGCCACAGTTTAAATGCCCAGTAATATGCCACAGTTCAATTGCCCAGTAATATGCCACAGTTTAATTGCCCAGTAATATGCCACAGTTTAAATGTCCAGCATAATTGCCCAGTAATATGCCACAGTTTAAATGCCCAGCATAATTGCCCAGTAATATGCCACAGTTTAAAGGCCCAGCATAATTGCCCAGTAATATGCTACAGTTTAAATGCCCAGTAATATGCCACAGTTTAAATACCCAGTAATATGCCACAGTTTAAATACCCAGTAATATGCCACAGTTTAAATGCCCAGTAATATGCCACAGTTTAAATACCCAGTAATATGCCACAGTTTAAATGCCCAGCATAATTGCCCAGTAATATGCCACAGTTTAAATGCCCAGTAATATGCCACAGTTTAAATGTCCAGTAATATGCCACAGTTTAAATGCCCAGTAATATGTCACAGTTTAATTGCCCAGTAATATGCCACAGTTTAAATACCCAGTAATATGCCACAGTTTAAATACCCAGTAATATGCCACAGTCTAAATGCCCAGTAATATGCCACAGTTTAAATGCCCAGTAATATGCCACAGTTTTAATGCCCAGTAATATGCCACAGTTTAAATACCCAGTAATATGCCACAGTTTAAATGCCCAGTAAAATGCCACAGTTTAAATACCCAGTAATATGCCACAGTTTAAATGCCCAGTAATATGCCACCGTTTAAATACCCAGTAATATGCCACCGTTTAAATACACAGTAATATGCCACAGTTTAAATGCCCAGTAATATGCCACAGTTTAAATACCCAGTAATATGCCACAGTTTAAATACCCAGTAATATGCCACAGTTTAAACGCCCAGTAATATGCCACAGTTTAAATACCCAGAAATATGCCACAGTTTAAATGCCCAGTAATATGCCACAGTTTAAATGCCCAGTAATATGCCACAGTTTAAATACCCAGTAATATGCCACAGTTTAAATGCCCAGTAATATGCCACAGTTTAAATACCCAGTAATATGCCACAGTTTAAATCCCAGTAATATGCCACAGTTTAATTGCCCAGTAATATGCCACCATATTAAGTGCTGTACAGCCCAATAATTATCTATGCTCATCTGTATAGGACACAAAAAGGGGAAAAGCCTATTGTTTATGAAGGACTAAAAATAGCAATATGAGGAAAAGTGGATTATGTTTTTGTCTCACAGCTCATATGTAGATATAAAAAACTTTCTATTTTATTGCATCTTTCCAAGCTGTTTCAATTCACAAAAAGCTTCTTATATAATATTGTGGCAAGAAACAATATGTGAACCCCCTAGAATTAATAGCATTTACGTATAAAGTTGTCTTAAAATATGGTCTGATCTTCATCTAAGCTTCAATAATGAACAAACACCATTTGAATTAATAACACACAAATTATTGTATTGTTGTTGTCCACGTTGAGAACATCATTCAAACATTCATAGTGTGGGTTGTAAAAAGTATGTGAACCTCTAGGCCAGTGATGGCAAACATTTTTGGGCCTGAGTGCCCAATTTTTGTCTAAAACCAATTTGAAGACCTCAAAGTGCCAACACCACATATATATATACACACACACACACACACACTTATACTCATACTCACACACACTTATACTCACACACTTATACTTACACACACTTATACTCACATACACTTATACTCATACACACTCATACTCACACACAGCCAGGTTCACCCCTCACCAATTGTCTGCTCCGTCCAAAAAGAGCAGGCATCAGTGGGTAACAGACCAACGCCACCGTTTTTCTGCTTTTTCTACCGATAATTGGCAAACAGTTAATTGATTGGGAGAAGAAGCAGATGACCGGCGGTGCCCGTCTTTTACCCTGTGATGTCTGCTCCTCTCGGACGGAGCAGACAAGCAGTGAGAGCTGAACCTGGCCGCGTGCCACAACTGAGGGCTCAGCGTACCAGTTGTGGCACGCGTGGCATAGGTTCGCCACTGCTGCCCTAGTCTAATGAATAAAGAATTATTGATTTGCATAAAGCTAAACATTTGTACAAAGTAACATCAAAGAGTTCATCAGTCCACTATTAGACCAATTGTTCATAAATAGAGATGATTAAGTTCTGCAGCTAATCTCCCTAGTAGTGTATGCCCAGCCAAGATGACTCCAAGGGAGCAACACAGAATGCTCTGCAAGGTTAAAAAGAACCCTAGTGTAACAGCTAAAGGCTTAAAGTAATCAATGGAACTCGTTAGCCGCTTTGTTTTTAAGCCTCCTATATGCAAAACATTAAACAGACATGACGTCCGTGGCAAAACACCACAGTGGAAGCTGTTGCATTCCAAAAAAAACACATTGCTGCACCACTGAAGTTTGCCAAAGAGCAACTTGACACGCCGCAAAGCAACTGTTGTATAAACTGATGAAACTAAAGTTGATATGTTCAGGAAGAATACAAAGCACTACGTATTGTATAAAAAGGTTCCTGCATACCAACATTAAAACAACATTCCAATGGAGGATGGAGCCTTGCGATTTGGGCATGCTTTGCTCACTCCAGGCGTGGACAGATTGCAATCATTGAGTACACTATGTATTCCCAAGTTTCTCAAGGTATGATACAGGGTGGCTGTCCGCCAGCTGAAAGTCAGTAGAAGTTGGGTGATGCAGCAGGACAATGACCCTAAACATTGAAGTAAATCTACTACAGAATGGTTTCAAAAATACATTTTTGGAGTTGCCCAGTCAGAGCCCAGACCAACCAATAGCGATGCAGTGGCGATTGCCCAGGGGCCCTGTATGTCCTGCTGGAAAAAAAAGCATTGATAGCATGCAGCTACAACCTTTTAGGGAGCCGCGCCCCACTGATCTACACACTGACCTCCTAGTCGCAATAATAGGGTTACGTGATGTGATCACGTGACCTTTCGTGAACCCTCCCAGGCTGTGTGAGCTGCCGTTCATTACAGACTGCATTGCCCAGCATGGAGGAAGCTCAGCTCAGGGTAGTCCTGAGTACAGTGTGGGTGCTGGGGCAATTCCTCAATGCAAAGTGTGGGCTGGGGCAATTTCTGAATGCAAAGTGGGTGTTGGGGCAATTCATGAGTGCAAAATGGTTGCTGGGTCAAGACCTTCTGTTGTAATTGTTTTTTAATGTATGAGTTGTATTTGTTTTATCTCTGTTTGCACTTTATTGTTTATTTTATTGATTATTGCTTGTTGAAGTAGTACAAAGTGAGTGGAGCTATTATATGTGCAATATAAAGATTATCACAAACAAGGCACTAGTCCCAGTTATTAATCTAAGCTAGTTATTACCTTAAGCACACTGTGTTTGACTATATTTGCGAGAAGAAGTTCAGATCACATTTCATGGCCAATTAATGCAGAAAACCAATCAATTGCAAAAGGGTTCACATACTTTTTCTTGCCAATGTATTTAATATGCTGCAGCACAAACACACATTGGGGCCTATCTAATGCCCTGAGTTAATTTAACTCATGTCATTGAATCCCATAGACTGCAATAGAAAAACTGGAGTTAAAAATCCAGTAATTAGTGATGTTTGAATCAGGCCCATTATTTTTATTTGGTACCAACTGCATTTCCATTGGAATCCCACAAGACCAGAACATTTCCTTTCTATTTCTGTCAATCATTCCCTTCAAAGAGTGGAACTGCTGCAATATTCCCAAACAAATATGTAGGTAGGCAACATCAACATATATAATGCAAAAACATTATATCTGTTATAAACACAATCTAGAAGCCCAAATGCAGAGTGACAGAAGAAAGAGTTAACTGCAATATCCCTAGCATTATGGTGTTAATTATCTATGGCAAAACTACCAGTCGCAGTGGTCGCCACTGTGGCTGGGCTTGGTGCAAAATAAAAAAAAACAATGACTTGAAAACTTTGTTACAGAGTGCCATACTGTTCAAAGACCAACATGATTTTTTTTAATTAAGTTTAGAATACATGCAGTAAAATAATTATCAATTTGATGTCATGATTGTAGTTTTGTATTAATTAATAACAGAGTAAACAACATTTTATATTACAAAAAAAATAACTAATTATAATCTTAGCAATATACCAATAACTATAATAAAATACATTTAAAAAAAAAAAAACACTTGATAGATAATGGAGCATAACTATATCTTCTTTGGGAAATAACTATACTCTTATCTGATCTAGAGATCTATTAATAAATTGATTTATTTTTATTTCAGGTCCATTAAGCATATTTCTATACTTTTGAAATGCTGCAATATTTAACCAGGGATAAAAAATTCTCCAAAATTTAAACTACTACTGCATGATATTAAATCATCCATAATTCACGCAGACTCCATCTCTTTACACCAATAAACAAGTAGGTGCTGTATTTTCCCCCAAAACATTTTGGTATCAAAGATCTAGCAGCATTTAGGAGGTGACTTGTGGGTGAATTCTTCTCATTTGATAGAATGTCTAGCAAAATGTAATAATGTATATTCCAGTGAAACTTGGAAATTTTTGTCCTTATTAGATCGAACATATAACTTTTTCCTAAAATGGTTTAATACTTGAACATCAGAATATAACTTCATGTGAGGAGACCCTTGAAAATGTTATAAGGTATTGATATATTTTATTTGTCGCACATGTTGGTGTTTTGTTAAAATTCCTAATAAGCCAGTTTGTTATAAGGCTATTTCTGAGACATTTTTATGTAAGTTTATTTAGTGATTATCTGCACAAGGGATTAAATTGTACAGGTGAGTAGAAGGGTCCTATCCTGTGTGTAAATAAAGGTGAATAATTACACAGATTTAAATCTGGAGAACATAATTTTGTTTGTCATCAATAGCTCCTACTTGTCAATTAAGAAGACAGGTAAATTAGTTTGATAGGTCATTTATTCTCACGCGGTATTATCTGGTATCTTAAATTAGCTATATAAACCTAAATACAATAGATATTTACAACACCATTTACTTCTGTGCAATTCAGTTTATCAGACAAAGGCTGTTCAGATAAACAGCACAGGATACTATTTTGTATTTGTTATCAGAAATGTGTATAATGTGAGTTGTGAACTCAAAACTCAACCTTGTTATCTCCTAACTGCCCTCAATTGCACCTTTTACCTGTGTCAATTCAGGTAAGTGAGATTCCAGAATTGTTAAAGGTTGCAACCTGTAAATATATGATTTACCTATCTGCTTTCACTCCATCATTCCCCCACAGTTTGGCTATTTGCTCGTTGATAACCTTTGCCCTTCATAGGTAAGGCCTTGTGTCTTCTAGTTTGCAACTGATAACAAAGGGCAAGGTGGTGAGAAACCTCAAACAATAAGAGTTGAATTTCAACAGGTCTCTATTCTTTATTAATTAACTCTTTCTGTTTGCACTGGGATATGGGTCTAGGCATTTTGTTAGTGTGTACAGTCTGTGTTGTCATTTGGTTTCCAAGGGTTAATCAAGTACATTCTGAAAGTGTCATTGACCATTTAATTGGATAGATAATATCTGACCAAAAAAACATGGTGAAAAATATTGCATTAAATTGGAAGGAGCCCATGACTTTGGTGAGTTAGGTAGCCATGGCTCTTTAGAGTTTAGTACAGATGTCAATGGAAGCTGACAAATTAGGAGGCTATTAACATAGTCTATTTGGTTCCTAGGTTCCATGTTTTTTGCAGCACTGAATGCTCACATGTTATGGTGAGAATGTATTATGTTGTCAATATATGTGTGACCTTACATTTTTATACAAAAACTTTGTTGTTAGTGAGAATAAAGGTTGCAAATAAAGATATTTGCTCTTTTTCCAAAGCCTGCAATGGATCTCTGGAAAGCTGGGGCTGAGATTTTCAGAAACTCAGGCTATAAACCGACATGTTTCCTGCTCTGAAGAGGGACCGGGAGAAAAGAGGTCTGTGTCCCTCACTCTGACCCAGTTCAAGCATAGGCTCAGCCTATGATTAAGCGTGAGTACACGTGAAACGCGTAAGGCCAGTCCTTGCCCTCTTCCTTTTTGCATTTTTCCTTGCTGTGTTTGGATTTGTGTCATCTAATTTTTCGGATCCTTATTTGTACTACAATAAAGCACTTAATTTATTTACTGCTGGAAACGGGAGTGCAATCATCATTTCTTCTTTTTATCGTTCTTATGCCTTACCAGTTCGATGAAGCACCCTTGCACCAGTGATTTATCATCACGGGAGTTTTTTCAAGAGTGGAGCCAGTTTGTGTTAGGAGGTGACTCCCTTCTGTTTGGTCTGAAAATAAGTTATCTAGCCATTTGAATTTGTAGCCAAAAAGCGCCTGCACAAATCACTGGTTCCCTGGTCCGAGAGCGACCAATCAGACAAGAGGGGTGTAGTTATGGGCTTTGTGTGGCAGCCTAAACCTTTTAACTCGAGGACCAATGAGATGAGCACCGACATTTAGCCCTGCCAAGGTTACCCAAGCGACCGGGCTTAACCTTTATTGTCAAGCTTTCTGTGGGTGTCTGGCTTCCCGGTACACATTTCCCCCGAAACAGCTCTATTCATGTTTCTGGTTGTTACATATACACTACATTTCAAATATGTTTTGGCATAAGGGAGCCCTTTAACTCTGTGGCCAATTACAGAGCTTCAGCTACATAGTTCATCCGAAAAGCACAGAATTTTGGCTCTGGGGCTCCGATCGGGGTAAGGGGAAAGGAGGCTGCCGCTCAGGCTTCCAGAACGAAGAGCTGAAAGTCTTGGGTGTCTGGAGGAGCCAATCAGGGAGCGAGCTACAGAGTACCTATAAACTGCCGACCAATCAGAACAGGAGCGACGGCTGGTGCAGTAGCGGTTGATTTTGAATGGGCCAATCACCACCCGAGCTACCTGTCTTCATCCGAAATGAGTAATCCAGCTCTTTTCGGATAATGTACGCAGTCACCGGGATTCGGTTTTAGCTGTCCACGAACTGGGGTAGCTCCTAGATCATGGTAGTCGTGCTGGGGTCATGACACTGACTTTTTCGCAGATGTAACCACATTTCTTTACTCTCATTCTTGAGATTTTAAATAATAAGAGAGACCAAGGTTAGCTAGCTTAGGACTCTATGAAAATATCTCCTCAATATGTTATAACTCTATATTTACACCACATTTTCTTTTACTGGAATATGAGATTATTCGTAGAAAACTAAAATGTGGAAATAATAGCTGAATTGGAAACATTCAACATCTATGTATTTTCAACTCTGCTATTATTATTTTTTTAAGTTCACTTTTCACTTATTTGTCAGTTCACCACAATAATTTTTTTTAGTGATTACACGCAATAGTCTCACATAATTCATTCCCTAGCAAGGGCCCTGTGCTATAGTATTATACGTTACATTTTAGTTCTAATTTCCATGGACATTTTATTTTATTTTATTCATTATTCTACTTTGCTATCCATGGCAGTCTGGATCTAAACCATTATAAATTGGGTTTCTAGCCTTTTCAGGTTGTGGATAAGGAGCTAATTTCACACTCTTAATTGTGCACTCCTACAAATTTGTCCTAGCACTGAGCATATTTATTTGTCAAATGCATTGTCCCATTTAATGGCCTAAATCACCTCATTTACTCTCTTGGGTATTTTGGAAAGTGGTTATAACATGAAGTATAATTCATAATGGAAAGGTTATATATGTCTGACTTTGGACCTCATAACCTGTCAATCTATGATAAAATGCCTGAAACATGCCTGAAGTGCATTTTGGGGTAGTTGCATTAATGATGGTAAATAATTGTCCCATATTCAAGTATTAACAGTGACTGTAGTTTTCTCATGAACAGCCCCAAAATGCATACTGTATTTACAAACATTTTGGAAGTAGAGGAGAACATAGTGTTAATGCTACTTGGGAAAAGGTGTTTTTTAGTAGGTACTTGGCACTCTATAATTGTGCCTAATGAAAAGGCATACATGTTAAGAATTGGTTAAATAACTTTTACAAAGGATGTTTAAAAAAATGGTTTTTTTTAGACAACCATCTGGGCAAACTAACTGGAACAACTTGTTCTAATCTGGGTTAATGATCTTTATTTATATTCTAAAATGTAAAAAAGAAAGTTATAACAGATGGTAGGGTACAAATGTACATGGGTGTAGATGATCACCTCACTGAAACTCTAAAACAATATGTTGTTCATACACTTTATTTGTTTTATTAGAAAATAACAGCCAGTTCTCACAAAATACTAGTACCTTTGCCTACTGGAACTACAAGCACAGCTACATATTGAGAGTCCCTGGGGTTGAGTTTAGATATACTAAAGATTATTCATAGGGGTTGGGGATTATTTCCAAATGTGGCAATGGTTTGCTTTTAAAGCAAAGAAATACAGAATTTCCTCTACTGTACAAAGTGCTGAGAGCTAAGTCACAAGAGACCCAGGAGGGCCAAAAAGACCTCAACATGACCTTATGTTGCAGTCCATCCCAGGTCTGTCCTGGGACACCCAGCCTAGTCAGTGGTGCTTTGATTTCCAGATGAACTTTAGGTGAACCTGCGCCTGGGGGAAGGAGCCTGCAGGATGGAACTGTTGAGAGGAGGTCCTGGGACAAGTCATCAAGTTGAGTAAATATTGAAGCAGTCCATTGGAGGGCTGGGGTAAAATAAAGCTGTCAGACTAGGGTAAACTGAAGGGTGGTTGCAGGAGGAAAAAAGAATGAAACCTTTGGTAGTCTTGAAAAACTTAAGTGCACCTGGTCTAAAAGATGTAGGGAGAAGTCTCTGACAGATAGGAGAGGTGGAGGATAGGCAAAAGGTCACCATTAGGACACCACTTCACCACTCAACTCTCAAAATAGTAAATCCAATATTTTAAATTGGCTTCACATGAAATTACAGTGGAAAAAGTCACCTAAAAGAATTGTGTTTTACCTCTTGTTATTAGCAATAGTCCTGCCATCTTCCAGGAGCTGAACCAATAGACATAGGAAGATGTAGTCAGGTCTGACCTCCCTTAATTAATTTACTACCTGGGTGGCTGTGCCTTGCACTCCATTTTAGTTTCAAGACTGGAAAAAAAAATGGTTTTAGGACTTCACAGCTCGATTCTGTCCCCATAGGCCTGCTTCTCATTTGCACTCACAGACTCTCCTTGTCCTATGTCTGTCATCCATTCTCACGTCACATCAATAGTTACCCAAGAGGTAATCTCAATTCTGTTTGATACTCTTCTGCCCATGTGGGAAATTGAGTAATTTATTGGCAAGCCACAACAAGATGTGCTCTGTCAGTTTCCAAATCAAGCAGTACTGTAATTGATCTTACTTTATGGAAGAAATCAAATAAATAAATAAATAAAAATAATTGCCTTTTAATTGTGCAGATTTCAGTGTGGTTAATTTTGGGAAGGGTGTAAACATTATAAAAATCAGTTGTAGCAGCTTGAAACCTGAATTTCTAACTCAACAATGAAAGGTACAAGTGTTTTGATGTCCACAGGCATACAAATCCCATCCTGTCTGGGGGGTATGGACAATTTGGAATATAAATACAGACCTTAGAAAAACCCTATTCAGTTTTAAATTGGAAGATCCTTGTTGGCTTTTGTTTTATTCTGACAAAAGTACAAGTATGTGTTTCATGTATCCAGTAAGGGTTGTGTTCCACATGCTTAATCTAGGGTATAAAATATGCATTATTTTATTTAACAGTATATATGGGTGAATACACAGTGGTTATAAAAACATGCTGTTTCTTACCATGATATGCAGACAGCCTCTGGAATTGCAAGAATGTGTAAATTTAAAATATCTATCTCCAATTAGACTAGTGACAATTGCTCTGCTGATGTCTTGATGACAATAATGACTACCTTTTTGTATTAAGGTTTGTTTAACAAGACTTGATTGGACCATAATCATTTAGTGATAGTAAAAAACTCAGATAGTCAAAAACTCCTTCTGTTACATCCATCATTCCATTTACCCCTATGTTACACATTACCTATATCTAGCTAATTAACGTTAACACTTTCAAACCCATGCAATATAAAAACAATAGTAGAAAACATGATTTATAAAATGAGGTAGATTTATTTTTCTTAACTCAACGACAGAAATAAGACATCATTTTAAAAAAACTGATTTGGTGTGGATTTTCATTTTTTTCTGGTAGAAAATTAACTTCTACTAAACAACAAATGTTGTTTTAGGCATTCTGGCACATCATAGTCCTTATTGTCCCTTTAAATTAATATATTATAACATCCTAGCAACGAATTTTACGATATGTTCTTACACACTTTACTTGTTCCTTACAGGCACTGATTATTAATTATTTCTATGCATACAAATTAACCTGTCCAAAATAAATCATAAATTCAGTCATAGTGCAAACTAATTTGTTGGTAGAGGCATCCCTTTCTCAAACGATCCTAACACCTTATATATCTATCTACCTATAGAAACCTGTATAGATAGATACATTAAGCAATATATAAATTATATACATAAACGCAGAGAACACTAGACCACTGTGTAGACCAGTAGTAGAATGCAGATAACGAACATTAGAAAGGTTTGTAGACCAGTAGTAGAATGCAGATAGAGAACATTAGAACGTTTTGTACACCAGTTGTAGAATGTAGATAGAGAACATTAGAACGTTTTGTACACCATTAGTAGAATGTAGATAGAGAACATTAGAACGTTTTGTACACCAGTTGTAGAATGTAGATAGAGAACATTAGAACGTTTTGTACACCAGTAGTAGAATGTAGATAGAGAACATTAGAACGTTTTGTACACCAGTAATAGAATGCAGATTGAGTACATTAGAACGTTGTGTAGACAAGCAGTATAATGCAGATATCTCAGAATGCCGCTCCACTTAAACTCATGGATTTCCTGAGAGGAATAAGTTAAGTTCCCTTTTGTTCGGTAGACACAAAAGGTGACTTTGTAAGATTTGTTTCGTATATAAATAAGAAAGTATTTGTAAAACAAAATAAACTATTTACAACATCTTTGTAAACCTTAGAATTTCTCATCCATTCCACTATTCTCCTTTGTAGATTTGTCCATTATTTTCTTCTTCTGAAGACATTTACGCTGAATTTGGAGAGGCGTCTGGAGAAGTGGAGCTGGAAAGGTCTGACATTTCGCTGTTCTCTTTCATTGACTTCTGTGTGATGCAGGGGGTTAAGCTTTCCTTTTCTCTCTTCTTCTGCTTCATCCTACGGTTCTGAAACCAGATCTTCACCTGGGTTTCATTGAGTTCCAGGGTGGCTGCTATCTCCACCCGTCTGGCCCTGGTCAGATACTTGTTAAAGTGGAACTCTTTCTCCAGCTCAGTCAATTGCTTGGTGGTGAAATTGGTTCTGATGCTGTTTTGTTGCGAATTTAACCCATAATCTGATGGTTTAGCTGTTTGAAAAGAAAAGCAGTGAATGAGGGTGACGTAAATACAGTCTGCATACCACTCTAACTTTATTGTTTGCCCGGCAGGTAACAATTATATTACGCTTTGTGCTCCTACAGTAGTCCTCATTTAACCACCATTGCTGATCTATATAATAGGTGGCCATTAATACATTAAAAGACAAAGCTGATCCCATATAATTAAAATTAAAGTAATTTTGGCTACAGCAAAGAAACATCGTATCTGATAGACAGGGTCTGTAGTAGAACAGCGAGTATTTGATTATGGGGCGTTATAGAGAGTAATATGAATATGGTAAGACGTTTGAGAACATAGTGTTAACTGTGACTGATCTCTTAAATCCTAATTTTTCATCATGACTGAGAACAGTGTGTTCGTAAACGTCTTATTATTATTCATATCAGTAATAAATTTACTTTAGTCACTTTTTGTTTTCCATTGCTGTAATTATTAACTGTGGGATCGTATGCCTAAAACTTTCAATTAAAAAAAATAGTGTCAATAGTTTGCAGAGCGCAGTATCACGGATCTAATTGTAGCGCTGGCATAGAGAAAGGAAATGTTTATTATGGTAAACAGAGCACCCAGGCTGTGATGGGTACTGAGCTATCAAAGAAGATAAATGGGATATTAATGGTCAGACAGCACCCACGTTTACAGATACATTGTGAACTTGAGGCCTGACTTGTAGTTGAAGCAATAACTCATTGCTATGTGATGGAGGGGAGGAGGCTTAGGTACTTACTGGTCTTTGGTGGGTTTCTTTTCACTTTCATCCAGTCAAACGTGTTTGAGGCAGGCTGTTCAGGTTGGCATGAGAAGTCTTTTTCCTCGTGTAGAGCTGGGGACTGGCTGGGGTATGCTTGCAGCATCCCTTGGTGCTCTTGCCCATACTGGTGCTGGTGGTAATGAGCAGGGCCTGGCACCGCTCCACAGTACCCTTCAGATAAAGGGCTGGTGTTGGGTCCTGTATTGGCAGAATATTGTGACTGCTGAAAATAAACTCCATCTGTTTCTTGACTCATGTAAACCTGGTGACCATAGCCTTGATTGCAGGTCTGGGGGTTGTATGTGGGTATGGAGCTGGCATAAGACAGACCTGCGCTAGGAGGGTGGTGCTGGGAATAAGCGTGAGGCTGCTGGTGAAGATGGTTAGGGATGCCACCCGTTCCTCCCACCATAAACCTTCCATCTCCATTATAAATGTCACTGGTACCCGGGCAAGATGGGAAAGAAGGTGTCCCTTGGTCCAAATGATGGTATCCTCTGGGTGAGTAGGCGCTTGTCCCTCGGTTACAAATTGCATACTCCAGAAAGGAGCCCATTCTGGTATTGTCCATCTGCCAGTGATGGAGGAGGGTCAACCTGTTTCGGGGGATTCCTCCTGCCCTACAACCTTTAGGTAGTATGTCAAAGCTGTAAACTTTCATCCATGGATTGCCAGGACCTTCAAACCCTCTGTCTCTCACTGAGAGGACATGTGATTCTCTGGAGACCAATGGCTGAAGACCTCCTGAAGCTTGTCAGATATCTGGGCCCATCCATCATGAACTGTGACATTAGCATGACAAAGAAACTTCAATCAAACCCAGCCCATCAATCTGATAACGACACGTTAGCGTCAGAATCTTTCTTCAGAGCCTCCAAAGGGAAACTTGGATTTATTCAGGACTTTTTTAACGTTTTAAAAGACCTCAAGCAAAGAGAAGAAAATGTGCCAAATTGGATGAGAACTTTTTGTTTTTAATCGAAAGAGCTTTCCCCGGAGCTCCATCTGGCAGAGTGAGCAAAGACCTCTTTTCAAGAGAGGTTTACTTGGATTTTGTGGCAGATTTTCTTTCTTTCTTTCTTTTTCCTTGTTCTTTCACATAAAAAAAACAAACACTAATAAAGTTATATAAACTTGATAAAAACCTTTCTTCCAATCCAGTTACTTAATAAAAGATTAAATATGTAAATATACACATCATGTTATAATCAAGTTATGCCGTATGAGGAGATCCATTTCACTTACAGATCACCTCACAGTATCCCCTTTTCAGCCTACACGATGGAATCAGGGTTTTATGGTAAATGTATCCTATTGTATATTGGGGTATTCCAATAATACAGCCTCACACAGTGTTAACCTGTGGAACTAGCTCTCTATGGTCATCTGTCTCCTTTAATTCCTGTGGTGGTTCTTCATAACCTACTGAGCTTGTGGCAGTGAAGTGTCTTAGCTCCTTTAAAGTCTTTGTTAAAACAAGAGGATTGGGAAATAAGTCTCTCCCACTCAGTCCCACTACTAAAAGAAACGGTTAGGTAAGCAACATTTATTTACTTGTTACAACATGGGAGACAACAGCCATGTAACAATATAACACCCACTCTCATTTGTAAAACTTGTCAGGAAACCATCTTGCTGCTATAGAATGAGGACCTAGGACACGAGTTCATGTAATAAATTATATTGATGGCTATCGTTTGGTAGTCTAGTAGTTGAGGGCTACAATTCCAATGACGCTCAGTCAGCCATTTGTTCGCTTATCATCATGGGAGCTAAAGCTAACAATAACTGGAGTGCCAAAGGTTAGCCGTCACTGCATTATATTTTACCAGACATCTTTTCATCTAAACTCTAAAGAGATTATAATGAACAATTTGTAAAGACTTTTAATGTATCCCACAGGACCAGCTATGGGCTGTATTTATGATGTCAACATATTTTAAATGGTGTTATAACTGATGTTCATGTCTTAATACTTGGCCATCATCTAACATTTATTAGAAGGATTACATTACACAATAGAAATAATAATTGAGTCATCGTGAAAAGTGCAATGGTACTAGAAAATTAACCCTGTCCTTCCTGAAAACCCTGAGGCAAACGATTCATCTCTGGTTTCATAGCAAATGCTAAACGAAAAGAAGAAGAAATACATCTATTTTAAGAACACATACAATCAAACGTTATTGCGCCTGTTCCCATTGATCCAAGATATTCTTTTCGATGTCAGTTCATAAAATTATACAAGGTTACCAATTACTAGAACATTTCGTTGGTAGTTAATAAAAAATAAAATTTGACATACCAGGAAAATATTTTTACCGTCAGCAACACAAATGAATTAAGAAGGAAATGTGGATCCCTTTATTGCGTTATGTAATTAGGTGCTTATATAATTTACAGCCATAGTAATATTTTTACCTGTCAGGAAAATAAATAAATGATTGCATGAAGTACTGTGAGTTCTTTTTAACAGAGTATCAATAAAAACAGTTTTCAGATGTTGACAAGCCTGATTTGATCTAATGAAGGCTTGGAGTTGTGTGCTGCCGTAACATTTACTATTTAGAGCCTGGCTGGATTCAGATTAATATTTATTCTACCACAGTTATCTAGTTAATACACTTTAACTGAATGCTTCCTTCTAAATGGCACACCTTGTTATGATCCGCAGGTTAAATATAGTCTTACTGTGTTATGACATGTATTCCGAGCAAAACTTTTTTTTTGTTGTTTTTTTGTTTTGTGTTATGCTAGTGTTTTTAACGTTATTTTATTATAGGTAGCTAATTTCGTGTTACTGATTTGTTCAATTGTTAAAACTTTTTGTAATGTTTTACTATATTATTGAAATAATGTAATAAAGAGTCACATTATTGTGTCCTGTTTATTAAACTATCGCTAATAGTGTATTGCTGGATGGAAGTACGGTATTACTTTACTGAGAGGGTAGTGAGTGGATGCTTGGTAGAGGATGATACAGTAAAGGCGTTTAAGCATGCATGGTTTAGGCTTAGGGCTACTACAGGACCTATGTGACTCTCTTAATGTGTTACATTGCTGGGTGATTGTAACTATGCATATTACTGATTACGCAGACTTTACATTATTTTGTGTGTGTAAGTAGGATGTGGCTACTTTGTATAGCAGGCTGTGTTTTACTCAGTAGATGTAACAGGCTGTGTGTTACTGTGTATGTTGCAGTCTGTGTTACAATGTGTATTCCTGTTTCAATGGAACTCTACATATTACATTGTTTTGTATATTACAGGTTGTGTTTTCTTGTGTGTATGATACTGGTTGGTTGGTTGTTTGTTTGTTACAGTGCTATAATATTGGCTATGAGTACATTAGTAACCATGTGTTTCCCTGGATATTACCGGCTGCGAGATACTTTGTATATTTCAGGTTGTGCGTTACTCTCTATATTAGAGGTTGCATGCTAGTCTGTATTTTTCACATTGCAAATTATGTGTTTCTCTTTATATTACTATCTGTGCTACAGGCTGTGTGTAACTCTGTACATCACTCTGTGTGTGTGTGTTAGTCCGTGTTACTATTTGTTACTATTTATACTAATAGTTGTGTTACTCTATATATTACTGACTTTACTCTGCAAACTGTGTGTGTTACTCTGTTTATGTTACTGATAATAAATTTAACACAGATACAGATTTGTGTTAAATTTAATCGGTATAGCACGTTATGTGTAACTCGGTATATTACTGCCTGTGTTTTACTCTATGTCAATACGAACTGTCTGTCTGATACAATGTAACATACAGACTGTTACTCTGTATAATAATGGCTAGCTGGAACTCTGCAGTATGTGTGTTGTATAGTTTCATTCTGAATATTACATGCCTTTTGTCTCTGTATATTATAGGTTGTTTAACTCTGGATTTCCCTGCTTTACGTCTTTGTCTACTCAACGTTTTGCTACTTTGAGTAATTCTGGCTGTGCTTATAAGTAATTTTACTAGTTGTAGTATTATTATTATTATTATTAGTCATATATTTGACTCCTTGCATACTAGTCGTAATTCCTTTGTATCATTCGTTATTATTTTCTGTCTCTTGAATAGTCATATTATTCTGCAATTTACTGGCCATTTGTCAATCTGTATACTAACCTATGGTATTGTATTACTGTAACCGCATCGCCATTTTAATCAAAAATCCTTATAGAAATCCATGCTTTGAGGCTTCATCAGATAAAAAGAACACTGCAACCTGTAGCTTGCAATCTTTAGCAATTCCCCCGGTAAAACAGTTGCGTCAATGTACACTGTACACTATGTGTATATGTTGCTATCCATCCTTTTGTAGTGTTTTATAAATGTATGATGAAATAATCTATGTAAACTAATTTTACTCTATATTAATAACAGTTCGCTGATCTCTGCTGCAGCTTGTATCAGTTATACCCTGGATCCTTCAGCTCCTGGACATGGGGATCAGATTTTAGTTTTAAAATGTGTGTATGAGGAGCGTTTAGAAACATGCACAGTGTGGCATATGAATTCAGCCCTGTAGCTAATATTTTTTTATAACTGCCCTCTCCTATATGGAAAATATGTGGCCTAATCTAAGCCAGCATCATCAATGCTCAGCCCTGTTTGGTAGCCTCCCTGACAAAGGAAGAGTGCATAAAAAGCCTTCGGGTTCATGGAAGAAATTTTGCCTGGTTGTAAACTGTTCAACATGCCTTCAATGGCCGTATGTGGAACTACAAGATGAAAATATTCCCAAACCTACAAATGAAAGCAGCAAATATGACAATACCTCCCACTTGTAGACCATTCCCATTCTACTCTGTATTTTCTGATATGGTTATATGAAACTTATTAGTGATTGTAAATAACCTCCTTTTGTTACTTAGTCTTTCAGTGAATTAACACCCAGTGCTACTGTCTGTTGATATATCTATATAATGGAATACTTCTGGGATGGGACATTTTTAATGCAGTTACCACTAGAGAAGGGTCTCTGGTTAAAAAAAAAAAGTAGGAATGATATTAGGACTAATATACCTCTGTAAAACTACCATCATGGAGCTAAGTAAGACCTGGGCCCTGTCAGACTTTGTAGTCACTTTGCAGTTTCTGTGTAGTAAAGTCCAAGGAGGGAAGTGGACACATGTAATAGCATATCTTATATGGGGTGCTGCTGAGATGAAGGGGGTGTGATGTGGGGGAGGCCATGACATACCTGGCAACTAGGGAGTTGTAGCATCCCTCCCTCTCACCCCCTACTCTCCCAACGTCATTTTATCCAGATCTTTGTATATCATGCCAATGAGGTTTAAATGCATACATCTTTGTATATGATGTCAATGGGGTTTAAATACACCCCAGAACATGCCCCATCACCCACACTGCCCACCCAGGACATGCCCCAGCACCCACATTGTAGACCCATGATTTGCCCCAGCATTCCAGGACATTCCCCATCATTTCATTGCACACCAATGACTTACCCCTGCCCCTCAGGACATACACCATCACCCACATTGCAATCCAGGATTTACACCTGCACCCCTGGACATTCTCCATTACCCACATTGCACACCCAGGATTTACCCCTGCACCCCACAACATGCTCCTTCATCCACATTGCACATCCAGGACCTACCCCTGCACCCCAGAACATGCACTATCACCAACATTGCACATCCAGGAGCAGGACTTATCCCAGCCAGCCTGTGTTGCTCCACATCCAGCTATCTACTCAGCACTGAGATGAGGCAACAGAAAGAAAGGGAACAATAACAGAGAGAAGGGGAAACTAAAATGAGCAGAGCCTGTGATGGAAATGTGAGAGAGAAGCATAATCTTAGGGGAAATGACACTTTGAGATCTTTAACTTAGTATCCTGCAGAATAGTGGTCACTTGGGCTTAAAAACGTTGCCATCACTGCCCTATCCCCATAAACAATAGGTATACATAAACAATGAGCCATAGGCATACCTATTGCTCATTGCTTATATACACCGATTGCTCATAATTTAAATAAATCAATAGAATATTTGATATAATGAATATAATAATATATGAACATAAGCCCTGACCACTGTAAGCAGCAAATAAGCAATATGCCCCATACCAATGAGCAATAGGTATATATATTTATATAAACAGTCATATATATAGAAATATATATGATTAATATATGCACTACAGCAATATATATATATATATATATATATATATATATATATATATATATAAAATATTATGTATACCTATTGTCCATATCCTAATGTGCATATCATCTAAAATATTAATATATATTTATGATCCATTGGTATGGGGAATATTGCTTATTTATTGCTTATAATGCTCGTTGCTTATATTCATCAATTTTTTAGCCCTGAGGATTGAACATGTGCTACAGCTGGTGGGCACTAATCCGCTGACCTATTGCACTGGGCGAGGTTTAAGTGATACTTAAAAGCAGTAAATATCATGCCACATTTTCAAACATAAGAGTGCTAGGGATAATAAATAGTATACTTTTAATAAGAAGAACTCCATTTTCTACAATCTGTAATACCCTTCAGTTGTTTAGAACTGATATTAAGTGTCTAGTCAAAATACCCCATTTCGTCCCGAATTTATTTGGGTCGGGGACTTTTGCAGCGCACCTGACACCAATGAGCTGTGACTGCTGGCTGTGGTAAGTCCTGAGTGTGCAATGTGGGTGATGTGGCATTCCCTGGTTGTGCAATGTGGGAATGCCCTGGCAAATCTGGGGTTGCATTGGCAGGTGTGAGGGGCAGACTGGCAAATCTAGGGGACAGATTGTTAAGTTTGGGGATGCATTGGCAATTCTAAGGGGTGGATTTGGCAAATCTGGGGGTGCATTGGCAAGTCTGTGGGGCAGATTGGCAAGTCTGGGGATGCATTGGCAAATCTGAAGGGCAGATTGGCAAATTAAAATAATAGTTTTTATTAAATATAAAAATTTAAAAAAAAACAGTTTACAATATTTATTTTAAAAATGTTTTCCTGTAGTATAGTCTTATGTTTTTCTTTTTTCCCTAAATTAATATACAAAATGTATATATTACTGCTGATTTTGCCATGATATATCAAGTTTATATATTAATGTTGATTTTGCCACATTATGCCAGGTTTGTATACTACTGGCGATTTTGCCATGAAATGCCAAGTTTATATATTACTGCTGATTATTGCATGATATGCCATGTTTATACGTTACTGCTGATTTTGAACATGTTATACCATGTTTATACATTACTGCTGATTTTGCCATGATATAGCAAGTTTAAACATTACTGCTGATTTTGCCATGATATAGCAAGTTTAAACATTACTGCTGATTTTGCCATGATATAGCAAGTTTAAACATTACTGCTGATTTTGCTATGTTATGCCATGTTAATACATTACTGCTGATGTTGCCATGATATGCCAAGTTTATATGATTTGCTAAGTGCAGGTCCTGGGGAAAGTCCTGTGAGTGCAAAATAAGTGCTGCTGTAAGTCCTGGCTGCTGTTAAGCAACTTATGCCCAGTCGATATTACTGGTACCTATAGTACCCCCTGAAACCCTTAACACATATGGGGGGGGGGGGGGGGGAATAGCTTTTTACCTGGGATACTTATTCAGTATCTTCATCAAATCGGTGCAGAAGAAGCTTGAGGTGCTACTTCTCCAGTTGTCCCTTTAAGGTTCTCGGACTGTTGTTCACGGACGTTTCACTGCAGCAGTTAGAGTGCTGACAGTTCAGAGTCGCTGTACTGACCCCAAACTGTCAGCGACAACAAATACTAACCCCCCAACCCTAAAAATAACCGCTAACCATAATACTAAATGTACAACTATTCTAACCCCAAACCTTAGTACTGTCTGCAAAAAAAAAAAATATATATATATATTTAACTGAAAGCTTGCTCTTTTTTTAAACTTGTCTTTTCTATAAAGGCAAAAATTAAGTTGTGCTTATTGTAAGATTGCATCACGTGTACACATTTTAAATAGAAATGCTTTAACGAAAGCATATATATAAAGTACCTTTTTGAGACCTCTCTGCTTGTATAACACTATCAAAGGGAGGACATGTTGTTTAGAATCTTGGGTCAAATGAAGGAAGATCTGATCCATCTGATCCAACATATTTGCCCTCGGATAGTGCTATGCAAGCAGAAAGGGCTCAAGAAGGTACTTTACTTGTATTATTTCATTAAAGCATTTAGATTGAAATGCAATATTTCAAATGTAATATTTTGCAAATAGTTGCAGTTGCTGACATGAGGATGCTCCATTCCGTTATGCATTTTTTGTGCATTAAGGACCCAGTGCCAGCATGGAACATCCTCTTTTAAAATGATTGGTGGATACGATGAATTATTACATCAACATCTCAGGTGGTGGTGCTATAATGTCACAATGTTGAGGCATTAAGCAACACCCAAGTTTGGCCCCCTGGGGAACCAAAATCACTCCAGGAATCAATTGTGGACACCATATAGGAAGGCTCCATGTCCCTCTAACGTGGCGGTGGCCTCTAGGGGCAGTCAGCAACATTCCACTCTGGGGGGGGGGGGGGGGGGGGGGGGGAATGCTCGTGTTAGCATCTAGTGTTAGCATCTAGGGTTAGGGTTATAATCTATGGATAGCATCTAAAGTTAGAGTTAGATTAGGGTTAGTGCTAGCGTTGGGGTGATTAGGTGTGGGGTCAAAAGGTCACTGTAGGAGAAAAACACATAAACTTAGTTCACATTGTCCCAAACATTTAACAAACAATAAGACAAAAAGAGAGGGAGATTGCACTCTATTTTCTATTTTTCTGTCCTGTTTAGATCAACATTGATTTTATGTACATTTTTCATGGTGTCCAGTTCCATTCCTCAACTATTTTCAAACATTCCCTCCATACCGTGTTGTTTACCCCACCAATAATCTGGCTTACTCCATTTTCCATTTTTAACTGGTGGTATAGTTGTCCTCTGAGTTGGTTCCAAGTGATCAGTTGTGGTTGTTTCCAACCTTTCGCTATGAGTAACTTACAGGCCATGAATGTATGTGACACCAAAGTCTGCTGGATCTGGTTCAGCCCGGCCACTCAATATGCAATAACACTTCACTTGGACTGTTTACATGTTTTACCTGTGCTGCTCTATCTATAAATTTGAAAGCTGTGTTCCACACACTCCTTGCTTTCATACAGCTCCACCACATGTGAAGGTAACACCCTTCTCCTGCTCCACAATTCCAACATATTCTCGAGGTTTGGGGATACATATTTGCTAATCTAGTAGGGTTCAGATTCCAGTTGTTTTATCATATTTTATGATTTTTTTATAGTAAATTATGATTGTCACGGGAGAGCTACTAGATGGGTAGCTCCTACCGGAATCAGTTCCACAAAATCACTCCTCAGGTCCGGTAAATAGCAAATAGCCAAACGGGGCTATAATCAATGGTTCCCTACTAGCAATTACCCAACATAGCGGACAAGACCGGTTGTGTTGGGTGAAATCAGAAGTACTGTTTATTGATTCAAACCACAGGACATATGTACAGACATGGTCACAGATCCCTTTAATCCCTTTAAATCGGGAATTTAACGCAACTAATCAGAACAGTGCCTACACTGGGGGCTTGATCTGAGCGACCAATAGCAGAGAATGAGCTCAGCAGCTGGGATAAACCTTTATTGTGAAGCGGCTGTTGAAGCTACATTCCTGGGGAAAGTGTACGAAGGATTAGGCTCTTTAACAGTGCACTATACATGTAAAACACACAGTTAACACAGGGGAAAACAGGGACCATTCGTGAGGGAAGCAATGAACACAGTTCGGATAACATTTCACATAATTTTGGTACACATTCAGCTTCACTGTGGGTACCGTGACAATGAGATATGATAAAATAAATAATGGTATCTAAAGAAAGACCTTTTTATGACATTAAAAAAAAACTTGGTACAGTAAACGAAAAGGACGAAAATTACATCTGAACACAAATACCAAAGAAGTGTAAAAACAGCACGTTTCCTAAATTGTACAAAGAAACAATGTATAGATTATTTACAGTCAGCTCTGGGCACCTGCAGTAGAAAGAATCCATTGTGCCAAAGCTCTAGGCAGAAGTGGTAAAGCAATGGAACATTTTAAGCTTTGCAGTTCCAATGCAGACACTAGCCCAAGACTGTATGTAATTAATTTGTATCATCTAACAATTAAAATCCACTACTACATGTGTTTTTGTTTGTTTTGTTGATGTTGTTTTTTAAACTGAATGGCATGTCACCTGTTTGTATCACTGCTAATATCATTGATCTAAATCAGTCATGTCCAAAGTCCGGCCCGCGGGCCAGTTGCGGCCCGTCCTTTACTTCCATACGGCCCCAGAGACACGGCTGATCAATGTCTCTTTTTTTTTCTAAGTCCAATTCTCGCGAGACGCGAGATTTCGGCCGTTTCGCGGGCTTTTCTCTGCAGGGAGGAGGTGTCCGTCCAGGGACACGGAGCAGCAGCTACCAGGTAAGTGATGGGGAGGAGGGTGGTTCCTGGGCATCTGAGAGGCATAATATTACTGGGCATCTGAGAGGCATAATATTACTGGGCATCTGAGAGACATAATATTACTGGGCATCTGAGAGGCGTAATATTACTGGGCATCTGAGAGGCATAATATTACTGGGCATCTGAGAGGCATAATATTACTGGGCATCTGAGAGGCATAATATTACTGGGCATCTGAGAGGCATAATATTACTGGGCATCTGAGAGACATAATATTACTGGGCATCTGAGAGGCATAATATTACTGGGCATCTGACTGGCATAATATTACTGGGCATCTGAGAGGCATAATATTACTGGGCATCTGAGAGGCATAATATTACTGGGCATCTGAGAGGCATAATATTACTGGGCATCTGAGAGGCATAATATTACTGGGCTCTGACTGGCATAATATTCCTGGGCATCTGACTGGCACACTATTCCTGGGCATCTGACTGGCATAATATTACTGGGCTCTGACTGGCATAATGTTCCTGGGCATCTGACTGGCATAATATTCCTGGGAATCTGACTGGCATAATATTACTGGGCTCTGACTGGCATAATATTACTGGGCTCCGAGTGGCATAATATTCCTGGGAATCTGACTGGCATAATATTCCTGGGCATCTGACTGTCATAATATTCCTGGGCATCTGACTGGCATAATATTACTGGGCTCTGACTGGCATAATATTACTGGGCTCCGAGTGGCATAATATTCCTGGGAATCTGACTGGCATAATATTACTGGGCATCTGACTGGCATAATATTCCTGGGCATCTGAATGGCATAATATTCCTGGGCATCTGACTGGCATAATATTCCTGGGCATCTGACTGGCATAATATTCCTGGGCATCTGACTGGCATAATATTCCTGGGCATCTTACTGGCATAATATTCCTGGGAATCTGACTGGCATAATATTACTGGGCTCTGAATGGCATAATATTCCTGGGCATCTGAAAGGCATAATATTACTGGGCTCTGAATGGCATAATATTCCTGGGCATCTGAATGGCACAATATTACTGGGCTCTGAATGGCATAATATTACTGGGCATCTGAATGGAATAATATTACTGGGCATCTGACTGGCATAATATTCCTGGGCTTCTGAATGGCATAATTGTCCCTCCATGCTGCCTGTTCGGCTTCCCGGCGATTGTGCCGACAGGTCACGTGAACGGGCGCGCGTATGACGTATATTTCAGCATCCTGTGTTGTTTTTTTTTCATCTGGCCTTCAGATATGAAAGGCAGAGTGATTTTACTACTGTTTAGAATTGTCATTCAAATCGTTTGCAATAAAGTTTGCATAAAATAGTTCATTTGTACTTAATTTTAACTGTCAGGAAAAATGGTCGGCCCTCACGCATGTTCACTTCATCAAGTCTGGCCCTCTTTGAAAAAAGTTTGGACACCACTGATCTAAATGAATGCCTTTATACCAATATTGTCCGAATTCACTCTTCAAGGGTTGCATATCCCTAGTGTTTTCAGGGCAATATTAAGTATGTTGCTGGTTGGTTGATTATTTAGTCTATTGTAGAAATTATAAATGGTGTTTACATCTATCTAATTTTTTCCCTAAAGGGACACTACCACTTACACAAGATGTAACTAGATAACCTGGTCATTTTAAACAAACACATATATAAATCATATGCCACTGTTATTTTTTTAATATGAGTGAATTAATTGCATATAAAAAGATAAATAAAATTAGGTGTTTATCTCCTAGCTCCATTTAGTGAATATTTCCCATGATGCAACATCATCCAAAATCTCCCAGTCAGGCTCACTTTACAACTGTTGCCAAAGCCTGCATGATGATGTCATAAGATACTCCTCTGCTCTCTTACTGGGTCATGTGTATCATAGTGGGCTTATCTGCCTTCTAAAACAAAGAGAGGAGATTTACCTGATCAAACAGAATCATAACTCTGCCACCTTGTGATGTAATAGTTACATTACCCTCCCATTCAGTGCAAGTCAATGATACAGACTTTCTGTGTCCCCAACCCCCAAAGTGAGAAATTTGTGCTGTAAATTCACTAGAAGGTGGCACCCAAAAACAGTATATTTCACTAAATGGCTGCGCCCAGTCACACTTGTTTAGTTACATATTTTATTAAATACAGTCACATAACAAAAACAACAGACATATCTGTAATCAACAATACAAAATTAAAAAAAAACTAATTTACATAAGTGGTATTTTATTTTTGTCCAAAGGTTAAATACTATACGTTGCTTGAAGCGTGGCTGGTGGAATAAAGTGTGAAAAGGAGTGCTGAATCTGATTCTTGATATATTTGTTCTATTAAATAAGCATACTTTATATTTTGGTAATAAAGACCAATTTACATGCTGCACTTCTACTTTATTTACTGATAACAGATCAATATGTAAGACTCAGCTATATTACTTTACATGTTTTACAATTACACAATAGGACTCTATACTAGCTACTCTGCAGTTGTAAGCCTTGTTACATATTCATCATTTGCACTGTACATTAAGTATGTGAATTAGCAATGATGATTTGCACAGGGGACTACAATCATTCCACATAGACAGCATTTGTGCATCCTAGTCTGCTCCAATCTATTTTGCTGTAGCTCAAATGCAAAGAATAATATGTCTTGAATACGTCTCAGCGTCGCCATGTGCACTAATATGGGTATTCTTCCGGATTTTAATTGCTTGAAACTACCTTACAAAGCACAAGTTAAGTAATTGTACATATCATTAATCTGCAGTTTATTCAATGAGGGATTGTTACAGTTGTGTAGCGGTCAAATACTATCATGATAAACTCTTTTAGGAGGGCTAAGATATTGGAGAACTACAAATCAGAGGTTGTACTCACTAAATTCCATTTCTGATGACCAAAGTAATCCAAAAGGATTTTTGGCAGAAGAACAAACCTTCTCCAATGTTACGAATTGAATGATGAATCAAATTTGCACTATGCAAATGTTTCAGTGTAAAGACTGTTCTACCCATATTTACTAAGGTGTGCATTCACTAGAAGATTGTAAATATGACAATGGCCATTGTAGCTAATCTTCTTTGAGTTGAACAGTGCCAGAATAATGGTGTGGGTGGACCAGGTGCATACATTTTCTGTGCCTCCCCCCTGACACATTTTGGCACCTCTGCTGTTTGAACTTCATTACCCATAATGCTCAGTTGTTAAAGCATTTCAGGAATTTTACTCCATGCAGCTGGTTTGTGATGGCTTAGTATGGCACTTCAACTATGTGGACTATATTTCCAATGAAAACATTTGTGCACTTGTTTGGCACACATCAGGTTGGAGATGGCTGGCAACTGATGGGACAAAAACAATTTAGTTGCCATTGGTGCTACTTCAGCGAGCCATCTGACATCATTAGAGATAGACATACATAGACATGCAATATCGATTTGCTGAAGAGGTAATGTACAGAGATTGATAGGCAAACAAAACAATTGAATAGAATTATCAAAAATGTTACTGATTGGGGCATTTTTAAAGTGGAAAGTGCTGCAGCCACAGCCCACTGAGAGAATATGACAGCCTGGGGGGCAATTGCCCTCATGTGCCCCTTGCCAGTCCTCCCCTGATATCAAGTATGGCATTCCATCAAAATTCACTTCAGATGTCAGAATTGGATAAAATACGAAACTTTATTGTTGATTCAAAAAATCCAAAGCACACATGTAGAAAACAGAGTTCTACGTACTAACAGCCAAGTTAAGTAGGCAAGTTGAGCTAGGTTGGGCCAGAAATCAAATTTTTCTGTAAGTGTATTTGTTGCATAGGTAATCCTTTACGATTAATTATTTATTTCCTTTTGTGGGATCTTACATAGTTAAATGCCCCATTAAGCCACATTGTGTACCCAGGACTTACCCCAGCACATGACCCATCACCCACATTGCACACACAGGACTTACCCAGCACCCCAGGACATGCCCCGTCACACACATTGCATACGCAGGACTTACCCCAGGACATGCCCCATCACCACATTGCACTCTTACACCAGTCAGTACCCACAGCTCACTGGTGTCTAGTGACAGAAAAGCCCACAGGCATGTCCCAGCGCTCACATTGCACACCCAAAAAATTCCAAATCACCCTCATTGCACACCCAGGACATTTTGTAGCACCCATATTGTACACCCAGGACATGCCCCATCACCCACATTGTGCACCTAGGACTTACCCCAGCACCCTGGGATATGATCCTTCACCCATATTGCACACACAGGACTTACCCAGCACCCCAGGACATGCCCATTCACCCACATTGCACACCCAGAACTTACCCAAGAACCCTGGGACATGCCTCATCACCATATTACACCCTTACAGCAGTCAGCTCCCACTGCTCGCTGGTGTCTAGTGGTAGGTAGCATGGTGTCTGTGCACAGCCCAGACGCATTGACATGCTACCTTGCTGCCTCGCATGTTATGGGATACTTGGTTGAGTAAATTAGAATTAATATTTTATATAGACCAGGAGCAGGATACGAATCTATAGTAAGATATAACAATATAATTTTATGTAAGAATGGTGTCCTTTATAGATAAAGGTATCTTTATAGACTCTTTATGTTCTGTAAAAATCTAGTCCCTAGTTTTGTAAAATATATACAAACCTTTTTAACAGATCAGAATTTTCCAGTGACCCATGTGTTTATTACACATACTCTTTCATTTACTCACATCTGTACAATCAGAACCTCTAGGAAACACAGTTTGTATCCTGCACAGTGCTGAGATGCGCATGATTCTTTCCCAATTATCATTCATTGTGGGAAAGAATAACTCAAAGTGAAACATGTATAGTATTGACTAAATATTTTCTTACATCTATGTTACAATCTGTCTTCATGTATGTGAAGTGATGTATCGACTCCCCACCTTCAGATGGTCTCCTTTATACCCACAGATAAGAGCAAGTTGAATTAGCAATTACCTGAGTTAAAATCTCTTGTTTCCCTTCTTGCCTGGGGACCTGGATTTATGTGTATGTGCATTTGTTATATTTAATAATGACTTCACTAAATAAGATGTTGACTTTGTCTTCAGATCTTTATGACAGATGGATTTAAAGGGCTGAGAGCATGTTCTGACAAGAATCTAGGGATTTACCATACAAACTTGGAGATACTTCCTTAAAGGAACCCTATACACCTAAACATTGCTTATGAAGTGAATATAGAGAATACAATTCTTCTTGAGCAGCATCCTCACTCTTAATAGCCCCACTTCCTATAATCTCAAATCAAGCTCCAAATCATGCTGTTCCTCACTTCAAAAAGAAAGTTGGTTGAGGTGAGGGCCAGATAGGCCATCAGGCATTTGCCCTGTGGTCACAGCTTAGCCATCTGCCTGAATCTGGGTGCTGGGGTAAGTCCTGCGAATGCAATCTGGCTGCTGGTGCAAGTCCTGGGTGCTGTGGTAGGTCCTGTGAGTGCAATGTGGCTGTTGGGGAAAGTGTTGGATGATGGGGTAGAAGGTAGAATTAAAATTAACATTACCTGTATCCAGGTTCCAGCTGCATTCTGTGATGCCCTGGATCCTCATCTTCTGGCCTAGGGAAAGGGGCCATCCATCCTCCTACCTACAAAAAAATCTGCGTCTGCAACAAAATGGAAATACAAAGAAACCGTGCCCTCCTATCATGCACTCCTATTTCTTCTAAGGCTACTCTCATGGAGGGCAAAAGACAGTAGGAGGCATCTGGCTGACATAGTCGCCTAATCAGAAGCTTCCCTGTAGCAGCACTATTATTGGCTGTTTTTTAAATCCTGCTGGGCTGGGACATGGAGGCTTCTGACTGGCTGGTATTTCATTCTGAGTCTGCTCTCATAAGACATAGATATGCATTTTTTTTCCGGTGCGGATTTGTTAAAGCTATGAAAAAAAAATGTATTTTTATTTTTTAAGTGAAGGCCCCTTTTCATGGGCCAGAAGATGAGGATCCAGGGCATTGCAGTTTGCTGCTGGAATCTGGATAGAGGTTATATCAGTCCTTACAGGGTATCCTTTGAGTGACCTCCCCCTTACCTGGGCAAGATAGAGGTGGGGGGGGGGGTCATAGAAACTTAATTTATTTGTTTATTTACTGTGCATGAGGCATTTGGGCAGCACCTGGCACAAGGGAGGGGCAAGAGGATTTCTTATTTAATCAGGGTTTGGTGCACACCTAGGACAAGAGGATTTCTTATCAGTGGCGGATGCTCCATCTGAGCTAGGTGTGCGCCACACATATGTAACAACGTCTCTCATGTATTTCCGGGGGTTTGTGTGCTTGCTCAGCACACAAACTCCCGGAAATACACGAGAGACGTCGTGCCTCAGAGTGACACGCGTGCTCCGGGCTGGTAGCACGCCTGTCACTCAAAGGCATGATACGCCCCTGTTTCTTATTTAATCAGGGTTTGGTGCACACCTAGGACATGCACCCACATTGCAGACCCAGGAGATAACCCATTACCGACATTGCACAACCAGGACATGCCCCAGCACACAATTTGCAGTCCCAGGACTTACCCAGGAACCAAGGACATGCCACAGCACACACATTGCACACCCAGGACATGCCATACAATGCACATATAAGAGCCAGGACTGTAACACCCCAGGACATGCCCCATTACCCACACTACACACCCAGGACATGCCCCATCAGTCACATTGCAAATGCAGGAATGTCATTTAACCCAGTACCCCATGACATGCCCCAGCCAGCACCCACAGTTTCCTGTTGTCTAGTTTCCTGTTGTCTAGGTGCTGCCTAGGCACACAGACATCCTACCATCCCGCCTCTAGAGCTCCTCCATTCTGGTATGCATGCCGACGGGAGCCTGAGGAAAGAGAAGAGAACCCTGGGCTGGTTGCCACAAGCAGGTCTCACAAGTGTGACACAGCGACTTCAACATACTGATTTCTACATATTTTGTAGGATGTTCAAAAAATGATAAGTTATTTTGTAAAGTCTGAGCGGATACTCTAGGAAAAAAAGAATGTAAAACATATACATATTGGATGGATTTTGCATATACAAATATCTGCTTAACCTAACTTCATCTAAGCCTGAGGGCTGGACAAATCCCAGGAGCCACATAGCCATGGATTATTAAATAGAAACTGTCACTTAAATATCGTTTGTACTGTGAATGTAGAGAATAGAAAATGATGAAAAATGATCTATACAGTGTATTTGCATATTTTCAAGGAAATGCATACATTTAGCGAAATATGTTTAAAATGTGTCTGTGGTGTCTCCTGTTTATGACATCACTTTGTCTTGATATGCAAATTACACATTGACAAGTACTTAACCTGTATGTCAAACCACAGGTAATGTAATAAACACTGTATAGATCATTTTTGATACTTTTTATTCTCTAAATTCACAGTATAACCCATGTTTAGGTGACAGTTCTTTTACATTATACTCCGGATTAACAACTTTGTATTGTTGATCAAAAATTCAAACTGGCGCCTAAAATTATCTGTCTGTGTAATGATATGGGAAATTTTACAGGCCTGTGAAAATATCTACATTCAAAAAAAACATATGTACATAAGAACAAACTCAAAAGGACATATAGCATTGTGCGGCACCACTATCTTGCGAAGAAAGAATGCATATTCTAGTCACACTCAGAGTGCGCATGTGAAATGTAACCATCTCATTACACAACAATTTAAATTGACTCTTACTATACCAATGAATAGCAATAATAGTGATAATAGACATTACTGCCACACAAGGGCACAGTAAAATACGTATTAATGGTCTAACATCTGTAAATAAAAATGATGTTGCAAAACAAAAATCTTGAAATTGAGTCATGTTAACCGTGGAAAACATACAGATTCATTTTAACTTTGGTTCCAAACAATAATAGACAAAAATGTTTCCTAGGTCAAAATTTCCAACATATTGTTAGAACTTATTTAAGATTGCACCCCTTTGTCTTTCTAATAATAATAGAGCTTATAAACAAAGTCCATTATGTGGTCATTAGAAGCAACACTTTTTAGCAACCATTAAAGCTACAGTGGATATAAAAAGTCTACACACCCCTGTTAAAATGTCAGGTTTCTGTGCTGTAAAAAAATGAGACAAAGATAAATCATATCAGAACTTTTTCCACCTTTAATGTGACCTATAAACTGTACAACTCAATTGAAAAACAAACTGAAATCTTTTAGATAGAGGGAAAAAAATATATAAAAATCAAATAATGTGGTTGCATAAGTGTGCACACCCTCTTATAACTGGGGATGTAGCTGTGTTCATAATTAAGCAATCACATTCCAAATCATGTTAAATAGGAGTCAGAATATACCTGCCATCATTTAAAGTGCCTCTGATTAACCCCAAATAAAGTTCAGCTGCTCTAGTTGGTCTTTCCTGAAATTTTCTTAGTCGCATCCCACAGCAAAAGCCATGGTCCACAGAGAGCTTCCAAAGCATCAGAGGGATCTCATTGTTAAAAGGTATCAGTCAGGAGAAGGGTTCAAAAGAATTTCCAAAGTATTAGATATACCATGGAACACAGTGAAGACAGTCATCATCAAGTGGAGAAAATATGGCACAACAGTGACATTACCAAGAACTGGAGCACCCTCTAAAATTGATGAAAAGACAAGAAGAAAACTGGTTCTGGGAGGCTACCAAGAGGCCTACAGCAACATTAAATGAGCTGCAGGAATATCTGACAAGTACTGGCTGTGTGGTACATGTGACAACAATCTCCCGTATTCTTCATATGTCTGGGCTATGGGGTAGAGTGGCAAGACGAAAGCCTTTTCTTACGAATAAAAACATACAAGCCAGGCTACATTTTGTAAAAACACATCTGAAGTCTCCCAAAAGCATGTGGGAAAAGGTGTTATGGTCTGATGAAACCAAGGTTGAACTTTTGGCCATAATTCCAAAAGATATGTTTGGCGCAAAAACAACACTGCACATCACCAAAAGAACACCATACCCACAGTGAAGCATGGTGGTGGCAGCATCATGCTTTGGGGCTGTTTTTCTTCAGCTGGAACTGGGGCCTTAGTTAAGATAGAGGGAATTATGAACAGTTCCAAATACCAGTCAATATTGGCACAAAACCTTCAGGATTCTGATAGAAAGCTGAACATGAAGAGGAACTTCATCTTTTAGCATAACAACGACCCAAAGCATACATCCAAATCAACAAAGGAATGGCTTCACCAGAAGAAGATTAAAGTTTTTGAATGGCCCAGCCAGAGCCCAGACCTGAATCTGATTGAAAATCTGTGGGGTGATCTGAAGAGGGCAGTGCATAGGAGATGCCCTCGCAATCTGACAGATTTGGAGTGTTTTTGCAAAGAAGAGTGGGCAAATCTTGCCAAGTCAAAATGTGCCATGCTGATAGACTCATACTCAAAAAGACTTAGTGCTGTAATAAAATCAAAAGGTGCTTCAACAAAGTATTAGTTTAAGGGTGTGCACACTTATACAACCACATTATTTTATTTTTATATTTTTTCTTCCCTCTACCTAAAAGATTTCAGTTTGTTTTTCAATTGAGTTGTACAGTTTATAGGTCACATTAAAGGTGGAAAAAGTTCTGAAATGATTTATCTTTGTCTCATTTTTTTACAGCACAGAAACCTGACATTTTAACAGGGGTGTGTAAACTTTTTATATCCACTGTATCTAGTTTCACACATAGTACTGTATTCACATTTTGGATCGGTAACATTGTACAAGTAAAGGTTTTGTGTAACTCATCTGCTTAAAAAGTAATATGTTGACTTTGTACAACAGTTTATACATTCATTTTCAAGGCTTTAAAGTTGATTTATTTTATTTATAATGTATCCAACATATTCACACATAATGTGGTAATAAAAACACAAGATGATAATAATTAGCAGTAACAAACCTTGTTGAGAGGGGCAAACTAGCACACATATGGGGGAAACAGCAGTTTAATGATATAATAATGACCTATTTCTCAATGGGTTCTATTAAAGCCTTGTTCTTCTAAATTTCAGAAACACTGGAAGATACAGAGCTCATTTTATTACAGGCCTCTTAGTAGTAGTCACTAGTAGCAACTCCTTGTTCTGAAACTGAGAACTAAGGCATTTTACTTGACCATATATGTTTAGATATATATGCATATATGATGCTCTTTGTCTCAGAATTGAGAGGAACCATGTTTTCTGTTTCTTTTTTTCTGTTCCTTACAGCTGCTCATCACAGAAATCTTCAGCTGCTAACAATTCTCTGAAGACATGGGGCCTAGACTGGAGTGATAATGATGTTAATTTGTTCATATTGTGCTCTTATATACCCAAATCCATGTCCATAAAAGATATATACTTATATACACCTTATTTACATATATTTGCACATATACTTTACTTATTGAACCAGAGCATACCTTTGTAATGTACCTCCCCATTAATCCCATGATTCAGTGTGCCTGTTATTATTTATTCTTAAAGTACCTTCATATATTACTGGAAACAAAGAAAACATACAGATGATGAATAATGATACATTTAGACTTACTGAGACAAAAGGTGAGGAAGGGCTGATCAAATATGTTTACAGTACATAGATCTGAAAGTAACTCGGATTACACACTGATACAAAACAGAGCAGTGCTGGCCATTTTTGTGCATCAAATTATTCTGGTGCTCAATTTGGTAGGGGTGAGGAATGGAAAGTTCATAAGAAGAATTGGGATTTTGAAACTCTTGAACCCAGAGGAAAGTATACTTAAGTAAGGTAGGGCATTGCTTATCAAGGGTGGGGGGGGGGGGGGGTCTTTGTTACTTATTAAACTTAGCTTTTAAATCAATAATTTTAAATATATGAAAAGTAGAAAAATATATATACATAATAAACACTCTAAATTTGTGCAACGGGTATGTGCAGATATGTGCTGGTAAAAGTGCTTACACCAGCACATACCCACCTAGTATCATCTTTTTTTAATTCTTGGAACAACTCATATTGGTATTTTTCTAACTGCTATTCCTCTTCATTTTCATTCTTCCCATTCATTTTCTCTCCACCATTCATTTTCTCTCCACCAGTGGAGAGAAAATGAATGGGAAGAATGAAAATGAAGAGGAATAGCAGTTAGAAAAATACCAATATGAGTTGTTCCAAGAATTAAAAAAAGATGATACTAGGTGGGTATGTGCTGGTGTAAGCACTTTTACCAGCACATATCTGCACATACCCGTTGCACAAATTTAGAGTGTTTATTATGTATATATATTTTTCTACTTTTCATATATTTAAAATTATTGATTTAAAAGCTAAGTTTAATAAGTAACAAAGACCCCCCCCACCCTTGATAAGCAATGCCCTACCTTACTTAAGTATTCTTTCCTCTGGGTTCAAGAGTTTCAAAATCCCAATTCTTCTTATGAACTTTCCATTCCTCACCCCTACCAAATTGAGCACCAGAATAATTTGATGCACAAAAATGGCCAGCACTGCTCTGTTTTGTATCAGTGTGTAATCCTTTCCTCCTAGTGTTTGTCTCAACCATCTCTCTATAATTAATGGGTATGTGCAGGCCAGTGAATGTACAACAGCCGCCATAAAAACATTAAAGATGAAAGAAGAAAACTGTTGCCAACTAGTAACCACCAGATCATCGGTTATTATTATCGATACTGTTACCAAGTATCCATGGCTCCTGGTCATTCTGTGGAAGGACTGACTGTTCGCTACAACATTATCCACTATACTTATCCGCTAAGTTTTATAAGTAAGAAGATAAGATGTTCACATTGAAAATGTCAGTTTGGATTATTAATTTTGGGGTGAGGATGCACAGTGCTACCCAAATATTTTCGAAGGTAGGGCATTCCATATGTTGGGAGTCACCCAACAATAGTGACATGATGGAATGAGAGCAGAGGACAGGTGAAAACTCATATTATGTATCCTAGAGTTGAGGAGATGTTTGTTTATGATGCAGCAGTCATTATAAACTATATAGTTGGCTACACATGTGGAGAAAGAGAGCAATTAGGACTAGCTCACACAGTCAGGAATTGAGATAGTAATTATTAAGTGCATGGACAAGACCTTTGGTCAAAGCCTGAATTAGGAATGGGTAAACGTGATATTTTCACTTCAAAAATTGTCTGAGTTAAAAATTTGAAGTTTGGGATGTTGGATTAATAATGTCACCACTGATTGCAAGCAACCTGCCATCAGGGGGTATAAAAACAACTTGCTGGCACAGGTCCTGGGTGTGCAATCTGGGTTCTGACTGTGACATGTCCTAGGTGTGGAATTTGGGTGCTGTTGCACATCCTAGGTGTGCAATCTAGCTGCTTTGTCAAGACCTGTGGGTGCATACTGGGTTCTGTTTTTTAGTGCCGTGGGTGCTGCAAGGTGGTGCTATGGTATAGGATGTGGGGACAATAACGAAAGTATAGCAGGAGAAATGGAGTGGGGGAGGGGTATGTTCCATAATATTCATATGAATGTGGTGCTAAAATGTCTGACAGCATCCATTATTACAAAGTAGACATATCAAAATTATTATTTTACAGGAAATTATTCCTTTCCTTGTAAACCTATTATTGTTAATGTCATTGTCCCAGAAGAATCATTTAGTAAAAATATAGTGAGATTTATGCATGTTTTGTTTTATATAGCAGGCACAAATTAATAAGGATGTCTATATATTGTATTTCATGAAAATGCAACACTGTTATAGTCAGTTTGCCAAGTAATTCCAGTTAATTGAACAAATAGTTGTACCAACTCATTAGACACACAGCATGGAGATGTTCCTTTAAAGCTCAATCACAGACCTTTAAATCCTGTACACTCAATTTTAAAGACTTTGCTATTGATTATGAATTGGAGGCATGTTAAACAGAATGTCAGATGTTCTAAAATGAATACAATTCTAATTCATGCGTGTGTACATGATCTTCTGTCACCTGGAAATATCTTTATATAAATCAGTTTAAAACAATGCTAACACATTGTTATATGTGTCTAACCAATTTAAAGTAACTGTAGCCATCAAAGTCAAGATCACGCGAGACGCGAGAAGATGACGAATACGGAAGTGTCAGAACCCGGAAGTCGCGATCTTCAATAAAAAAGACATTCTGAAGCAGGGAGTCCAGACGCCTGGTAGAAGCTCGTGTAAAGCGAAACGCGTAGCGGTCTGGACTCCACCTGCTTCTTGTTTATATGCATATTCTGTTTTTGTTTTTATATTTAAAGTTTTTTAAAACACTCTCTCTGTACCTGCTGGAAGGATCAGTGTCTCATCGGCTGTGTGGCGCCCACCCTGTATGACAAGATGCTGCTCATGTAAGCAGATGCTGTGTTTTTATCATTAAATGTATACTACTTTGTACTAATCGGATGTCCTGTATTATATCTCTTCTGAGACTCAATATCCTGGCCAGCTGACTGCAACAGGATCTATTTGAAGTGCCTACTATTTTCTGGGAGTCTGTAAGTGTATCCCCTTGAGGGGGATCAACTCAATCTCCCTTATTTTTGGATCATTCACCTACCTCTACACAGAGCCTTATTTGTATATGTATACCACTACAAAGGTGCACTACTTACATAACTGCTTTTAAGCGCACTTTTTTTGTGTTATTGTATTTTGTAGCCATAATTAGCTGGAAATAATATGGCTCCTTACAACTGATGTGTCCATGCTGTTGCATTTCCTCAGTTGAGCTAGCTGTTCCCTGCATTTTATTGTTCAAAGGGGGAGAATAGGGCAGTATGTATACCCTGTGTTCCCCAAGGTAATAGAGGTTTGTTACAGATTTTTGCAATAAGAAAACTGATTTGCTCTAAATCGGACATTTAGGCGAAATAATGTGGAGGAGGGTGGTTGAACATAGAGTAAATGGTGAGGAGGGTCGGCAGTTATCAAGTAAATAACAATCATTATTATGACAGGAATATCCTAATCAGGGTTATCATGGAGTAATCCTATACACTCCTCAATCTCTTGAAATTCCGCCCACAGGAACCACTGTTTCAAATGAGCTAATCCTTGACCCTGGCTCGTAAGGCATAGATCCTTGGCAGTTCTGATCTCCTCCACCAAAGCCAGCCACTTTTTTTAAGGTGGGTCGGTGTGTTTGCTTACAAAATTCTAGAATTAAGATTTTTTCGCCATTGAGAAGTTGGATCATGAGGAATCGTTTGTATGTCTGTGTGGGATGTTTGTTATTGTGTATGAGGTAGTTTGCTGGTCAGAATAAAATAGTCATATCACCCACTAAATGTATGGCTGTGTGGATATGTGCCCAGAATGTTTGTATCAGGGGGCAAAGCCACCAAATGTGTAGGACGTTGCCCTTTGCTTTTTTACATCTCCAGCATAGGTCTAAGGAGTTTGGTCAAAGGTGTGTTTAAACTTTGAATGTATCCCTAGTGTATCCTCATTGGTCCACCTCCCAGGCTGGTGCCAGGTTTAATTGTGTTATCCATTGTGTAAAAGTTAATCCCTTTAAGTGTATTGTTCAATCTCCCCTGTTATCAATATGTATTACTGTATGTGCTGTCTGTGGCTATGCTGTACTGTGCTGTCTTGTCTATAATTAAGTATACTTGCTTGTGACAAACGTGGGAACTGTGTCTACTTCTGGGGATCACTGTATTTTTATTGACACCCAGGGGGTTGGTGAGGAAGCTGACACTCTATTCCTAAGGACTTGGGCTGAGGATTTATTGAATCCCTTAAAAAATGAGAATTAACATCTGGGCTTCCTAGCCTTCTCGTTACACAGTAACAAACTAGGCACTATTATTACAGATTTTTTACTCAGTTTTATTTACAAATTCCTGAACATGCTAAAAATGATTGCCAGTAAAAGGATTACTCCAGCCTGAAGAAAATGAAGTAATTAATGGTCAGTAAAGTTATAAAAACATATACATGATCAGTCATAAAATTATGACCACTGACAGGTGGCAAGCCAGCAGTGTGATGCTTTGGGCAATGTTCTGCTGGGAAAACTTGGGTCATGCCATTCATGTGGATGTTACTTTGACATGTATAACTTACTCAAGCATTGTTGCACCCTTGTACGCCCTGCAGACTATGTATACCCTTTTATGGAAACAGTATTCCCTGATTGCATTGGCTTCTTTCAAGGGACACTCCCACCAAAAAATGAAAAGGGTTTTTTTTATTTTGCATTGTTGATATAAGATTTGTCTTTTTTTTTTTTTATAAAATATTTTACTAAACAAGTGTGACTCGGCACCACCATTTGGGGGAATATAGTGTTTTTGGGTGCCACCCTCCAGAGATTTTACAGCACTAGTATCTCACTTTGAGGCTGGGGACACAGAATGCAGTCTATAAGTCTGAATTCTGAACATAAACAGGCTTTGGCCACTGTTGTAAAAGGAGACTTGCTGGAAGATTTTGGAGAATGTTGCATCTTGGGTAAGATGGATGTTGGAGATAAATACCTCATTTTATTTTTACTTTATATATGCAATTAATTCAAACATAGAAGAAAAAACAGTGGCATATGTCTTCTATATGTGTTTGTTTTAAATGCACAGGTAATCTAGTTACATCTTATGTAAGTGGTAGTGTCCCTTTAAGCAGGATAATGCACCCTGGCACAAAGCAAAAATCGTTCAGGAATGGTTTGAGGAACACAACAATGAGTTCAAAGTGTTGACTTGTTCTCCAAATTCCCCATAGCTCAATCCAATTGAGCATCTGTGGGATTTGCTGAACAAACAAGTCTGATCCATAGAGGACCCACCTCGCAATTTACAGGACCTAGTTGATCTGCTGCTAACCACTTGGTGCCAGATACCACAGCACACCTTCAGAGGTCTAGTGGAGTCAGGGCCGATCCTGGGCGGGTGCACGGGGTGCACCGCGCCCAGGCGCCGTTTAACTTAAAAATATGGGGGCGCCTTGTCTGGGGCTGGCATGCAGAGCAGGCTCTGCTATCAGAGCAGAGCAGGCTCTCAAACTGTCAGAGCACCCGGATGTCAGCTGACATCCTGCCGGTGCTCAGATAGCTGCAAGGATTGGAAGCCCACACAGTCTAACCACCCTCCTCCCTGTAACTGAAAGGTAAATGAGCAGGGAGGGGGACAAACATTATAACAAGCTTTTTTTTTGTTGGGGGGGGTTAAAAAAAAAAGAAAATAAATCTGTCTGTGTATGGGTGTCTATGTGTGTGTATGGGTGTCTATGTGTGTGTATGGGTGTCTATGTGTGTAATGGTGTCTATGTGTGTGTCTGTGTGTGTATGGGTGTCTATGTGTGTGTATGGGTGTCTATGGGTGTGTAATGTTGTCTATGTGTGTGTATGGGTGTCTATGTGTGTGTATGGGTGTGTAATGTTGTCTATGTGTGTGTATGGGTGTCTATGGGTGTGTATGGGTGTCTATGTGTGTAATGGTGTCTATGTGTGTGTATGGGTGTCTATGTGTGTAATGGTGTCTATGTGTGTGTATGGGTGTCTATGTGTGTGTATGGGTGTCTTTGTATTTTTACTTTCCTTTAATGCCAAGGTGGTGGGTGAACCCAGATTTACAGTGCCCTGGACTGACTTAATGGATACCTCAATATTAATGTGATGGAAGGTTGCCATGCGGTGCCTTCTCCATCCATTTAATTAACCCCTTCCCGACCTTATGACGAGTTAACTCGTCATGCAGTCTAGCCGGCGGTGCGCTCCGTGGGCACCGCCAGCTAGTCTGCAACGGGTCCAGGACTAAGCCTCGCACCCGAGGCAAAGCTCCTGGACCTGATCGGTCAGTTTCCGGCCATGTGATCGCGGTGATTTAGTCATCACCGCGATAACATGCAAATTAGATGCAAAGTCAGTGTGTTCACACACTGACTTTGCCTCTAATTCACTCTCTGTGCTTCACATTCTCATAGTGAAGCACAGAGAGTGACCTGTAAGTAAAAATAAATTAATTATACACACATAGGTTAAAAAAAAATAAAAAATTAACCCTTTCATTGCTGATCACAGTTTTTAACTGTGATCAGTTTCCTTCCACTTTATGGCCCTCATTTAGTTTTTTTTTAACAGATTTTTTTATTTTTACAATTTATAAAGTTTTTTTGAATAAATAAAGGTAATTTTAATATATTTATTTAATAAAATTTAACCCCTCCATGCCTGTTGCATGATTTTTACTGATCTGACATCGCACTCTTCAGAGTTTTTTTCTGTCTTTTTTGTTATGGGGGGTTTGGGAACCAATATTTTTCTTTTTTATTAGTTAGTTAATTAGGGGGGATAAGTGGGTTAGTGTTGCACTAGTTATGTAGCTTATTATTGGGAAAATAATGGGGAAAAACTTTTTTTTCCTCAAAAATTTCCTCTTTTATATGTATTTTTTAATACTAAAATGTAAATCATTTTTATGTATAGGGTATCAAAAGAAAGCTCTAACTGTGCTCTAAAAAACAACATATAACTTGTATGGGTACGTTAAATGAGAGAGAGGAAATTTATGTTTCAAAAACCGCGTATTAAAAATTGAAAAACGCTCTGGTCCTTGGCCCAGGAAAATCCCTGGTCCTTAAAGGGTTAATAGGACATAATACTATTGAGCAAAGTTTCTTAGGGATCAACTAGTTAATTTGTTATGTAGCATGTACTAAATAATACTGTTGCATATCTGAGAAAGCATGTGTTTAATCACGGTTATTCATATTGAATGTGATAATTGAATGTGAAAATAAATATAATATGAGATGATAGTATTGTTTTTATTTTCACACTTGATTAGCACATTCAGTATGAATAATAATGATTAGCCATTTTCTCCCACTGAGTCTCTACTTCTCTCTTTTTTAAAATAATTTATAATAACCGTTTGGTATTTTAATTTATATTTCATGAACACATTTGTAAAGGGGAGGAGTTAATAAGATAGCCATGCTCCAACATGGGGGCACCCAAAAAAATCCTGCACCCAGGCGCTCGTGACCCTAGGATCGGCCCTGAGTGGAGTCCATGCCTCAACAAATCAGAGATGTTTTGGCATCAAAAGGGGACCTAGACAATATTAGACAAGGGGTCATGATGTTATGGCTGATCTGTGTAAATTGATGACTTCTTTTTTCCATATTTACATTAAAATTTTACCTTTTAGAAGGTTTCTAGCAGGATCCTGCCACTTTGAGTCTTTGCACCCTTGATGACCCCAGCACTCTTTAAAGTTGAGTCAATCACAAATATGCATGCCCAAAATATGCATGCCCAGATAAGGAACATACGAGCGGTACGCATGCACGCCACATTTTAAAAATAAAATATAGTTATGAAACTGCCCCAAGCAAAGAACCAGCACAATAGTCGAGATTTTAAATCTGATGTTTGAAATAGCCAAAGTCCACCATAGAAGTAATTGGGAGGATTTTGTCTATTTCCTCAATAGCTGAGATCCTCCCGAAATAAGCTGAAGCATTCCCAATGACTTCTCTGGGAGGACTTTTGGCTATTTCCGTTGTAGCCCCCGAAATGGCCCCAAAATAAGCCTTAGTCCTACCTATGGACAGATTTTGTGTGAAACGAATGAGTCAGTGGATGTGGATTTCACTTGAAAAGTCTACTAAGCAGTACTTAGGTCATCTTGTTATTTCCTCAACAGTGACCAGTATATATGTTCTCCTGCAGACCCCAAATGCTTTATATATTCATATTAATTTACCTGTAAACATTTCATGCTACTTTTAGTGTATATTTTAATAATTATTAATAATGTTGTAAACTGTCTGACCTTATCTGGTGGTATTGAGCACAGATCCCCATGCTTCTCCCTGGGTTTGTGACCCCCCCCCCCCCCCCCCCCCTCCTCTTTCTACTCCTTGGGTCTTTCATTTCTCAGACATATTCTTGTTTTCATGTTTGCGGCCAGCTCACCTCTCCTGGTCGTCCCCTAGAATAGACAGTCTCCCTGGCCCAGTTGTGGGAATTAATACTGTCACAAATAAGTGGTGTTGTCAGCACATCTGTATAACTCAGGGAGCCCTGTCCAGGCTCATTGATTTCAGCTCTTTCAAGACTCCATAAGATGGTAATTTCTAGCTGCATACCATGTCACTTATTTGAGCATTCTCTTTCCTGACACAACCTATATCTACTTAGTGAGGGTAGATCTACCATGTGATATCATTGTCTGGTGATGTCATGGGGAGCAAAGATGATGGTATTGTCAGGGTTCTTGGAATTCATTCTCCAGTGCCCCTTATATTTGACTCATATAGTTCTGTGGCAGTCAGCAGACTAGCTTGGGTGATTGTAGTTGCAGTCCACCAATAGCAGAAAGGTTGTCTTATTACCAGTATATACCCAATGAAAATAACTAAGTATCCTCACAGTTACTAAATTACTAAGATAAACATGTTCTATTGAATCTTCCTTGATATATAAAGTAGACAGTTCCCAGCATTTTGCCTTTCTTAGCCTGCTTCAGAAAAGGGTGTGCATGTCCAATTTTGTATTATTGTTGTATTGGCTTCAATATGTACAACTATAACACTTATTGTCAATTATTTTAATTAGGTCACTTTTAATCTCTTCACTCCCAGCAGGATTATGTGCTTTGAGATCATGATAAACTGAAGCACTGTGTAAAAATATCTTGTGATAGATAGATAGATGATAGATAGATAGATAGATAGATAGATAGATAGATAGATAGATAGATAGATGGATAGATGGATAGATAGATAGATAGATAGATAGATAGATGATAGATAGATAGATAGATAGATAGATAGATAGATAGATAGATACGTGTGTGTGTGTGTGTGTGTGTGTGTGTGTGTGTGTATATATATATATAACTTTAACATTGTAACCAATTAGATTTATTTGAGTGTGTGTTCTCTTTACATACATATATCAATTGTATATCTTCTGCACACATATATAAAGTGTGGAGCATTAAATAAACATAATTGATATGTATATATTGATTACAGATTGAAATATTAACGATGTTATGTTATTAATATATTTACGTAGTGTTATATATGTTATTATACACACATGTAAACACACAGGTACTGTTGGTGCAGATTATATAACCATTCATTGTATTGCAAGGAAATTAGGTGTTTCTTTTTTAAAAAGAGGCTGTTATGAAAGCTGTTGATACATGCCCAATCCCAGGAGAATAGGGGGAGAGATCTGATCACCTGCACACTTTCTGTAAAGTCTAAGAAGATTACCACCATGTCAGAAAACCACACAATGAATTGAAGAGTAGCAGAGAGTAAAATGGACTCCACTATCCGACTGTATATTTGAAATATACATGCCATATACTCAGTTCTCCGTAGGAGCTTCTTGTGAATGTGGTAAGTCAGAAGGTCGCTGTTGGAATGTATGGGGTGTAAGAGGTAGGAGGACAATTGATCGCTGAATGGCATCTTCGCTTGGCTGCCAGCAACTTCAAACACTCCGTATATCTCAACACGGTGAGCTAATGTCTGGCACTCTAGGGCTTGATTCATGAAGGCGGGATTTTCAGGGAATTGACAAGGTAATGTCAAAATTAAGGCAAGCTGAATTTGATCATTTTCCCATTTCGGCTACTCTGGCCTTAAGTTTGAAATTGCCTTGTCAATTTCCTGTCATTCTCTCTTTCATAAATAAAGCCCTAGCTGTTTCACATTATAACCCATAATGCACAACAATTAGCTGGTATGCAAAAGATTACCACACATCTAACCAATGCCTGACCGAAGCTAACATGCGCCGTATTTCCCTTCAGCTCTCCTTGGATTTAGTCTGTATATGACGTATTCGTCAGCTACACTTAGAAGCCATTTTCCAAAATCCATGTTTCCCAGCCTTGGATGTCTTTTCCTAGATTGGAATGATTACGTTTAATGTCATCTCTTTGATCCAGCAATGTTTAGATCGCCCAATTCACCTTTATTTATTTATAATGCATCTTCCCCACAGTCCAAACCTCACCTCTGGCCTTTGTATTGCCCAAGAACATAAGCCATATGTATTCTTGTTTCTCAATTTTCATGTTCTTCCCCATCTAACTTATCCATCGCTCACACTTCAACAAAATTACCCTCTTCCCACTCTGGACACGGGCTTTGACGGGTTCCCTTAGCTAAACTCCAGAAATCTCTCCATCTCCCTTCCCAGTTCTCATGTTCCCTACCGCCATTTAACTTATTCCTTTTGGGCAGATGCTACTCATGAATACTGATTCTCCCCCACCCCCTCCAAAAGACCCAGATGATCCTCAACCAGATATATCTCATTATTGTCCCAAGCCATAGATGCTCCCCAGATCTTTGTACGCTATATTTCTTACAGTCCATGTACTTTTCATCAATAAGGCATAGACCCTTTCTCCAGGCAAGGTGTAATTAGTTCTTAACCACTATTCCATCATATAGGATGTACCTCGGCCCTAGACCTCTAGACACAAATGCATATTTCATCATCTACTGTACACATACTAGGCCTGAGTGCTGGGTATTTGTTCTATACTGATTCTAACGTGAAAATAAAAAGACAGCTGGCAATGTTTAAGATTTTTCAGTCTAAATATTTACCTTACCATCCAGGGTGTACTTAAATAAGTAAAATACATTTATTTAAGTAAAAATAAATAAATGACTGAACTAATGAATATATATATATATATATATATATATATATATATATATATATATATATATATATAATGTGTGTGTGTATTTATAATACCACAAATTAGGCACGAGTATGCCTTTTGATGAAGAACGCATAATTAAATGCATTTTAGGGAATGAAAAAAAGGAATGAACACAACTGAGTTTAAGCAATTAAAACAGCAATAACAATTAAATAAATTGCTCACTGTTTTCTAAATAAACCTCCCCCATATTTACTACCATTTTAAATTCTGCAATAATCAGAATACTTTAACGTATAGCAAACATTTTGTCACGCTGATGTACAAATTATTATACAAATTTATTTAACGCCACTGAATATGTTGCTTTTTGTGTAATAATAGTAAATAATAGTAGTAATAATAATAATAATGCGCTAACATATTCCGCAGCGCTGTACAAGAGTGGGGGCGGGGGCGTGCTCCTTTCCCTTTTACAAGGGGAAATATCTGACGATGCCTCTCTGTTCTAATTTCAAAAGGTGCAATAAACCGTACATTATATTGTATGGGCCGGCAAGGGAGTTAAATAAATCAAAGCAATTTATGTGTGTTCCGAATGGAAGCGAATGCACTAATTTCTCTATAATATAAACATTTTACATCAGGCTCGTACATATCTCGTAGGATAAGATGTGCCTCTTGTGGGTTATTTGAAGACTATTAATATTTTATGCACAGATGCTTTGGAGATACAAGGTTACAATATATTCCAGATAGTCTTCAGTGAATCTGATTTGAGCTGTGTGCATCCCCCAATCGGAGGAGCTGCCCCCGCAATACACATCTGTTAGTGTAGTTATATTTGGTTAGGTTGTGGAATTTATTACATTTTATTTGTGTGTATGGGGAGGATGCATGATTTGGTATGTCGCTTATAAATCATACGTGTTGTGTGCTTTAGTGTGTTTCTGTCTGTATGTGTGTGTTTGTTTCTGTGAATGCTGGCATGTGTGTATTGTATTATGTGTGTTGTATTTAAGTGGCACGTGTTTAAATGTGAAAATAGATTGTTTATAAATATATAAAGCCAAAGACATATCGAATACGTTTAGTTAAACGCTAACATAATCCATTTATATTTTAAGGGTTCTGACACGATTATGTGTGGTGTGTACTCCATTTGCTGCTAACGTGTGTTATTGTGTATATGAATGGGATTCTGTAGTTGTGACTCTGTGATTGTGTGTATTTGTGTGCATTTATGTTCATTTATGAGTGAAGTGTCTGTGTATATCTATGTGCATGTGTGTGTACGTGTGACTGTGTGTGTGTGTGTGTGTGTGCTTGTGTCTCTGCATGTCTGTGTGTTCTTTGCAAGCTTATTGTCCTGCCATTTCCAGCAGCGCCATTTTGAAAATCATGTGCTAATGATTTCCTTTTCTCATCTGTCTGTTGTAATGCCTATTATTTATCTTTTACATTCACATCGAATATCACCATTTCATTGCAAATATGACACATAAAATAAAAATTTCCACGGTGTATGTCCTGTTTTATTCGCATCTGTACTCATGAGTCAGATTGTATTTATATTTCCTGTATACTAAATAATATATTTAACACAGGATAAATAAGAACAGACGTGCAATGAAAAGAAAATGAGAAAGTAGGATTTGAATGCCCAGATAATATGTTATTAAAACTAAACGTGAAACTACACAGTTTAAAAAAAAATATGAAACAAGAAGAATATTAAACCGGTTTAGATAAATGTAAAATAATGTATATGTTTTTCAGATGCACAGTACAATTATTTGTAGTGTTTTCTTTGGTTCATGGATTGAATAATATATAACGAAAAAGTTAATTTATTTCCGAGCCCGATTACTACGATAAATCTTACAATTTGACTAATACTATAGAAAAATTCAGTTAAAAAAATGAATCGGTAGATTCTTAACTCTCCTTATATGTTTTCTTAGCATCTGTTCTTAAAGCTAAATCTTTTTTTTTTTTTGTAAAGTTTCGAAGAGTATTTCAATCTATGTATAATGCAATCACCAATACCCACTTTTCTAGACTATATTTCACTATTTATGCTTTCCTTTGTGGCTTTTGTGGGAGGGGTAGGATGTGGGGGGTCTGGGTTGGTTTGCACAACACAACATTAAAAAGTTCTGAATCTTAAGAGAACTTGATAATAAATTTTGATTTTTATTAACATGGCAAATCTTAACACACACGTTATTATAAAGACAATTATTTAGTCTATGAAAATAATGTACAATAAATAATTATCAAATTGCTAATAAAGACTTTGAAATAAATATTCTAGAACTTAAATTCCCTGTCTAACAAATCTAAGCATCCTTTTGAATTCCTGAGGCTTCTCTAAAATAAATTACAAAGTGATTCATTTGTCTAATTTCGAAATGGTCTTCTAACTACCAATCGAAATTGAAAATTGTGAGTTTACGTGATTAAAATACATGAGCACGGCTGTAACATCCTGTGACTGATTTACTGGATTCCTTAATAAATATAAATTACATTTCCACATATGTGTGTATCTAAGATTAGAGTTGTGTGCAATAAAAAAAAATGGAAGAAAAATAATAAAATAATTTTCATTAAAATTCTAACTGCTGGAGCTCTTTGCTACAAAGTGCACTAGTGAGAAAGTCAATATCTTCTTCTGAAAAATGGACAGGACTATTGAGGGATCCGTGCAAGCTTGAGATACCATCTGTAATGTGTAGGCAGGAGTCTGAAGAGAATAAAGTGAAGTCTGACAATAAGGAGTTGTCCTGTGTTTCTGAGAGGACATTGTCCATACTACCCACCTCTATTCTGGGCTCAGTCTCGCTGGTGGGCGTTTGGTACAAGGGGCTGCTTGGGCATGACTCCTTGCTTGAAGTGTGCTGTTGGGTAATACCCATGCCGGACTGTTTTGGGTTCTCAGAGGGGTACTGGTCAGTCTCCCTGAAGGAGTCATTGCTGTCCAGTCCTAGTTGGTACGGTGGACTTTCATCTCCATCATCTGTAGGGTCACAGTCCTCAAGGTTCGAGAAGCTCTGGTCTCCATCGAGCGGGTCTTTGTGTTGAGTTTGTCTTTTGTGTTTCATTCTCCGGTTCTGGAACCAAACTTTTACTTGTCTTTCTGTCAAATCCAACAAAGCTGCTATCTCCACCCTTCTGGGTCTGCACAGATATTTATTAAAGTGAAACTCTTTCTCCAGCTCCAGTAGCTGGGTATTGGTGTATGCAGTCCTCAGTCGTCTAGAACTACTATCCTGGGATCCGAGTGGTTCTGGAAATAGAATCAAGGAGGTTATTAGACATTACCATTTGTCACACAACAACACCAAGCTAAGACATTAACCATTACTCTCCCAACAGGTCCAGTAACGCATTGATTTGCAGTACCTTGTTGCACCTCCTCCTACACCCTCCCTGGCGCTAGCTGTGTTAATATTTCATTACGATCCGCTGCTAATATGTATTACTAAACCACAGTCACTCCTGTAGTGTGTTTACCGATGGGTTAATAATACAAACGTATAAACTAATAACACCCACAGTTATTAAAGAGATTTATTGTTGCAGAAGTCTAGACCTTATGCTCACCATAAAAATTACACCAGAATAATACACACATCTTTGCTTTACAAGAATCCTTAATGATAATAATACCCATGATCTCAGAATCAGCTGGGTTATCTAAATATCGGAAAAATGATTAATATGTCCCTCATCCCCAAAAGACAGACCTGCTGGAGAACCCCCTGTAGATTCTGGAGCTGAGATGGGTGCTGGTGGGGATCCCTGGTTGCTCTTCTTAGCTGATTTCTTCTCCTTCATCCAGGGGAACTCGGTAGCCGGATGTCCATGCTGGGGTAGGGGTTGTTGAGCCAGGCCATTATCTGAACGTTTTTGGCTCCTGGATCTCTGCTGGCTGCTGGAGCCCGGATTCAGGCTAGGGATGGTTTGCTCAAAAGGAGGAGGAATTACTGTCGAGTCCTTGATTGATGAAGTTTGAAATGTCTCCAGGACAGCAGGGAAGGACGTCAGGCACTCTGCTAGTGAAGGCTGGCTGTTTATAAATCCAATCTCCCTCTCAAATTCAAAATTCATGGCTTCCCTGGGCCAGCCTGGGGGGTGGGAGAGCAAATATTAGGGATCCCAATAATCCAGAGGCCCTATTATTGTATATTGCTGATAAATCAGGCGTATGGGGACCCTCCTGTATTAAACTGGTGACTGGGTGACTTGCAGCCAATTCCTGGTCACATGATCAGGGCTGACCAATAGTAGAGTAGGCCTGCTAGAAAACAGAGAGCATTATTACTGCGAATTAATTCGTATATATGTATAGGGGGTCCCTGTACTTAGTCTATGTTTCATCTATTATTTGAGCATTCAGGTTGGATTGAGATAAGATAACCCTACAGCACAGATGTGCAGGTAGAAACGTGTGTTTCGTGGGGGTAGAATTCCTTTTTCCTGTTTTTTTTTTTGGTTGTTTTGTTTTTAGCAGGGAGACTGTCAAAAACAGGACTAATACAACAAAGCAAGGATATCCTTAACACAATGCTTTCTCACATGCTAATTTATGCAGAAAGTGGTGTACTTTAAGAAGATGGTGCAGCTGTACTACACATGGTTAACGTTTGCAATGGACTACATCTACCATGATGCTCAGTCAGTAAGTTATTGCCTGAGCATCATGAGACATGTAGTCCACGAGACCTGGAGTGCCATTTGTGTGTTGTTCCAATATATTAGGTAAAGCTTCATGAGTAGGGAGAAGCAGTTTCTGCACCTCAAGGATCACCCCTAATGGAGAGGCTGGTGAGTTGTTGGGAATCCTAAACAGCTTTAAAAGAAGAGTGATCAATCTCTGCTGTGGAGAGGCAGTGTCAGTAAAGAATTCCACCCTTTATTGCAACCGACATGGGAAAAAACTCAGAAACTCAAGAACACAAACAAAAGAAAATATTACACCAGCAAAGTGGGTCACAAAAATAAGCAAGTATTGCACAGAAAATAATATTAGAAGGCTGAGAATGTATCTGAGTTACAAAGAGCAGATTCATCTAGAGCTGGTGATGCATTCAGCTTAGAAACTTTTGTTTGTTACAAAAATGTGTGTGGGTGGTGAGGATATAATAGGGAGACACATCTAAAAAAAACCTCAGTATGTAGCAAGTGGGGACAAAACGAGGAATACTTGTGGGACTTGTATTTATTTTTGCAGATAAAGTACATGGATATTTTCTATGTTTTTCGGCATTGATGTTGTTATTTATGTATTTTTCTGTGTCTCAATCCGAATCACAGTGAGAATATACTAGAATTATTTTTAACTTGACATAATTGCATTTTTCCATTTTAGAGAAAAGAAGGAAAACAGAAGACTGGGATTGTATCCCTGAGCCAGGGATCTAACATGCAAGAAGAGCCAGTGGAAAAAAAGACAATCTTTTGTAATGTGAAAAAAACTTCTGCCTATTTTTTCCGTTTGATGTTACTTATATAAAGCAGCGAGGTAAGGGTATATATATGGAAGGAAGTTTCAAATTAGTTTGATGAATTCCTTACTTTGGATTTTAGCTTCAACTTAATACAATTAGTAGATACAAATGTAGAATCTATAGGTATCAGTGGTAGGAATTTCGTACACAATGGATCATGGTTAATATTTCAATATGCATAATTATATAGGATGGGGTGAGTTTTGTGTCTGAATAGATTGAAAATTATATTTTAGTGGTGTGAATTTTGTACTGTGTGTGTGTGTGTCTCTCTGTCTATGTATATATAGTAAATCGATATTTGTGTTGTGTGTATACAAAAAGGTAAATTTATGTTCTGTGTGTGGATGTACAGAAAATAGATATCTTTACTGCGTCAAAGGAAAATCAATTTTATATATGTATAAAACTCGATATATCTTGTGCCTTGTATTGTGTAATTGTGTCTAGCAGGGATAGGCTATTTTATGTGTGTACAGAGACGTGTTCTAAAATGGAGGAATATTGTGAGCATGTGAGCCTGTTCTAGGATTGCTTTTGTTGCATTACCAGAACAGGATTGGTAGAAAGCCTGTGTTTGTGTAAGAAAGATTTTCTTAGTATTTATATCGTTTGCTGTAGGAAAACAATATAGTGTGACTGGTAAATAACGATGGCCTTTTCTTCGTCATTTCTTGATTCTATAAACATGGCAGCCTTTCTATTGAGCACACAATAACACATGTGAACACAGGCATCGGAGCAGATATGACTAGCCATTGCCACTTCGGCTATTGTAGACTACATGTTCCATGATGCACATCCAGCCGTTTGGCTAACATTTGCCACCCCAGCTGTGATGGACTACATTCCCCATTAAGCTCAGCCAGCCTCAGCCCCAGTGCCAAAGGTTGGCGATAACTGCATTAGTGATACCCAATCCTGCTTTAGCTTCCCAAAAAATATGTGGCTCTGGTTGCCTGAGTATTATGGGACATGTAGTCCACCACAGCTGCAGTGCATTACATATCCTGCTTCGATTTTGTAACATAATATCAACTAAAATATCCAGAGAACAAATCCAAGTCACTTCTTGTAATGCTCTCTTGTAAATGCCGGGAGCAAATATCTTTTCATTCAATGTGTAAATTGCTTTGTGTGTGAAATATTTGGAAATGACAATTGACACCATTTTATTAAGCTTTGAAGTCCACTGGATGTTTATTCCCCACAAATGGAGCAATCTATTTACAAACGTGTGAAGCAGGCCTCTGTGAATTAAAATCAGTGCACCTGGTTCTTTTGTTTTATGTCCCAGTACTTATTACAGTCACCACCGACTACGGCCATTAAATATTTATAACCTTTCTAAGTCTAGCTGCGTAGATTTATGTTATTCTGACCCTGATATAATTTTTGTAATTAATAATTGTCTTTTTGATCTCAGAATAAAATGTAAAAAGTGATTTTATTTGCCCCTCTGTTTTGCCCCCTCCCCTTCTTTTTCTTACGTTAACTATTTAAACAGCATTTTTGTCTTCTAATTATGAGAATTTCTTTTATTTTAATGTTATTTTAAAATCCTAATTTAACTCTCTTTGAAACCCCCATCATCTCATTATATTGATCAAAATATAAAATATGGGATGTTATGTCTTACAGAGTCTTTTGAGTTCCTTCATGGTTTATTATTTTTATTATTTTGTTTGTTGCTAATTTGTGAAGTTATTACATGCAATACTTTTTTTTTTCTTTATCTGCCTGCACTAGCTCACTCTAGCTATATTTCTATAATAGCCCCCAAGTTGTCAATCTATTGTCTGCCTGTCTTTCTTTCTATAGGGAATTGTGGAACAATATGAATGTTTACCTCTGATATACACAATTAATGTCTCTTTTGCCTCTTTCAGCCAGTCCTATGCTATCTCTCTACAATCCACTTTATAATTAAGACCACATATTGGCATTACAGAGTCCCAGTATTAAACCTGCTGTTAATAAATGGTGCAGAAATTTATAAATGTTGCCCTAATAACCAATTACACCAAACACGTTTTTTAACAGAAAGTTTATTCCAGGATTTTTAAACAGACAACTTTTTTTTTTTTTTTTTGCAAAGAAATATAATCTACGAAGAACAAAGAGAAGGGGGATGTCCAAATGATGTTGTGCAGCCTTTGTATTCCAGGCAAGACAATAACACTTGGAAGGGACTTCTCGTGATTCCTGTAGGACTAATTACATTATCCAGAAGTACAAGAAAACAGAAACTAACATCTCTCTAAATTACTAGAATTAAATAGGCATTTTTTACAATGACAGGGAAAAAACACAACTTTTTGAACAAGTAAAATACCCCAAAAAAAGTACAATCTTAAATCTTATAAATACGTTAATATGCTGGATAAATAATACAAAAGAAAAGTATTGGAAAACAAAAATATTTCAATTGGATTTATAAGCAGCAATACTAAATGTCTGTTCACAAGATCACACAAGCCTGGCTGTGCCGAAGATTGAGTGATCTTTCTGTCCAGGCTCCTCTCATATAGTACGTGTAAACTAAGTGCATCTGAGATGTCTAGGGCAAGAGAGCAAACACTGGGAAGAATTCACTGTGCTTAGTTTGGTGAACAGACATCGCCTTTAAAATATACCCTGTATCCATGTTAAGACGAAAGAGAATGATTATTCTGTCCCTTTCTCTAGAGAACTGAAAGGATTAGACTTTAAGAAGTCCACATGTAGGTGATACACCAAGCAAGTATCTAGATAATCAACCTCTTTTTTATTTAAGGCCTAGGATCCTATTACTACAAATGCAACAACTGTCATGATAGTTTCATTTACAGAACAATTCAGATCAAATAAAAATACTTTTTTTGCAGCCATGTGTGTGTGTGTCTTACTCCTATTTGATCTTACAATATAGAAGCTGCTCTAAAACATATGACATCATGCTAGCTTCAACTCAACAGGTGAGTTTTAGAAGGTGAGCTAGTAACTTCTCCTGATATCATTTGAATTTGTAGAAGGCTGGTGTTTTTGGCTTGGAGACATAATCTGAACAGCAATTTTAAAGATAATAAATGTCAATCAGTTGGACATATTTTATGCTGTATAAGATAATAGCAGGTTTTTCTCCAAGCCTTCAGAAGCACTTGTGTTGATTAAATGTTGCCTTCAAATTACAGTGCAAGATTAATCCTATAATAACCTTACTTGGTAAAATAAAATTAAAAAGGACAAAATAAGATATAAATAAAATATTACATCAACACAAATGCTTCTTGTTGCTTCCATGGGGTTGTCTGAACTCAACTGCCCTCCAAAGTCTGCCAGATAAGTTTATTACATAATCACAAATGGGTCAGCTTAGGGGCTTCCTGGATCCTTCCCTGATGGTGAGAGGAGAGCTCTGTGTAGGTGGGGAGTGGGTCACAAGGTGCATGATGCTGGCTGCTTGGCATGGAAGGTGCTCCATTGTAGTCCATATTGGTGGGCTGGTGTGCAAGATGATTGAGACCATATAGAGATGGGCCTTGTGCTGGCACAGAATCCACATAATTGCCCCCTACATACACAGGGCTCCCTTGCATATTAGGAGACACATAACTGCCCCCATTCCCCTGTAAGCCATGGTGGTCATACTCAGAAGATGTGTTTCCATATTTCTGTTGAGTAGGGCAACCTTTTGCAGGGGTCTGGTAGTAGGCATTCTGGTGGGATTTATTAAAGGGTGGTGGGGAAGGTGCCTCATAGTTAGCAGTCATTGAATGCATGGATCCCAGAAACCCTGCAGAGGATTGCATGCTCAAGGGTGGAGTGCTAGTTGGTGAAGGTCCTCCAGAAGATGATGACATGCCTTTTACCTTTTGATCTTTTTTGTACTTCATCCTACGATTCTGGAACCAAATCTTGATCTGCCTCTCACTGAGGTTGAGAAGATTGGCCATTTCGACCCTCCTGGGCCTGCACAGATAGCGATTGAAATGGAATTCCTTCTCCAGCTCAACTAGCTGGGCACTAGTGTATGCAGTACGGGCTCTCTTGGAGGCGGAAGAACCCGGGGGGCTACTGTCACCAGTGCAGCTCTCTGCCACTTCAAATGAAATAAAAGATAATTACTACACTCATAAATTGAAAGCATCATTTCTTAATAAATTCTCAAACAGACCTGGCCTTCTCTATATTAGTCTGCACTTCATAAGCCTGGCATTTATTAAGAGATCTGCTCCAATGCTGCCCTGCATTATGGAGATATTATCAACTACAGCAGACTCTGCACTATGACGTTTTCTTTATGATTTAATTATCTTGATTTTTTTTTATTACAGACAATACAATACTAAATGTAACACACGATTTGAGGCATTTACAACAATAACACCAATATAATATCAATAATAACTATTTTTAGAACATAACAGACCTTCTATACTGAACAATTTACAAACTTATACAGATACACAACATCTTAATTTATTTCTTGTATCTATCTGTAGAACTGTAAATAGCAGTATATAGTAAACAGAATATAGTATTTATAGTATATACAAAATAAATTATACTTATACATATAATATATAATATCAAATATAACAAATGTATACTTGATTATAGCATGTCAATCTATATGAGTGTGCATAAAACAGGCAAAATAATGTCACACTCACACACATGCATATCATTCACTCACACATCTATATACTAGGTGTTCATTTTATCTATCTATATATATGTGTGTGTGTGTGTGAGAGAGAGAGAGAGAGAGAGAGAGAGAGAGAGAGAGAGAGAGAGAGAGAGAGAGAGAGAGAGAGAGAATAATATGCCTGTGAGTCAGTGTTATGTTGTTATTATAAGTATGTATATATTTATTATATATATATTTTTACAATATATGAAATACATACATCATCATCCACACCATATAAAGGATGTTTACAACATATATTTGTTTGCTATTACTTTGATTAGTATGACATCATAAACTATTAGTGCTAGGTGTTCTGGTAGCAGTACTGCATTTGCACTGAAGAGGTTAACAATCCAAAAATAAAGACACAGATGGGATAATATACCTGCCACAGGGGGGCTGGATTTCTGCTTGGAGTTTTGTCTGGACTCTTTCATCCATGGGAAGATTTGCTTGGTACCTGGACTGGAGCTGGACTGAGCTTTGGCTGGAGAAGACTTGCTGGCTCCAGACTGGACACCAGTGGTGCTGTTACTGGTTGTTGTGGGAATTTGTGGTGGGGAGAGGGAGTTAGGCTGGTGGTGTTCAGAGGATAAACTAGGACGCATACAGCTCCCATTTAAATTTTTAGGCTTGGCCAAAGGGCCACTGTGTCCCAAGGATTGCAAGGAACAAGACGATCTTTGGAAGTCATTGTCCATGTGGGATGAAGTTCCAAAAGATTGTTGAGGCCCTTCATAGCCCAAACTGCCTGCCTGGTATGGGTAACCTCCAAACAGTGTGGGATTGTCATAGTAGGATGCCTTCTGCATCTCCTGGATCCCCAAAATGTATTGTCACTGACTTGGAGGGTGTCCCCACCCTTGCAGAATAACATTGGCACCCCACAGTCACCAGGCAAGGGTATCCTCTGTGTTGTTTTTGGATGAAACCTAAAAAGAAAAACAAACCATTAATTAACACATTAATATATTACCATTGTCAAGTTATTTATACCAGTGCTATTAAAAACACTCCATCTTATGTGCACTACTGTTCCCAAGATGTTTGGTCATCTATTTGTTGGCTGAGCATCATGGGACCATTAGTCCACATTTAGCATGTCATGGGTTAGTGATTAGAGATCTGTACAACTCCAAACAAATATATGATCTCTAGCAAATAAAATATAAAGTTTGTAATCTACAAATATAATTTTAATTCGGTATTATTATTTTTTTTTTGCACAATTACACATATTACATTGTGATTCGTGTTCATACATATATATACTTTGTGACTTTTCTTTTAAGTTGAGGTAAGTTTAAAATAAGTTCTCCTACATATTTTACAACTGATGCACCAACTTATGCTGTAGCTTCATGCAACAGGAAGCAATGCATACTCAGGGTAAATGATAGGATATTTATTTAGGTGCCTATAGAGAAGATACTTAGGGTTCGTAGGCACCAGAGTGAGTATTAACCGTAATCAGTATATTTTATAATAATTTTCTTCCATTAGAAAACATTTCAAATCTCTCTACCGCTCTTTTAGCTTTTCTGCTAATTAAAATCCCCTTTAAACTAGAAAAACTCGAGTTTCTGCTCCTGCCTGGAGCGCTCAAGTCTTGCCCAAGAATCCAGCATAATAGCTGCTGTCCTGAGCCTAGTGCTATGATGTATGAGGGTCAATCCAACAGCCAGGGATCTCAAACTGCTCCTCAGTTCCCTTTCTTCCTCACAAGGAGAAATCACATATGGATTTATCTTTGTATTCTAACATAGAGCTGCGTCATCCTTTGAAGATTTTATTTTATATGCTTTTATTTATTTTATTTCGAGAACTACGTTTTTATTTTATTTTATTGCACATTTCGTGTGGCAAACCACATTTCCTAAACAACTACAGATTACACAGAAAAAATATCATAAAACATTCAGTGTTAAGGTATACTCAATTATACGTATAGATAAATATGTGTATCTATCTAGCCATAAACACACACACACAAACATATATATTATATTTACGCTTATATTTAGGAAAACACACACACACACACACACACACACACATATATATATATATATATATATATATATATACACACATACATACATATAAATAATCCTTTCATTTTAATACACAGCTCCTTATTACATATATTTATATATATATATATATATATATATATATATATATATATATATGTGTGTGTGTGTGTGTGTGTGTGTGTGTGTATATATATATATATATATATATATATATATATATATATATATATATATATATAGTTGTGTGTGTTTGTGCGTGTGTGTGTGTGTGTGTGTGTGTGTGTGTGTGTAATGCAGAGTTGTGTATTAAAACGAAAATGATTTAATTCCCTGTCAGGAACTGGGTGTTAAATAATGTGAAACCTTGTTGCTTTTTTTTGAGCTACTGGAGTTACATTACTACTATTACTTATATGCAAGGTTGAGGATATAATAAAATGTAAACGTATAATAAGTTCCCATTTGAAATCAGAGGGAGAGAGAGTCTGCCCTGAACAGCTTTTCTACTTCATCTCTCAACACGTCACAAATGTCGCTCATTTATCTTTGTCCAAATCCTAATTATTTACTCCAAGGAATTGTTGGAAAAAAAAAAAAAATCTCTACCTGAATAATAAATATTAAATGATATGGTGTTCCAATTAGTTGGAACTAGCCTTTATCTAGTCAGACGATTATTTTTATTTATTTATTTTTTGAAAATAACCTCGCAAATAAATACACCGGCTCACATTGTAATCTAATATTTGAAATTTGCCAAAAAATCCAAATAAACTGAAGAATATTACTAACCGAAAAATAAAAAGCGTAATATTTTAAACACTAAACATACTTCGATGTCTGTAAATGATTCTTGAGAAGCCTGTGTATAGAGAAATCATGAAGCATACATTAACCCATTTCAGTGAACTGAATTAGCATAATATCAGAGGAGTATTGGAATGTAAACAATACGAAAAAACGAAATATATTTCTTTTTTTTTTTAAATGTACTGATCAAAACAACAGTTATATTAAATAATATGTAGGTTTCTCCCGGCTGTAGACAATAGCGAGTGAAGAAGCACCTTTAATAGGGGCTGTCTGACTCCAGGAATAAACAGAAAAATACATCCAGTGAGCTATATTTTGAGATATTTCACATAAGCAGATTGCAGCAAATAGATGTATAATGAGCAAGCAAGCAAGGAAGAAAGTCTGTGAGTGGAGGAGAGCTTAAGGCTGGTGTGAACTCTTCTTGAACCAAGATTCCAGTCATATGGTCATAAATCACTGGGACACAGACTCCGCCATTCACTGATAGACTATTTGGGTCCAGCTTACCTTAGCAGACTCTGATGAGCAAACCACAAGCAGACATCATATCTATCCACTTCAAGGGCAATCAATAGGCAAAGAGTCGTCCTGGCAGCCTGGTGAAGAACATGAGGACCAGGGTACGAGTTCCAGGAGGAAGGGGCTGCTGTGGCAGGCAGAGCTGGGAAAGATTCCTTGCTAATCTCAGGGCTTCCAATGGACAAACATAGCTTCAATGCTGCCCCTATACACCGCCCTACTCCCTTCTAACAATGGCCTCAGATTCTTCGCCGCACAAATGGACGCAAAATCACCGCAAATCCAGTCTCAATTCCCAAGCAAATTCGAGCAGATAATTATTAAAAAAACAACAACAATCACCATTTGCTTTTACACCACAAGTCAGAGGCTGTTGTTGCTCTAAACCCAGCGTCACCACTGAGGGATTATGCTAATTACAGACGTGGACAGAGGCCTAGGCTTGGAGATAGCAGAGCTTTCTCATTCTATTGCTCAATTAGGTGCCAGTCTATGCTAATAGACTATTTGAACTCACCTACACTAGCTGTTATTTTCCTTCTTTTTATCCTGGAGGTCTTGATGATTTTTTTTTTTTTCTTCTCTCGAGCATTTGTTTAACGATTAACCCCTTGGATGCCTGTTGAGGCCCCGTGTAATGCATTCGTTAACCTTTTTGCCGAGCGCAAAGGGTTAATCACCTGACTCCCTTTACACTCGAGAAATAAATTGGGTCTGATTTTAAATACAGTAATAATTTGAAAATTAATCACAGGGTTGTCATTTGTCAAGGCACTGTCTTATTTCTTTCTATTCCTTCTAAAATTAGCAAAATTAAATAGGTTATGTAATTTGATTAGATTTGTTCTGTAGATAATTTGGGGGAACTTAGAGGAGGGAGGTGGAACCTCCTGAGGTAAAATAACAGATACACTTAGAAATATTTCTGTTACTTTTTTTCTTAAACTGAGTAAAATGTTCCAAATAAAATCTATACACATTATGTTTATTTTCTGACATCTGATTACTATTATTATTTGTGTGCAATTCGCCCGTCTACCATAAATATAATACACGTTTAAGAACTTCAAAACCCAGGGAGGAGATGTGTAAAAGGAGCAGGAGGAGCTAGTTAGGTTGTAGGATTTCCTTGGTAACTCGGGTGAGTGAAAGAGAAGATTTATGGCACTGTCAGTGACTGTGCATGAACTCCCATCTCACAAACTGAAACCCATTCACTGCCAGATGACAGAGCTGCAACTTAAAAGAGCCTCTGGAATTCACACAGTTAAAACACTTTTTGGCTTTATCTGGGCGGGGGGAGGTAAAAATGAGTTTGGAAGGCGTGGGTATATGTACGTATATGTCACGTTCTTGATTTTCATTTTCTTGTTGCATCATTAAGAATTGTTGAAAAGTAATCCTTGCTATCAAATTTTTGTGTTAAACAAAATATGAAATGGCACTGGCTCTTTGTAAAAATAAATATTTTGATTTGTTTCTTTTTGTTTCTTTTACTTTTTGTTTCTGGCCTGTGTCTATCAGTTCGAACATGTCAATCTTAAATGTTAGTGAAATGAAAGGTGTAAACTGAAGATAAACCAGACATGTCTCTGTCACTGTCACAAAAGGAACATAATAAAGTGCTAACTGATTTAAACTCACGCTTGGATCTTTTTTCAATGGCTGAATTATCTGATTATTTTATAATATATACATATTTTTGTATGCCTACGTGAACCACACACATGTGTGTGTGTGTGTGTGTGTGTGTGTTTCACACATTTGGAAAGTATTTATTACAAATATATTGTATTATTTCTTGTGTAGTAAGTTTACTATAGTATATCATATATGTTTATTCTCCTGTGCATTGTTAACTATATTGTTATTACATTGTGTTTTAGATAGACCAAGTGACTGTTCTTGTCACTACATTACAGCTATGTGACATATTGAATAGTTTGACAGCTTGCATTGTATTTCTATCAAACGTTGTAGTATGTCATAAGTCAAGTATATAGCTGTACTAGCAACTACATTACAAACAACATCTAATTTTATTATGAACTGTATTATATATATATATATATATATATATATATATATATATATACCACTCTATACATGGTATTGTATGTCTGTGATATTAATGCACCCTGTCACCCTGGTTAAATTATCTATCTCACCTATGAGTAATGTATAACATGTTACACTCTGCATATATGTATTGTGTTAAAATGATATACTGTTCTATAAATTTACTTTAAGTTATAATATACACAATGTATGTTACAGAATTATTGTTTATGTTATCATAGGTATGTTGCTAGAGGTTAGTCTAGCAACCATTTTCTTACAGTGCAGTTGACTATGTGTGTGTCATATTACATAAAACTAATGTGCAATGCTTAAAATTATGTATTAGAAAATAACAGCATTCTGCATGGTGGGATGTTAGTAGCTGGTGTATTGTGCTGTATATATTACAACACTGTTTAACATCCACATAAAGTGTTATTTCATGTACCCACACCTGGTGATTTACTAAACCACATTTGTCATATATACTACAAAGATAAAGGGCTGCCCAGTAAAATTCCAACATTTTCACCCTTCCTTTATCTAAGGAGGCCAATTACAGACAGTTTTGGTCCTACATTTTAATGGCTGTGCTACTTGAGTAAATTAGGTTCATTGATGATTACAAAGTGGATTCCATTGAGTTGGGGCAGTAGAGCTCTGAGGTGTGATTTTTCTAACAGAATGTTAACTATTCTGCCATTTGATCCCAGTGTTAGTTACTCACTCGTACAATTTTCTGGAATGGAATAGTACATCAGAGCTAAGTTTAACTTTCCAAACAATCTGAACTTTAGTTTAATTCATAATTTCAGATTTTACATCCAGTGTGTAAGTGATTGCATAGGGCACCAATTAAATATTTATAACATAAAGTTTAACTTACCAGGTTAATAGTCTTGTCCAGTAAATGGCAAACAGCAGACGTGAACGGGTGAAGTATTCTGTAGACAACAAATATTATGTTGGTAAATAATGCTCATGGCAATCCTAAGTCATGGGAACTATACAACCAAAACAATTCCAATATATGTAGAATATATTTAATTTATATAATATATCCCTGGGTTGTGTGTATGAATATGTTCTGTGTGTTGTGTGTGTGAGTGTTTTGTATGTGTGTGCGAACGCGTTGTGTATTTTGTGTGTGTGAGTGTGTAGTGTTTGCCCATCTGTTCTTGGAAATGTTTATTTAAGAGATCTGCTTGGTAGCAATCAGTGATGCATTTTATTTGCCAAGTGTAAATGTGAGTAAACCTCGATGAAAAGTTCTGTAAAGTAAATTCTGAAACTTCCTCTTGTGCTCACTATGATCTACTAAACTCTATTTTCTGCTATATTCGAAACCACTACTGGTATCTTGAAGAACTACATTTGGAGTGTCTGCCCCACATACCCACCATGCAGCCCCTATACCAGAGACAGGCAACATCCTGAAAACCTCGTTCCTGTTAGCTAAGTCTCCTAACCCTCACAATGTGTTCTGTGCTTTGCCTAATGGGAGTAGCAATTTTTAAAATATCCTCCATGCAAAGGAAATTTGCATCTTACTAATAAACTGTTGATTTTTTTTTTTTTTATACCATACTCAGAATAGCTGAATGGAAGTTATGTTTTGTGTTACATTCTAGACTCTATTTCTTTGTAATTGAAGGGTGGATGTTATGGCAACTATTACATTTAAAAGCAATGAGTTTTTCCATTTACTGGTACCAACAAAATCGATATTATGTCTACATTTAAAGAGCACAAATCTCGTAGGTAAAGGGTTAACACGAATGTTTAAACACAAGCACGAGCATACATTTCCATGCAATGAACATATTAAACATGCCGGTTGCTCTGCCTGACTATTGCAGTTTGTATGAATTTACTGAACTCACGTGGTTTATTCTGGGCTGTGTGTGCTAGTTCAGTGAAATACAGCAGCATCATATATAATCCCCTTTCACTGTGTGAGTTACTGCTCTTTAAACGTTATTAGCACATTTTTGCCTGTGTAAAACTGTCACAAATCACTATGACCCCATGTGTATTAGGCCTCCTAGTTCAGTGACTGCAAATCTTTGTTACTCCGGCTTCTGTAGACTACATTTCCCATGATGCCCAGCCAGTTACTGGCTGACTGAGCATCACGGGAACTGTAGTGCACAAAAGCTGGGGCTAGCAAAGGTTATACCCATCTCTATCTGAACCACATATTTGTTTTAAAGCCAGCACTAGTACAATTCCTCTAAGGTGACTTTGGGGTCAGTTAATCACAAATTTTTCGGCTAGATTAAAAAACGTTACTATATATGAATAAAACGAGGTGATTCCTGAAACATGGTGAGCTGCCTGACTGGCTTCTAATTAAATAAGACAAGTTAATTTCATGTTAACCGCATAATAAGGTAATATTCGAGAATAACGTGTATTCTGAACCGTCCTCTAAAATAATTGCACTAGATACATATTACCTATATCACGTGTGTGAGAGCAGATCCATTTATCTGTGTACATATACACGTATCTAGATTTAGATGTAGTACATATATAACTGTAGATCAGATTTATGTACTGTAGTAGTATACGAGTAGTGTACATACATACAGTGGGGGCTATCCACTCAACAATAAACTGTGAAGAACTGGCAAGGAATCAAGCATTGCTTGTTGAGGTTAAAAGATAGACAAGTTGGAGAATTTGTGTTCTTTCTTTAATCTAACTTTTTAGAAAATAACTCACCGGGATGTTAAAATGGTTCCTAGTATTAACTAATATTTCGTCCCCTGCTAAGGAGTACGACTTTTCCCATGATTTCATCGGAGGTCACTTCTGTTGCAAATCGCTTTTTAAGAATCATTGCTGGTGACCTGAGGTTGGTAACACTTCGGTTGATGTATCAGCTGCTCAGTTCTGAAGAACATCATGGCTTGGTCGTAGCGTTGGAACTTTGAAAAGAGGATAACCTTTCACTTATTCTCTCTCAGAATTTGCCAGGTGTTGTGGGTAGCTGCTCTTGGTGGTAGGTCTGCCAGATTGTTTTCATCTTGTGGATGAAACCCCAGTGGTGTGAACCCAATCCTGGAATGTGACGAGGGCAGAAGTCCAGATAAAATTCCAACTCCTTGCAGGACCTGCTCTTCAAAGCATTTAGGTGGGAGCTGTGCGCCCTATCCACTCCCTTCAATATGATAATCTCACACTGCACTTTGCTGGAGGGTCTAGGAAGAGGTGGGTTGGCTCACACCCACGCTCCATGTTAACTCAGCCAAGAACAATTCCCTGCTTTATCTTCTCCACTTCCATTCGAGGACCCGAATCAGACCTGATACCTGATATCCTCTACTGCTTGAGGTCTACTGAGATGGTAATTTCTTAGGAGATATGGGAGCATAAAATAGAGGTGCACTGGGGAGCCCATAGCAAAAACTATTCTAAATATTTTACTGCTATCAATAAATGATGCCTGATTTGATTAACCCTCCAAAACTTTGAGAATATTTTTTTTGAAGGAGACACTGAGCTCCACTTTAACAGCGCCACGGGATCAGCCCATTATAACATAGTAACTATTATTTGACTTGCTCATTGTGATGATATATAAAAATAATTACAATGCACCATATAAAATAAATCATACATATTGTATATGTGTATTGCCACCGTTTCTTTATAAAACTCGATGGTCCCCACATGTTGTCATCAATGAATTTCATGAGAGACCCTCTCTTCTATTCTCTTTCCATACAGTTAATGTTTAATCACCACCGAAAATAATGGCGTTGTTAATATTTAACAGAGTGTCAATGTCTTTATTGTAAGATGGTCTCTTTCTAGGGTCTTTAAAACCGAGGTCGCCACCTTGGATCTACTGGAAGCCACGAGTATTGACTTACATTTCGACCTACGCCATTATATTGAGATCATTATTTGATCTCAGCTAACAGGTTTATTCATAATTCTCCACAAAGCCTTTTCTCTAAATTAAGTCTCCTCTCATTTTCGACTCCACGACATAATAATACATTTCTTTGTGGGCTTAAAAAAATAAAAATAAATAAAACGATTTAATTGCAAGAGATTATATGAATGCTGCAAATAGCATTTACAATTAAAAGCATTTTTTTCCCCAATTACACAGGAAGCGTTTTGAGTTTAGTTGATCTCTTTCACAGATTTCAAGAAGAGAGAAAATAAAAATATAGAAATGAACAATAATGGTAGTTTAGAATTTCTAAACAAAAGTCCATTAATATCAATTTACTTCAATGAAAACTTTGTTTCTTCGTCAAATTGATGATTTATGATAAAATCAATTACATTAAGGTCACTGAGAAACTTGTGGTTTTTCTCAGATTTCATCCCAGAGTAGATGAACCGCTTGGTAAAGATATTCCGGTTAGCTGCAGGCAAGTTCTAATAATTCCAAGATAGGAGGAATTAAATGGAAACCAATTCTGAACAAAATATGAAGCTCTAGGTTCATGTGATATTTCAATAGCTACACTTTGCTTTGCCCCAGGAAATGAACCAGAAATATTTCCTTTATCCTTACAATTTGCTATGTATTTGCATTATTATTATTTAGTTGATATATCCCTTAAATCGTAAAATATTTTTATCTTATGTTTAATATCCAAATTGACATTTTAAATGCCAGTGGCTTGTTTCTTTTTATTTGTTACTTATCGATCTTACTTCTAGCAATAATATAATACTAAAATAAATAACATTATGTGTGCATTTATATATATATATATATATATATATATATATATATATATATAAACCTGTCTTAAAGATAATATTTTATATAGATATATAGACACAGACACGTGTGTTCCTTTTAAATAACATAAATATATATATATGTAAAGACGTATATAAATACACAGAGGTATATATACATATGCATGTGTATATGTTACTATTTATGAAAATATAAACACACATTATTATGTAGATAAATTCAATATCAATAATATGCATCCATTAATACATACAAACGAATTATGTTTCTGGGCTGGTTTATCACCATTACGAATTGTACGAATTGCAGAGAGGCCAAGTTATCAGTTATAAATCTCCTACTCTCTTCACTTTAACACTTCGCTCTTCCAAGTTCCGTTTGAAGGTGTTTGGCCAAATGCTGAGGAGGTGACCGTCTTAACGGAAATAGTGGCAGTAATTAGAAACACAGGATTTGCAAATGTTAAAGACACATGGCTCTCTGCAAAATCACTAGAGCAGCATTGTGTATTTACATACCGGTACACAAAGGCCCCACACACACATACACACACAAACATACACACATATTCACACATTATAAAGAGACATCACAAGAGAGATTAATTTGGTGTACACACATAGAGATTCTTTGTCTCACCTAGTTTTGGCCTCTTATTAATATTATATAAATGACTTAATTATTAATCACTAATTTATTTAGAAAGCCAATATATTGCTCAGAGGTGTATAGTGGGATATTGACAATATTTCTCTCACCCCAACAATAACCGTGAAAGAATAACATGTATGTGCATGTGGACATGTATAGCAATATGTCCTACACAGAAAAGCCTATATGTATGTTCCAGATTTCATTTTAATAATCATAATAAAATAGATGGACATGATCCCATATACACACACACATAGAACTTTATGGAGCACTTGTATTTGTTTAAAATATATAAACAGATACAATTGCTCTAGTTTCGTTTCCTTTCAAATGTATGTATATGTTTAGAGTGTAAGCCGGGCAGTGTAGGGGCCCCAGCTCCCTGTTTCTGTATATATTTTGGTTGTTGAACAGGGCTTCGGAATATGGTGGAGCTGCATAAATAAAATATAAGTGTATAAATACAATTATAACTATATATCAAATATATAAATACATGTGTGTGTGTCTTTGTGTATATAAAATAAAAGGTATGAAACGAAAAATAAATTATCTAATAAATCCTTTGTGAGATTGGTTTACATCCCATATGGAATTATTTGTGTCAATATTTGTCTATGGCCAACCACACACAGAAGATTCGAGATCTCTGTCATGGATTGTATAATTATATGTGATGTTATTCGAAATACTGGGGGAAAGACGTCTGTACTGGTCATATTTGATCTTTTTTTTAACCCATGTGTGTTTAGTTAATTATAACATAGGATGTTGGACTGTAAAGTGTAGGTTTAGGGGTTAATGCCTGCATTGTTGCTGATAACATTGTATAGAATGTTTGCCCACAGATATAGGAGACACGATGGAGGTTTATGTTGAGGAAATTGTATGTACAATAAATTATTCAGCAGTGTGGGTAGAACTAAAACGAGTGAGAATAAAGTGCTCGGAATATATTTCATGAAATACACATTTAGCAGTGAAATAAAGGTCTGTGGTTCGGGGATCTGCTCCCCGAGGAACATCTTTGTCTCATGTACTGTTTAAACCATTAAACATTTCCTAAAAAAAAAATAGAAGCCTCGCATATTTTGGAATCCGAGATTTTAATCGTGTTTTCCCAAACAAGTTAAATATGCTTTAACTCTTGTCCAGTGTGTATCACAGGTATATTTAAACAGAATTAATTGCATGAGCGATTTCCTCACTGTCTACAGACTATGCCGGATAGTGTATACACTATTGATATATAAGAATATTATGTATATTTGTACACACATACAGTGTGTATATGTATAAATATATATATATATATATATATATATATATATATATATATATATATATATATATGTGTGTGTGTGTGTGTGTGTATGTGTGTGTGTGTACAAGTATATATATATTGCATTTTATGTTGACATGTTATTTGTATCTATACAATACATTAATAACCAGCTATAGTTAATGTGTGGATCGTTTCTGCTCTGTTATCAGTCTTATTGAAGCAGTTGATGGCAGACATATCTTTGTAGCCCCAGTACTTACACATAAAGTGTGGTGAATTCACTGCCCTGCAGATAAGGGTACTTGGGCTATACAATCATGGTGTAGACTCGCTGTGTGACTGGAGTTGGTCCAAAGACCTTACTAACCTCACTCTCTAGCCTTGTGCAATATAAAGATGACAGGTTGGTGGCAAAATAACCCCCTAACTAAATACAGCCCATCGGGTCGGATTTCTCACTGATAACTCTGAACTGATACACTTCCAATTAACATTTATGACAAAGCGTTTGTTTGAACTTCCAAAAGCATGGCGGCCGCTGGCTTTGTATGCTTTGCTCCAGTCCAATGTTGTTCTCTCTCTGCAGACACTATACATATTTAATGGAAGTACCAGAGATTGTTTAATTTTACTAGGACAATCATTAAATTAGCAGGGCTATGGGGCTGTACATTGATCCAACTATTGCCATCAAATTACGATCACATACATGTGAATGTGTATATATTTCTCTTTGTGTGTGTCTGTATATATCGGTATATTTACCTGTGCAGGGTTGTGTGTGTGTGTGCATACATGATATATATATATACTTGATATGCGTGTATACATTATATATACATATTTACATACAATGATCACTGTTAAAAAGAAGTATGAGTAACATTTGTGTTTAAAATCTTGTCATTTGAGTTAAGCTATAACCTATTTAATATAGATAACACATCAGCACATTTGATATCAACTTTTTAAACACAGCTATTTATTTTCCTGAATTATGGCTAACATAGTGACTGGAGCTATTTTTAAGCAGGTCCCGGGCTGGTGATGGAGGTCTCTATCTGTGCACCCCTTCTCTGGATCAGTCTACACCCTGAGCCTGTTAGAGATCTATCTATGTGCAATTTGGAAGATCATTTTATATCTTCTATGTGTGGATCCCCATAGTTTAACTTAATATGCCCAGCTCCACCCTTTAATAATTCTCATGCTGTAATATGAGACCCCCAGGCTTCCAATATTACTATAAGCTGCCGTTTTATTGCAAATGATCCAGAATGGGGTGGATGAAAAGTCTCCCCATTTTGGATTATGATCAGCAGCTGATCCTGAGAAATGAAGCACTGCAGACAGCATCATAAACAACAGCATTCTCCCACAAACACACAATGGCAGCAGCACCGTGCTGACATCCTTATTGTCATAAATCAAGAAAGCAGTGCATGGGAATAAACCTAAAATTCTGTCTGTATGTCTCTGTGGGTATAAACACACACAGCACACAGTGAGGAGGAATGGCAGGAAATGAAGATCCCTATTTGTCACAGTTTAGGACAGTGATGGCTAACCTTTAAGCACCCTAGCTGTTCATGGACTACAGATCCCATGATGCTCAGTCAACCATGTGGCTGGCCAAGCATCATAGGAACTGCAGTCCACAAGCAGCTAAGGTGCCAAAGATGAGCCATCACTGGTTGTTGACAATAACATTAATAAAACAAAATAAATGTACAATACACACAGACACAGGTAATCCCTGCTACTTACAATAATCCAGCCCAACGTGTGGCTCTGATCCCACTTGTTTTATTGCAGCCTCTCTCTCCCACTCTCTCTTTCTTTCTCTCTCTCTCTTTCTCTGCTATAGGCTGTTTTTTAAGGACAGTTGAATTTCACGTCAGACACAAGGAGACCATGTCTGCGATTTTACTGACGAATACATATCTATCCTGCAACCTCTGCATTAATTATTTAATGAATCACGTGACAGGGAGGGGGAGGGATGAGGGGGTCTCACTTCCATACACAGTGGACCACTATGACCTTCCACAAAAACACCCAGTATATTATATGCCATGATCAGAAAATACATGCTACATATGTATATGTATATGTATATATAGATATCTATCAATGTAAAAAGTCTGTATCATAATTGTAATAGCAAGAAGACAGATATACACTTCTAACTTAAGTTCAAGTCATTATATCCTATAATATTACTATATAGTGTATAGACTGCACAATCCCTTTCATTGTAAAGCACACAGTCTGTTACACAGTATAGTGTGATATGCACTGTAACAAAGAAGTACATTTGAATCCAGACATACACATACTATCACACACACACACACACAGATTTACATACATACATTATTTTACTGAGCAGTTATTGCTTACATTGGTAAGAAAGTTTGCATATGTCCAATATGGGACATCTATTTTATGAAATATTACAATACATTTTTGAAACTTAAACATGGTGGCTTATATATTTGAACAAAATAAAAAAAATAATAATGGTAACCATACTGCCCATTCTTACATTCCTACCATATTTCAGCCCTGAGCAAGTCTGTGAATCCCTATTTTGTTTAAAGAGCTACTTATAGCAGCATTGACTTGGCAGAGCCTGTTTTATTAATGCACAATGTAGGACATATTTTACTTGACATTAGAAATTTAACCCCAGGTTAAAAGAAAACGAACAACGGAAATCGTTCGATTTGGTGCTGAAAACAAACAAACAAACAAACAGCCAATCCCCCTTTTTTTTCTAAAGTCACTTGAAGATTGCATGGATCCAAAGGGAGCCATTAGACCTATGGGTGAGAGCTTCAAAGCATTTTTGGGGGAGATAAAAGGTAAGTTTATGTAATGAGAAAGGGAGATTGATTTAGGAATTTAAACAAGCTGGTTTTTATTGAGCCCCATAAATCTGTCATTGAGCAGAACGAGCTGAGAAATCCTTGGCTCAGAACTGGCTCTAGAGAACAATAGGGATTCTCAGTCAGCTAATGCACAGATTACAAGGAGACTGACTCTTCAGCGCAATGCAACAGCATCTAAATGTTATTTTCCCCATTCTTAAGATAGCTATTTTATTAGCTTTTTCTGTTTTTGTTTTTGCTGTACAGTAAAGCTAGACAACAATATATAATGATATAAAGTCTAAATACACATAGCAATCCTCACTATGAATGGTGCATTTTCATGGACTGCCAAATACACGCACAAATCAAATGTATTTGGTTATTCTAACAGAGTTCGTTTTATTTCCATTAAACAAGCTGTAAAAAGTGCAATAACATAACTGTGTTGTATGTTTAAAATAAACCGATATTATATACACAAATCTGTATCGAATCAGATTATCAGTTCCTTTATTTATATCAGTAAACCTGTCATTAAATAGATTGAAAAACCGAATTCAGTATCAGCCATTTATTTAAGACGATTGGTAGATGTAATACGCATTAGCTATAATTTATTGACGTTCGTTCTATCAAATGATCGTTTCCTGGTGTTTAAACGTCAAAAGTGGGTTAGAAACATATAGAGGTAAAAAAAAAAAAAAAACAACAACAACAGTCTTTGTCTTACAATAACAGCAAATGTGCGTTGTAAATGGGTTGTAAAAGGCATTTATTGCTGTTATATGGGGTTGAAGATCCAACAGGTCCTGTTTACTCATCTTGGCAAAACACATTAACTCCCCCTAAAAAAACCCAATAACTTTAAGGATCCTATTTTCCAGTTACCCTCTGCACTTATAAAGTGTGTATACTGTGGTTTGCCGGGTTTGAACAATTGATCATTGTAGATAAAAACATTAAGATAATTCTTTAACTGGTCAAGCTTAAACCATTGAGAACCAAAAGATTAGGCAAAGACTAACTTATTATTCCTTGCTTACCGGCTGCTTCCAAATGGTTAACTGCCCGCCCGTGCATGTGTGTACATCTAAACCCAAATCAGAGCTACAGACTGAGCTCTGGATCTCTGGAGATAGTCAGAGTTTAATTTTCGTGTCCTGCACTATGTAGCAGAAGTTGAACAAGGCTCTGTCCAGCCTCACAGAGGTCACACTGGTTCCTGGGGCAGACTTTAGTTATTACACTAGCTTGCCCTGCAGATGAACTCTCTGCTCATTCCATCTAGCATTCTTTCAGGGTGTTTTTTTTTTCTATGTACATACATTTATTTAACCCAAAATAAGCAAGAGAGCAACAGTCTCCTCCTGGGAAAATCTTGTAGGAAATAAAAATCTCAAATTTACAGTAATATTTGCTACTGTTTTTTTTCTTTTTTTCTTTTTTCTTTCTACTGAGCTGCACTTTATGAACCATAATATCCAAACCCACAGTAAATCGTGAAATAACATTTATGGCCCTGATATGATAGCCAACTTCGTAATTTTAAGGAGTGTGATCATTTCTAAACTGATGATCAATGTTTAGACGGTCCTGTGTTTCGTGAATATATGTGAACGGATAATTAAAAGGAAATAAAAAGATTATTTGATTTGTTAATTAATAAATCGGTTCCTTCGCTGTTTAGAATAGATAGTTGTTTTTAAATCCTTTCCAATACAATATATTCTTTCCTGGGTGGCTGTATCTGGTAAACTGGAGAATTTCTCAGATAGAATCTTTCCTTGCAGATATCTGCTTTTAAAATCGTTGTTTCTTCTTTTTTTTTTTTTTTTTTTTTAAGTTGAATAAATTCAAATCATGTTCAAGGGAACTTCAAAGGGAGTTTTGTTTTTAAACAGACAATTGTGACAGGAGATAATAAAACAATAAAATGCAGTAAGCATGACAAGACTGTGTTACCTTGTGTGATCTTGGACCCTGATCTCAGGACTTCTAATTTCCAAGCCATCTTTGTAGAACTTTCCCAAAGCGGAAAAAAAAAAGAAAAAAAAAAAAACTCTGAAGATGTTCTAATCCTGTTTTTCTCTGGAGAATCCAGAAGTCTCCTGCATCTTTTTTTCACTCTCAACAGACGGTCTTTACAGATTTTCTGTTGAATAACAAAGACACAGGGTAAGTATTTAAAAAAAAAAAAAGAACAAGTGATTAATGATTTTCTGTATAATTCTCACATTTTTCTTGGGCTCTGTCTACAAATAATGGTTGTGAACTTTAAATTCAACAGAGAAAGCTGTCCAAATGCTATTCTCTCCTTCACATATATAATCTTTTATTTCAAGACTAAGAGACCTGCTCAATATATTCAGAGAAACTGGCAGGACTATTCTTTATTTGAAGCAAATAACGCAAGGCATCGTTTTAGAACGAAATTAATATTTATTTATTTTTAAATCCTATTTTTAACGACCCAATTATATTACACTTTCTCAGACCCATATTCCTGCAAACATGGCCTCTGTATTATGGCTTGTATCTAAAAAAATACACTCTTGTGGGAAACCATTTTTTTTTTTTTCTGATTATGTAAGAAAATATTTCATGTTCAATAAAAAATGATAAACAAGATAAACAAACGAACAAAAATCAACAATAAACACAACCTGTATTTAGTCAAATCGTCTACACACCTACTCAGTCTGAGATATTATTATTATTTAGGATGAATAAAAATCCAGTTATTTCTCCTGACACTAAATACAATATATATATATATATATATATATATATATATATATATATATATAAGAAATAATCACTGTAAAAGTAACAATTATAAAAATAATATTTAGTCCTGAGCTGAAACTTGATCTGAGGAAGAAAATGAAAATTAATACAAGATCCGTGTCTCTCAAAAGAACTCATTTGTCTTCTTTATTATCTATTTGCTTGTCAGGGTTTGAGCAATTGCAGCAGCCAAGCTTCTTTGTGATATAGAAACAAGCCGAAAACCTGGAAACATCTGTGCAGAAATGAGTCTCATTAATGCATTAAATGCAGATCCTGCTCGTATAAGGTTTGGACGTAGCCTTTAGTCACTGAAGGGTGTCTCAAGTTTAAAATAAACTTTAAGCTTTCCTTGAGTGCTATTTGCAAAAGGATAGTACTACATATGTAGTGGTGTTAGAGCTTATCGTGCACCAATATGTCATAACACATAATATGGTGTGATGCAATCCAAGCCAACACATCTTGTTCACACAAATACACACACATCCAAGTGAGAAAAAAAAATATTTATTTATACATTATTTACAGTAACCAAGGGCAGCTTTACTGGTGAACAAGTGAGTGAAATTCAAATGACAGCTGCCAAATATAGTTTGAGGTTTGCTGTTTTATAATTCAAGTTTGCATTGTCACTGCATTTTAATAAAAGTAACTGATTATCTGTATTAATATGACAAATTAAAAAATAATTCACCAATCTTACACAAAAAATAAATAAATAAGTAAAATATCAAACTACTGTGGCTACCACAAGGTAAAGTATGAAGTATGCAACATCCCCCAACATTTTGGCAGGTAGGCCTTTATTAAGAGATTGCTCAGTCATCCCAGGTACATTTAGTTAATGTTTGTGTAAGAATGCTGATTTATTTCTTTATATTTATGGTACTAATTAAAGTTGTTCTGTACATGTATTATGGCTGCTTATTTTGTACCTGCTCAGTTGATCTTGTAATGAAAGAAATATGAGCTAAAAGGAGATAAGCACATTGAGGCTCCAATGTCACGGATTGATGGTATGACAGGGCCTGGTTCTGGAGCCTCGGTGAGAATAGTAATGAATGATTGGTAACTTCAACCTGATTTCAAGTATGAAATAACTATCTAACCAAGAACAGTACTAACCCAGGATAAAACCCTCCCCATTAGAGATACTTCTGTACATGGAACATATTACATACATGGATGTCAGAACCCCCAAAGAACATTCTACTGTAGCACAAAGGAACAGAAAAAAAGTCATCCCCAGTAAAACAAGGGAGCCTCATTTATTAAAGTGAGCGTTGGTCTTGTCAGATGAGGTTCATTCTTCGTACCGCAGTGTAAACATGACAAATGGGCCAGACTTTGGCATGATTAAAGATGAAACATAGATCTATCTTCTCCAAATCTGAAATCTATCTACAGGCTTCTTCTCAATGAGGCAAGGAACAAAGCCAAGTCTGCTGATCCTTTTGGAGCATTCCCTGTTTTATACATATGTATAAATAAAAAATAGTTTCTATGTATTTTTCCTTTCAATCATAAGTTCTGGAGATTGTGTCGTAACTTTAAGGACACCCTGGGGTCCCCTTGATCTGGTTTGGGGAGCCTTCAGTTATTGGTAGGTTGGTAGAGGGATTAGATCGGATTTTGGTGTTCGGGAGTTTGTGGTCTTTTTTCCATTTCATTCTCCTGTTCTGGAACCAAATCTTTATCTGACGCTCTGATAGATGCAAAGAATGCGCAATTTCAACCCTTCTCCTGCGAGTCAGATAGCGGTTATAGTGGAATTCTTTCTCCAGTTCTAGCACTTGCTGTCTTGTATAAGCTGTCCTTGAGCGCTTGGTTTCTCCCCCTGAATAACTGGAATTAACTGCAAAAAAAAACAACACACAATATATTATCTTAGATTAGTGTGGTTTACAATACATAATATGTTAGTTTAGTGTGTTTTATAATACATATTATTTTAGATTAGTGTGTTTTATAATACATATTATGTTAGGTTAGGGTGTTTTATAGTGGAAAAACAGGAATAAAACTACACTGATTTAAGCTTGGTATAATGTAACACCTCTGGGCTATCACCAAGTCATAAATTATTTACAGGGTCTGTTTAAATGTTGTTCTATACCAGTGACGATAAATCTCTAGCACGCCATCTGTCGCAGACTACAGTTCCCGTGATGCTTAGCAGTGTTCGTTTTGGGCTTTTTTATAGACTGTGTAGTATTTAGCACACACTTCGTTCATAATATTCCCTTAAAAGTTAAAAATGTTTTGATAAAAACTTACAAATATATCAAATTACGATGTGTTATT